>PVJL010001558.1:0-100035 GCA_004026885.1 Lyroderma lyra | reverse complement strand
AAACAGATGCTGTATTAGTTCTTTAAAGTTGGTTTCTTGCTTTTTGATGATAAAACTAAGCCATATTTTTATTAATCTCACTAGTATTCTACAGGGAATTCAATTAGAATACTAGCCTAATATATGGGAATTAATGGTTGCTTTTTGTTGAAGAGCAGAGATGACTATAAACTTTGGTTTTATCGTTCCCATATATCCTTAATATTTCAAAATATTTTAATGCTTATGATCTTGCAATCATAAATTTATAATTGTGGACTTCATTTCACTCATCATTCAATAAACTGAAAACACAGTTTCTTTTTATCCCACTCAGTTAAATTTTCTTTTGATTGTCACTGTACTCTTCACTATTTGTGCAATACATGAATTATTTTAAGAAAGTCCATGGGGCTTAAAAGAAAATTTTACAAGTTGCATATCCAAAGAATCAAAATTAATTGAGAGTATAATAACTATTTTGAAATAAATCTCTAAAATGTTATTATATATTTTAAACAAGTCATTTGACAAGTCTTTGGACAGTGTATAAGATCATAAACTCCATAAATGCTTTCTTTCTCTACTTGAACTTTTGATGGGTGGGGATATCAGATCTTTCTTGGCTTTGATTGGAAACAACTTTAATGAGTACATTGTGTACCTAGTGTCCTGTGGTTAAGCCATTTTATATAGATGTTTGTTTCTTTAATTATAAAAGTATATATATTTAAATGATAAAAGTTGGAAAAAAGCAGAAAAGATAATCTTAAAGTGTGGACACAACTACTATACTGATATTCTTAGTCATTATTGAGTTTATACTGAATATACCATTTCATATAATTTTTGCATTTCATAGGATAGGATATGTGTTTTTATATCATTTCAAACTTTATAACCATTTCAATGTATACAATAGTCTGTCAAATGCTATAACAATTTACTTAAGTGACTATTGGATATTCATATTTTTAATGAATATTTGTTAAGTAATATGGAAAAAATAACTTCATGCATATATTTTCAATTTCAGATCAGTGAATTAGAGACAAAAGTTGAACTTTAGAAGACATCTATTTAACTGTACTATTGTACTCTTTTTCCAAAAATTGCCTTTGGCTTACGGCAACTGTCTGCATGTAAAACACGAACATGCCCTCTGCCAGAGTAAACTTGAATACTTCTCTGAAATACTTCAGTTGGGATTGGAAGAATGATCTTAATCTGCTTTGGATGGTTCCCCTATAAACCTGAGGCAAAATGGTAGTTCCAACATATGGTTTGGGCATACAGAGACAACACGACTGGTGTTAGAGGGAAAAATAAAAACAAATTCAGAGAAAAGCAGTAACAAAGAGCAAAGACAGCATGACATGGACTCTCACAGAGATCCATTCATGAGGGATATTTACATTCCTGACCGTGGCTGTTTAGAAGATAACTTATGAACCCGTGTCTTTAAAACAATCTTCCTTCATTTTTTGCTCAGTTGTCTAGAAGGGTTTCTATGACTTGAAGAGCTTATTATAGAGTCAATGGAAATGAACAATTTTAAAGGTTTTTTATGCATACTGCTTGTGGTGTCTTATACTGAGTCACCTTAGCTAAGCTGGAACTACATTTCACATAATTTAATTTTTTGTATGGTTTCCAGTTAGACTAAAGAGAAATCTGCATGTGATTTAGCAAGTAGAGAAGCAATAGCCTTTTCTTTTCCTTAATGATTGGTGTAGGATGTCAGGCCCTGGGGCAGCTTGCACATGCCCAAGGCATGCACTCCTTAAGATTCTGCTGATTTTCCTTCTTCAGCTTCTCTGAGTTTGGGTTAAATGCATGTGTGGCTCTGCCGACTGGTCCTGCAGGTCCTGGGTATCATCAGTAATAGTGGTGGTGAGAGACAGACACAAGTTCCAATTTACCTTCATGGGTTCCAGTTTATCCTCATAGGTTCTAGTTTTGTCCTTGTTCTTTATTTCACAGTCACCTAATAGTCCAACCAACTTACAGCAACTTCAAACTCAACATCAGATGCAGAGGCAACAGCCTTATATAAATATCCCCATTGGCTCCCAGAATTCAATAAGATCCCTATAATAAATCCCTTATCCCATATCATTACAGTGATTCTGCTTCTCTGAGTCTTAAAATAAAAGCTCAGCCCCCTTGGCATTGGCTTTGGGACCAGCAATGAAAGAAGCTTGAAGGGCCTTGTGAAGATCATTAACGGAAGCCTGACTAGGCTGAAAGAGGCTGTCAGTGAGGGTTTAAAGAAGAGAGGCCAGCCCCTAACTATTTGAATTAAAACCTGCTGCTCAAGAAACCTATGTAATCCTTGCTAACAGATGTCACCCCAATAAGTCTAACAATAAAAATGAATTAAAAAAAAAATCTTCTAGCTGAGAACCCTGACACTGCACAGCAGAGGCAAACCAGCCCCTCCATGCCCTGTCTGAATTCCTAACCCACTCAGCTAGTTGTTTATTTTCAGTCAGAGATGATTCCTAAATAAATTGGTGCTGAAAGTACAGTAGTCAGAGTTGCATCTGCATTTCTGCTCTTGAGTTCTATACTATGTTTCCAGAGTCCTGTCTGCTTATAGAAAAATTTCTGATTTACTCATTAGTCCAAATTGAGTTTCACTAACTTGCAATCCAAAGATGTCCTAACCAATCATGCAATTAACAGGAAAACAACTTATTAAAGTTCTTCATGCATACCGCTTTCAAAAAATTACCTTACTATATATCCTTACTATTTTTTATGAAATTTTGAATGAAGAATGCCTTCTACTTGAAATACCATGATCTACTTTCATTCAACATTTATGAATAAACTAAAATCAGTGCTTTTGTTCAAGAAATTATACAATCATCAATTCAATCATCTAGGAAATATTTGTTGAGCTCTTTCAATGTGCAAGACAGTGGATTAAGAAAAAAGAGTGCCAAAAATCACATAATTTCTGAGTAATAACACAGTAGCAGCAATGAGATATATAAACAAAAACTAACACATTTCCTTGATTCTATAATGCATTTATTTGTCATGTTTTAAAATCACAGCACATCATATCATTTAATGTGGGAGTGTTGTTTGTTTTTTTCCATTTTGGAAAGCTACTATTAAATCATGCCTAGTCATTCATGATGTTTTGGAATGGAGGAAATGCAAGATAGCTCAAGTTGTATGTCCTAAGTACCATGAATGATATTAGGAGGTTAAAATTTTCACTAGCTGAGATAATATGAGAAGATGTCAAAGCATTTCAACTGCATCTAGAAGAGGAGAAGGCATGCCATTAAACAGGAAGTATGAATATATAATAAGGACTATGAATATATAATAACTTTCTTATAATCTTAACAACTCTAAATAGCAGGAATTATCTTAATTTTTTCTGACCATAAGAATGACATTCAGATGAGTGAGAAGAAAAAAAAATCTTTGAGTTTTCACACTCAGCTGTCTCTAAATTGATGCATATACTCTCTTCAGAAAATAATGAGAGACTTCGTGTTCTGCTTACTACATAGTACGTTCTATATCCTTCACATACAATAAGACTCAGTAGATACTAATATTATCCCCACTTTAGAGATGGAGAAACTGAGATCTTGAGGGATAAATTAAGTTTCCCAAAATCATACAATTAATAGAGTTCGATGGATTAAAATCCACTATGCCATGAGCCTCTGGGGACAGCATAAAACAGTGGTATCCAATCTTCTGGCTTCCCTGGGCCACACTGGAAGAAGAATTGTCTTGAGTCACGCATAAAAATACACTAACACTAGCGATAGCTGATGAGCTAAAACAAAAAGAAGTCACAAAAAATCTCATAATGTTTTGAGAATTTATGTTGGGCTGCATTCAAGCCGTCCTGGGCCGTAGGTCGGACACGCCTGGCATAAAACATTTTCTCCTGAACTTCTGAGTACCCGATTAAAAAGTGCAATCCCATGAATTTTTATTTCCCTTATGCAACTATATAATTGACAGATTTATGATGCATATAATTCATTGTCTGTTTCTACTACCTCCAAGCAATCTCCTTAAAGGCAGAGGTTTTGCCTGTTTTGTTCACTGATGCATTTTAGCCTGGATTTGTGCCTAGCACAAGGTAGTAACTCAATAGATATTTGTTGAATAAATAAATGAATGGATTTTTTTTTTAAGGAGATGAGAGAGTATATCCTAGTAATTGGAGAAAAACAGAGCAGAGCAGTGGAAATTGTGTTCTGAAACATTGATTAGTGCAGTCTGCTTAAGGCATCAAGTGGGAGCATCAGAAATCAGTATGAGCCTCTCAGAAAGAGGCTGAAGCCATCAGGCTCCTACACACAAGCCTGTGCTCCCTCACATTTTGTGTGTAACTTGTGCAGCAGTAGAGCCTGGAAAGAAGGGAGGGAAGACATCAAAGTAGCTGGGTGGTTCATATTTCCCCCTTTCGGCCGCTGTTTGCTTTATTTACAGCTGACACTACAATTTCAGCAATTTAATGGTACAATTGTTTCTAAAAATGACACAAAAACAGATACCCTCAGTCATTTAATTGGCTGCCCTGGCAAAGTGGAATCTGCTATTTTCTAATTTCATTTTTGAAGGGTGTAGGATGCAGAGAGGCTGAGAGAGAGATAACCTTTTCATCCATTAAAGATTAAGGTAAAATCTGAAGGAGGGATATTAAACTCAGCCTCTCTAATTAAGGCCCACCACATCTACGGCAGACACTAGGATACCTATGAAGATCACTCCGTCCCAGCAAATACTTTGCTATATTGGTTCAGCTTCCAATCCAGCCTAACTTTAGTCAATAGAATTTCACTTGGCATATGGAAGTTACATTATTTTACATCAAGTTACTTTGGAGTGGTTTGCTATTCTCAATAAATCATAGTAGGAAGCATAACACTGTTATAAATGTCTCATCCTTTCTCCGGCATCCAGGTTTCTGGGATTGCTGTGCAGTCAGGTCCTGCATCTATGCACGTGACTGAGCCTTTTCACCCTCTCCACATTTGTACTAATGCATTAAACACTGTGACATTTATATTTTCCGTTATTGAAAAAAAAAGTCCCCTTTTCAACCTATGTTACAGAAATCTTATCAAAGTTGCCTGGTCTTCCTTGTTTTCATTTTTAACATATGATATGAAATACTGGATTTCTAAAAAGGTCATTTTCCACAGTGAGAAAAGAAGATAGGGTTAGTACACAAAATATGTTATTGATGCCCAGGTGCTAAAGCTAAGTATTTTACACAGTCAGTGTAAACTAAAAATTGGAGCAAGTCTGAAGGTAGTTCATTGATTTAGCTAATAAAGACTATGGAAAGAGGTTATAAGATGATAGGTCAATATAGCTAATGCATTGAATCAAATTTTAAAAGGTAACCCTACCCCCTCTGAAACATATGCTTCCCTACTTTTTTTTTTTTTCAGGATTTATCTAGTATTGCTTATCCTCTTCCTTCCAGGAACCTGGAACTTCTTTAAGCTATTAACACAAAAGCTTTTGTTTCAATATTCCTTCTTTTTCCAAAAGCCTCACTTAATGTACCTCAATTTTGTTACTACTTCAAAGTCTTACTTAAAATTATCAGAGCTTAGTATTTTGTAGCTCCCTATTGCTAGTAAACAAACTTTCTCAAAAGTACATACAAAAAGTTTATGGACATATAATAAGCAAACACAAATAAGAAGTGTAACCCTCAGCAAAAGCTTAGTGGGGCATCATTTGTTCTTTTGTCTCTGCAATTAAAATGAGTGTTTCTGATGCTAATTGAATACTGTAGAATTCTAAACAATATTAAGCCAAAAAAAGCAAGACTGAATCCCAGAGCATAATGGAAGGACAATAGTAAATAATCAGGAAAATGAAACAAAAAGTAAGAGATTTGGAAGAGCACTGATTTTATGTGCTCCCAAAGTTATCACAGGAGGGGAAAGAGAACAAAGGATCATGGGTGAAAAGTTAGCTCGGGCCAGGAAGTGGGACACATAAGTTTGCCTATTTTCCCTTGGCCAAAATTCAGTGGCAAATAAGAACTTAAGAAGAAGAACTGTAGTCAGTAGGCATAGGTGCTCGAACTGTTAACAAAGTTATGTCCAGACCGTCTTTATTTCTGTCCCAGATAAGAGTAGATCTAAAATAATAAAATAATCAAAATAATGAGTTTTCTTTTCATTAATGACCTCCCCCCCAAAAAATGAGTTTGAAAATAATTATAGGGCAGTCATTGACAAGAGTTATATCATAAACAAGACACTGATGCATGGGTGGCGTGGGGAGGAGTTGTCCCAATGATGAAATCAGGAAAGTGATATTAGACCCAGACGTTAAGGAAAATTGAAGCTTTGGAATGTGGAGATAGAAATGAAGGCCATTCTCTATAGAAACATAGATGGAATGTTTCTAAATATGCAATGAATGAACTTTTTCAGTCCAGGAGGTTTAGAATGGAGGGTAGTCATTCAAGAGCAAAGTTGGGAGCCATTTGATAAAGTTGGCTTGAAACTGCAACACCAGCCAATACAGGCAGATAGTGAACTTTGCTAGAGTATTCTATTGTTTTTAAGATGAGATCTTTCTTTTTCAATTTTATGTCTTTAAAATTTAATGCCCTATTTTTGGTTTGTTAAATGTGAAAAAAGTATTGTATTAAAACTATTTTTAAGTCTCTTTAATAATGCCATATTTTAAAACAGAATTCCCCCCTCAATATCACATTATATATGTATGCATTTTATTCTAAATTCAAATAAAATTTCAATCCAATGATTAAGTCAGGCTTAGAAATAAATATTGACATAGCCTCATAAACTTATAGATATAGATATACTACCAACACAACATGTTTTACTCTTCTTAATGTCATCGAAATGAATTTAGATACAATTCCAAAGAATTGTATTTATCAACTTACTGTGCATTTGAATAGAAATGTATGCAAAATAACAGAGTACAAATAAATATGTACTAAGCAAATTAATGACATTTTTAACATACATAATGATATTTTAAACATGTATTTAAGTTTGTAGTGCTCTTATAAACTTAAACATAAAATAAGACTTTGTATATGGATTCATGCTTTATTATTTTCCATTATAACTTGGAAAGTTTAAGAAACCAAAAATTTTTGATGTAACTAAAATAAGACTAAATAAGCAAACTTTTTAATAATATTTAAAACAAAATTTTATATATGCTTATATATTAGAAAATTTATATGCATTAATGTATTTAATACTTAGAACAACTCTAAGAGTTAAATGTTTTTAGAGGGAAAGAAACTGAGACACAGAAACATTTAAAAACTTCTTTAAATTCATACAAATAATAAATGATGGAACCAATGATTTTGCACATATTATGTTTCCCCAGACTCTACTTCCCATAACATCATGTCATATATTATGTGAAAAGATGTTTTTAACAATTCTTTTTCCTTAAAACTTTCATTGTCCTATAACTGTATTAATTTATTTTCTTTGGAAACAAAACAAATATCTCCCCTCATTTCCCTATACCAAATATTAAAGAGTCATGAAGCAAGTTTTATCTCTATGATATGAAACTTATACTACTTTTAGCCTAATACTAATTTGGAATGTATAAAAAGAAAACTATAAATGGAAAACCACTGGGTCTTGCTAACAGTATCATCGCATTCATCTTCAGTTCTCAGCACAATTCGCTACCAGGCATCAGTCCCTGTGAATACTCACCTTTCTGGCTAAAGAATAACATTGAAGCAAACAGGGGACTGTTTTTTGAGACAGTTGCCCAAAATCTAATGTTGGATATCTATCCATACCTTTAACTGATAGGTAATAGTATTTTCACAAATAGACAAGTGAAACAAACAAAAGAACTGTGAGTTACAAGTCAATAATGCACTATTGAATCAACAAATAATATTTCCGTGTGCCAGACACAGTGCTATGGATATTCAGGGTTCACACCAAACCCTCTCAAGGCTGACTCATTTTGTTTTTTATGTCTCTATAGATGTAAAATGAGTAGTGCTACTTTCTTTTCATACCTAAACTCTAACTTACCTTTCCATTACAAATACCTGGCCAAAGAAAATGTCAAATCTTATATAGAGAATTGACTTGAATAGCTCCTATATCAAAATGCTGCTTTCTTAGAAGTTCAGAAATATTCATATGTATCAGTTTGCTAAAAAAGATCTCTAATGGCAAAGGTGTTGGTTTTGAGAGGGGTAGTTTATTTTTGGTGCAGAGATCTAAGAAAGCATAGCAGAGATCCAATATAGAAGAAACACATTCTGCAGATACATTGTGTATAAGGCAAATGAACATAAATTAAATGAAGTGCCTTACTAAAGGAGACCTGGGCTAAAATAATTAATGCAAGACAGGAAAAAAATTCTAAAAAATGTTTCATAGGTGTGAATTCAACTAAGCAAGAAATAAATCAAATTGTTCAGTGTAGTTTCCTTCACTGCAGAAATCCTAGTTAGGAAGCAGCAGGGTATGGGGTGGTATTGTTCAGGTTCATTAACAGGTACTGTGTAACTCTTGGAAGAGGAAGGGTTCTAAAATGAGGAGAGTGCTGAGTGTTTAAAATCATTCTTAATTTGCATAAAGCCTTTATCATTGTTGTTGTTCCTTAGTTATGCCAGTAAAATGAATAAATAGCACAGCTACTTCCTATGCCCTTGAGGAGGAAAAAGGAATACCCCTTACTTCTTCCTTCTTCAATCTAATGTGCAAATTTTAGGTAAACAGGGATCTTCAGAACACAAGGAAAGTTTTTGCTGAGAACGTCTTCTCCTCTAGGAAGATATAGGGTTCCAGAATCATCATCATCATCATCATCATCATCATCATCATCATCTCTCACGGCATCTAGCCTCCCCCTTACATGACAGGAATTTTTAAGGTACAGAGGCAGATTTAAACAAATTTATTTAATTATTCAACTAATATTCATCAAGAAAAGGGCAACTGGGAGGAAAAGGATTATTAGATCTATGGAATTTTATGTTTGTTACTTGGAGGCAAGATTGACCTAAGACGTGGTACATGAAATTAGCAACATTTCCTACTCAAAGTTACTATAGAAAAATGAGTAATTATACCAACTGGGAAGGGGAAATGTCTTATTATTTTAGCAGACAAAAATTAAAGTAGAACATTTACTCTCCTTATTTTCCCATATCCTCTACTTGGTCTCCTAACTTCTGACTTTTCACCCATGTATTCTACCCATCATAATGTCATCATAATTTTTCCAAGACACAGTTCTGATTATAGCATTGTACCAAGGAGGACAACAAACAACCAAAAATAGTAACAAAAGACCAACACCATCAATGACTAATTATTGTTTATATAGCAAAAAATATATATAGTTTAGATCAGACTTAAAAGACTTCTACCAATGAATCCCAGTTCAAAATTTTGAAATAATGTCTTACTCTTCTTTATCACATTCTATGGCTTAGTCTGTCCTCAATTGCCAAACTGCCCCGACTCATTTCCATCTCTGTGTTTCTCATCCTCTCCTCTTGAAAGAAAATGTTATCCAACCCCACACATCTAAAGCCCATTCAACTCAAAATGACATTTACTTTGTACAACAATCATTTTGCATTCTAACTACTGAAGTCTCCCTCTTTGAGGTTCTCATTCTATTTACCTTGACAAGTTGGCAGCAATCTCTACCTGCAATGTCATCATGTGTACATGTTGCCAGTATTTTCCCACTCAGTTACAGATAGCATGGTATCTGTCTTGATGGTAACAAGCTTTTTTAAGAATTGCTAGTTGGGAGTCAATAGAAAGAATATATGTCTTTACAGTGCCAACTCAAATTGATGTTCACAATTTAGATTTCACTTAGCACCTTGAACTATGCACTATATCGTACAACTGATTACATCAACACTACTTTGGAATTAGGTGCTATTTGTATCCATCCCTGACTTTGTTTGGTTAAGTACATAATACAAAAGTGGGGATCTTGAAGTCAGAGAGATTTAGATTTGGAACTAACTTTTACATTAAATAGCTCTATGTACTTGAATAAACAATCAACCATCTTAGAGACTTAGCTTATTTCCAGTATAGGTATAAAACCATTTATCTTACAATATTTTTGTGAAGATT
Organism: Lyroderma lyra; assembly: GCA_004026885.1. Lineage (NCBI taxonomy): Eukaryota > Metazoa > Chordata > Mammalia > Chiroptera > Megadermatidae > Lyroderma > Lyroderma lyra. Next base: position 89,911 of record PVJL010001558.1, on the reverse strand, counting down.
AAATGAGAGGACTCATATTAAGCGCCTAGGGCATGGTAAGCCCCCAAATGAATGCCAGCTTTCTTCTTTTGCTACACAATGAGCTACATGCTCTCTTCTTAAAAAGAACATCCTATAACTTATTTTCTAAGGATCCTCCAAAGTAAAAAGGAGAGCTGGCCAAGGGTGACATGCAGTTAGTGCCACTGAACATATGTGGTCTAAACAGGGATGGATGCAGAGTTCATACAGGGTTTTCAACACTGTGTCAGAAATTAACAACATATTCAATAGACAGAACAGATCAAACAGTTCAATATCTCATTGTAGATAATCAGACATTACTTACTAGTAGTGTGACTTTGAGACAGGTCCTTTACTTCTTTAATCCTCCATTTCTTCGCCTGTAAAAATGAGGACATTGGACTAGATCCATGATTTTTAATTTAATTCATGTTTTTAAAATGTATTAGCTTAGGTATTTCATAAATGAAATTTTACAGAAGAACAAAAAACGAAAACACTAAAAGTAGAGCTACTCTTGATGATACAAAGAGGAAGCTTAGGGCCTTCACCTTTTGGTCCTTTCCTATAATCAGACTAAATCTGGCTCAAATCTAGTAGGGAAATTACAGAGAATTCATGAAGAGTTGTGACAGCTAATCAGCCACACAGGCTTACTCAGAAAGCATGTGTAAGAAATGATAAACTTTATCCATTTATTCATCAAGGGGCATTTAGGTTGTTTCCACATTTTTGCTATTGTGAAAAATACTGAGATGAACACAGGAATGCAGATATCTCTTTGAAATACTGATTTCAGGTCCTTTCAGTACACATCCAAAAATGAAATGCTGGATGATAAGGTAGTTTTATTTTTAATTTTTTGAGGAAACTCCAAATTGTTTTGCATAATGACAGATGAATGGATAAAGAAAATGTGACTATACAAACACACACATAAATATTAGTCACTCTTAAAAATGAAAAAAAAATCCTGCCATTTGTGACGAAACAGATAAACATGAAGACTTTATGCTAAGTAAAATAAGCCAGATGCAAAAGGGCAAATACCACAGGTTCTCAATCATATATGGAATTCAAAATGTCAAATTCATAAAAACAGACCACAGAATGATGACTGTCAGGAATTAGAGAAAGTGGGCTATGGATCAAGGGATACAGAGTTTCAGTTCTGCAATAGAAATATGTTCTAAAGATCTAATGTAAACCAATATGACTATAGTTAATAATATTGTATGATAGACTTAGAATTTGCTAAAAGGATAAATCTTAAGTGTTCTTACCTCACATACAATAAATGCTAACTCTAACAGGTAATGGATATTAGCTTAATGGTGGTGCATATTTTACAATGTGTATGTATATCAAATAATCAATTTGTATAACACAACTATACACAATTTTTAATGGTCAAAAATTAAATTAACTCAGGTAGCCTTTTAATTTGCGGGAAAAATAAAATACCAAACATTTTTTAAGCCATTCTTTATATTCACTGACTTTTCCTGAAGATTCGTTGAAGCTATAAAAGCTATCTTGCCAGGTATGTGATGTACATCTAATTAGTTATGAGATTCCACAACTCTATGCTTAAATAAAGAAAAAAGTCATCTTGGCTTATGAGAGTGATCAGATATTGACGTTTTCTGCTTTAAGGACCATAATGGACTCCAAACTCGTGTGAATGATCTGTCTTTACACTTTTAATATCATGTTGAATGTGTCAAGATGACAATATCGTAGAATGATCAGTGTGTAAAAACCTGGCAAGAAGTCATGTAAAAAATTAAACGTGTTTTGGAGTCAGATAGATGGTTTTAACATTTAAATATTACAGTTCATGGAAATTTACTTATCCTCCCTAAGCTGAAGCTTATCTGTAAAATGCAAATAACAATACTGATCTTCCTTGCTTTTGTGTGTGTGTTTTTGTGATTATTAAGCAATACTTGGTATAAGAAAGCACTAGCACATATTACATGCTTAATAAATAGTTCCTTTTCCTACTCCTTTTACAAAACTTCATATATCTGTGTAGTTAGGTTACTCAGTATAGAATGTGAAGCAATGCTAGCAACCAAACCTTTTAATGCTCTCTTTCACAGTGGTTTCTAACTTTCTAACCTTTTGAAGCTGTTTAAAATAAAGTCAAATAACGATACTGCTGTGGCATAAGTGTATGCTAGGATCAATAAATTCTGGTTGTTGGAATAAATTGCAATTAAAGGGGTAGTGCTTGATTGCTTGACAGTAGGTAGTCTTTTTGGCCCAAATAAACTCAAGTATCAGTCTGATTTATAAGGTAATTAATATGGATTTCATGTGCATTGCATTGGGAGACCATCACATCATATTGACTTCTGTCTACATCATGAGTGTGCCTTTGACTTCGCTGTATGTCATTTATAGGTGACAAATTCTCTTTACTTGTTTGCTTTGTTTATTCAAGAATAAAGTCATTGTTTTTAATAAAGTAGAATATAGAAGACATTTAATGTCTGTGTAAATAAGCACTCAAATGCTCTAAAAAATTCAGTGTTGCTGCCAGCCTTTTACTATTTCTGTATATTTTAAATTAAAACATGCATGAATTCAGAAATGACAAAGGCATTAACATAGTAAAGGATGATTATTACTGAATCTTTGTAGTCATAGAAAAATACATATGAGCAATTAATTTATAGGCTAGAAAACCACAAGATAGGTATATTTCATGACAAATGATTTGAATAATCTGTTAAAAAAGCCAAATTCCAACATATATCTGCATAATCATCTAGTGAATATGGGACATTCATAGACTACAGCAAGGTATTAAGTAATCCTTTGCATTGTAAATTCCTTTAAGGCATATAATGTGTATGTCCTTTCCTCCAGTTGTTATTTCCTCACTAGTATATTTCCTATTAGAAATTAAATAAATTTTTATTGAAAAAAATGGTAGAATTCTTCAAAAGGCATAATGATATATATACATAGTATGAGTGTTTTGACAAAAAGCCTATTTTCCATTTAAATAGCCCTTTCTCACACCTCTTATAAATGCCATTTTATTTTAAAAAGCCAAGCAAAAATCAGAATCAAGTAAAAAATTCTGTGATGTCATGCCCCTATTTATGTTAGATATTTATTTTAGGCACTACTATTATACCTAATAAGTCTTCTCATCAAACTTGTTGCAGTACATTATGCAATTTTCTGTTTCTGAGCCCTACCAGCCTTTTCTTACCTCTCCTAAATAGCAAGATTTATGAAGACTAAAGCCAAAAAAAAAGTATTCCTTTTTTTGTACAATGATGAAATCTAATCACCTACCAGAGTTTTTAATTCATAGTAAATGCACAATAACCATTTCTAGGATAAGAAAAATAATAAAAATTATTGTTATAAATTATAAATGATTATAATATGTTTGTGACTTCAATTTATACATGAATATATATTTTGATAATTTTGAGTAATTCCTTAATAGCTTTTATATATGATAATACAAAACTATATTAAGTTTAAGCAATTTTACCCAAAACACAATATAAAATATTGGAACTGATGATAACATTTTAAAGAAATAGGAGATCAAAGAGCTGAAATAAAATTCTTCAATGTAAAGATTAATAGAAGTCTATAAAAAATTATGAAAAGAAAAATTAGAAGCAAAATCCATTCGCTAGCTCTTAGTTCCTACAATCTCAAATAAGAATTTGTTTTCCTTGAAAGCAAAACATGTCTATTGAGCTTGTAATTACTAAGTTTCAATGAATACTTGGTTCATTATGATAACTGACATTTTAAATGTATTAACTAATCAATCAATTCCTGGATCCAGAACATCTAAACATTTTTAAAAACGAAGATTAGAAAAAATATGAAAATGTGTAATACAGTAATTTAACTAAGTTAATATGGTATAGACTACACATGCTATGGTTTTATAAAATGACAGTATTATTCTAAACTGCAAGTGATATTAGAACTCAAAAATATATATATCTGAATATGTAGGTTTTTAAAAATTCCATGATGAACCATTACTCTTCTTGATTCTAAATTCAGTGTTTACATTATGATTTAATGTGAAGATCATATTTGAGAACATCTTTTGCCCATGTCTGTAGGTTGAATAGTGGTAAGAAGGAGGAAACATCTTGTTTTCTTGTCCTTTGGTTACATTAGCTGAAGTTAACAGTAGAAGAGGATGGACGTCTGAAAGCAAGAGGTACTATAATTCCACATGATGTGTGTTCTTGCATAGGCCTTACAGAAACTGTTCAGTTCTGACCAAACTTGAGTATGTCCATCTGTCTGATTATCAATTTGTTTGAAATTTTGGAGTAAATGTTTATAGTTTTATGTGTGTGCTGCATAATCACAATGTCATTAAAATAAAATCATGTAAATACTTATATCTGCTAGGTGGCCAGATCCTAGCCATGAGGAAAGAGACAATTGTCTTTCTCTTCTCTATAACACATAACCACCCTACCATCTCCATCGATTTCCATTCTGAGCCACACACACTCCCCCATACCCACCCAGCTGCTTTTTGCTTCTCTTCTTGGCTCCTCCCTCTATTTCCACTCCACTGTCTTTCACTGAGGCTAGTCCAGACCAAGCCTACCTTTCATGAGTGCATTTCATTTTTCCTCAAGATTTTTTTCTTACTTTTCATAAAGCAATATCGAGATCACTCTGAGCTTCTAACAAACTTGTCTAAAACTGCCAATCACATATGCCTATGATTCACTTTCTTAAAGGGAAGTGTTATAGAGACTTTTAACAGCACCATTTAATTTTAGGCAGAAGGAATGTCTGAAAATAGCTTTTGGAGTATGAAATAGAACTCTACTGATTTAAAACAGGAATGATGAGCACAAACTACAAGCAGTAAAACAGTGCCCTATGCAGGGCATACATCACCACAGTCAAAATTCTTTCCCTCTGAGCAATAATATGGCCCCTGAATTCTTCTTAATAATATGCTTGGTCAGTTAGATTATGCAAGATGAAATTTTTATCCTTATCAAGAAATTTATGTTTTAGCACATGCTATTAAAAAATTTTTAAATAGCTTACTTCCTCCACTTGTATATAGCATATATATACATTGTTCAGTTTAGAAATCTTTTCAAATTGTTTTTCTGACCATAAGTGTTCAATGCAATCACTGGAATGTGAAAAAGCATAAATACATAAGAGCATACATTCACACAAATATGCACACACACATGTTCACACTCACACATATATTCTAGTTCTAATTCCAGTGCCTTGAGATAAATCATTCCAGCTAACATTGTGGTCTATTTTCCCATCAGTTACTTCCAAATAAATTACTAAATAGTAATATGCATAAACACTTATATAAAAATGCACATATATAAACCTCTCTGCTTGATATATTATGAATTTGTTTTCATGTCCCTAAATATTTTTTGGATGTCTTTTGAATGGGTCATTAATTTAATAATTAGTTTATGATTGAATACATGAAAAACTATAAATGGTCATTTTCCTTTAGTAATACCTGTTGAATTTATGCTTAATTTTAAAATAATTATTTAAAAATGATTAAAATAAATGTCATCTTTGGTAAGCAGAATAAATGCCCCTTATCAATGTCCATATTCTAATTCACAGAACCTGTAAATGTGTCATGTTACACAGCAAATGAGAAATTAAGGTTGCAGATGGAATTAAATTTCTAATCAGTTAACCTTGACATGGTAGACATTATTTTGGATTGTTCAAGTGGGCCCTCTGTAATCATAAGGGTCCTTTTAAGTGAGAAAGAGAGGCAGGAGAGTAAGAAACTTAAGTGATATGATCTGACAAAGACTCTACCACCTAGTGCCATAGTTGGATGTAAAGATAGAATCATGCATCTGAAATGCAGGCAGCCTCTAAAAATTGAAAAAGACAAGGATATAGATATTCCCCTAAATTCTCAAAAAGAAACGAAGTGTGCTATGCATATTTGTGTACAAGTTTTTGTGGACATATGTTTTCATTTCTCACAAATACATACCTTGAAAAAAAATTGCTGGATCATATGGTAACTCTATGTTTATCATTTAGAGAAGCTGCCAAACAGTGTTCCAGAGTCTGAATAGATGCACCATTTATGCGGGGTACCAAAAATATGTATATGCAATTTAAGAAAGGAAAAAAGTATTAAAATTGTAACACTCAATATATACCGATAACAAAAAATGAATGCAAGTCACATTTGACTTCTGCAATTACAAGAGGTTCTCAAAGTGGTTATCATCAGCTCCCAGACACTTCTGATTATGGCGAACTACTGCTTGAGCAATGTTGACCAAAGTGTCCACTTGTATCACTGCGCATGCTGTTCCAATTTCTTCCTAAAGTACCGCCAGTGTAGCCAGTTATCTATGGTACACCACACCCATTGAAGTCCCCCATAGGTAGAAGTCAAGGGGTGTTAAGTCAGGAGAATGTGGCTGGGGGACTCAACTCCCTCTCTTCGTCCTATTTATTGTCCTGGCAAATGATCTTGTGCTCCTCAAACAACGACTGTGCTTCCACCATTTTCTTTGACTGTCCTGCCCATTGCATGATGATGCTAGCATTCATTTAATTAACACTGTCTTTTGAGTGAACATCATGCTACACATTACTACTGTAATTCAATTCAACTTTGTAAAGTAATATATAGTTAACAGCTCTTAAAATGTGTATATATATTTTTGGCACCCCCAGTATTCCCACAAGAAAATGTATAAAGATTCCAATTTTTTCACATCTTCAATAATACCTGTTATTGTCTTTCTTTTTAATTCTAACCATTTTGTGGGTCTGTTAACAGTATCTCATTCCAGCTTTGATTTGCATTTCTCTAATGGCTAATAATGTGAGCATCTTTACAAGTTCTTATTGGCCATTTGCATATGTTCTTTGGAAAAGTGTCCATTTTCAGTCTCTTTTTAATATACTGAATAAAGAACAACTATTTCCTCCTTGATGTTTTATATTTTATTTTAATAGACTTTAATTTTTGAGAGCAGTTTTAAGTTCATAGCAAAATTTAGTGGAAGGTACACAGATTTCCTACATCCGCTCTGCCAAATAACATGCATATAGCACCCCTCCCCCACTATCAACATCACAAACCAGAGCCAAAGTAGTGCATTTGTTCTAATTGATGAAACTACATTGACACATAATAGCACACAAAGTCTAGAGTGTACATTAGGACTCATTCTTGGTGCTGTGCATTCAGTGCATTTTGACAATTGTCTAATGATATATATTCACCACTATATTAGCATACAAAGTCATCTCATTGCCCTATCTGTTTCTTAGTGTTTAGCATATGCATCCATCTGTCCCTCCAGCCATTGGCAAACACTGATCTTTTTATTGTGTACATAGTTTTGCCTCTTCCAGAGCATCCACCATATTGTTAAAATCAGACAGTATGTAGACTTTTAAGTTTGACTTTTTTCATTTAGTATTATAATATGCATTTATAGTTCTTCCATGTCTTTTCATGACTTGGGGTTGTTAATTTCTTTTTAGCATTAAATACTACTCCATTGTCGGGATGTACCAGTTTATTTATCTTTTCATATACTGAAGAACATCTTGGTTGCCTCCTAGTTTTGGATATTATGAATAAAGTTGCTGTAACAATCCATGTACAAATTTTGTGTGGGAATAAATTTTTAGCTTCTTTGTATAGATACTGAGTAGCATGAATGCTAGATGACAGTATGGTAAGAGTATGTTTAGTTTTATAAGAAATTGCCAAAATGTCTTTCTTAGTAGCGGTACCATTTGCATTCACACTAGCAATGAATGAGAATTTATGTTTTTCCACATCCTCATAAGTACTAGGTATAATCAGTATTCTAAAGTTGGGCCGTTCTATAGGTGTATAGTAGTATCACATTACTATTTTAATTTCCATATCCCTGATGACATATGATTTGAACATCTTCTCATACACTCATTTGCCAACTCTGTATCTTCTTTGGTGACGTATCTATTAAGGTTTTATAACAGAATTATTTTATTTTAATAGGGTCATTTATTTTCTTACTGTTGAATTATAAGAGTTCTTTCTGCATTTTGAACAACAGTCTGTGATGGATTGAAATTTTGACATCTTTCCAAAATTCAGATGTTGAAATTCCAACCCCTAATATTATGATGGTATTATTACAAGATGGACCCATTGAGAGGTGATTAGGTCATGAGGATAGAGCCTTTATGAATGGTATTAGTGTCCTCATAAAAGGTACGTGGAGTTTTGTTACTCTTTCTGACATGTGAGGACACAACAAGAAGTTGGCAGTCTGAAAACTGGAGGAGGGCCCTCATCAGATGCCAAATGCGTTAGTGCCTTGATCTTAGACTTCCCAAACTCCCAAACTATGAGAAATAAATGTTTGCTGTTTGAACCACCTAGTTTAAGTTATTTTGTTATATAAATGCAGGTCTTTATCAGATGTGTCTTTTACAAATATTTTCTTCCTGTTTGTGGCTAGTCTTTTATTCTTTTGACACTATTTTTCACAGAGCAAAAATTTTCTATTTTAAAAAAGTAGAGCTTTTTTTTTCATGGAGGAAATAATACTTACTTTGGCTATTCCACTTATAGAAAACAAACCTGTGTATACCTTTAATGTTATAAGGACTTTTATTCTTTTAGAGCCCTTTTAACTTCACAGTTAAATTTAGTGGAAGATACACAGATTTCCCACATTCATCTTTTAGGGGATACAAAAAGATGGTGGATGGAATTTGGATATCACCAGAAATTCACCCCTAGGAAGAAAGTAGAATTCCCAAGATTATGTTGCTACAAAGCAAGTCAGCATTCAGATTTTTTATCTTTCAAATAATAAAATTATGCTTGTTAAATCACATGGATGAGTAAAACTAGCTTGAGAGAAGGTACAAGTTCATGGGCTATGAGTAAATTCAAATTAGACAACATTTTACGGGTTAATGAATAGACCTATTACATTAGGTCTATTACATTTTACGGGTTAATGAATAGACCTATTACATTAGGTCCACAGAATATACTTTTTCTCCTCTCTATTTTTTTTTAAAAGGTGAAACAAAGAGATAGTTTATTGAAGAGAAAGTACACTCCAAAGAGGTAGGGGTGGGCTTGAGCAAGGAGAGTGGCTCAAGAGTCTCCTCTGTAGTTTAATACAGATGCATCCTGAAAAACCTTATCATTTTTTTAAATGTTTCAGCAATTAATAAGCAAGAAATTCCCTTTTATAGTCAAATATAGTCAAATAAACTAAGTAGACTGCTTCCTGTGTTTGGGTCAGTCCACTCCACCTATCAGAGTGTACTTTAACTTTTCTATAAAAAATTTTTGACTTGTCTATATTTTCACAAACTATCTCTTGACTGAATTCTTTCCTTTAAGAGACAAAGAACTGAGGGACACCCAGAGATACAAAAATTCCCAAACAATGGAAGGGGGGCTGCTCCCGCTCTTGGGTCAGCTTGCTCCACCTCTCAGAGTGTACTTTAACTTTTCTGTAATAAACTTTTGACTTTTCTATATTTTCAAAAATAAATAAATAAATAAAATTAATTAAGAAGTGACATGCAGAACTAAGTCAATTTATCTCAGAAGTAGGCATTCCATAATAATTGTGTTTTCTGAAACACTTCCTTTGTATTACATGGTACTTACTTTACACGATATTCTCTGGGTGTGGCTCATCTGAATGTTATTAAAACCAAACAATCATGTATTTTCCTGGCTGTCTGCAGTGTCTATGATACAGTAACCAACAGGACAATAACCAACCTGTTTCTCTCAATGCCCAATTTCACTTTGAGAGAGATTAAGAGTTACACACAAACCATCTCTAAATAGAGGGCTGAATTTTTTCCAACAGATCTTCTTATTCAGTCCTAAGAAAGAATATTGTGTTGAAGCCATGAAATGATTCACTATAGAGCCATGTTGATTTCAGTCATTTATGGGACCCTTACCCTTTAGCTGTGTAGGGGCTTGGATTAAAGGCTATGATTTGGGAGTTCCCTGATGGTGTAGTGGCTTAGGGTTTCGGCGCTGGCGCTGTCAGCGCTGCAGCCTGGGTTCGTTTCCCAGCCAGGGAGCTGCCCACACACCAAAAAGAAAAAAAAAAAAAAAAAAGCCTCTGATTTATTCAAGAAATAATACTGGGAAATAAGGGCTTAGTAATTCCCAGATGTTTGAATTCTAATTTGTCAAGTAAAAGATTCCTAAGATTTTCTGTCACATTTGCACAAAAAAAGTCTCATATTTCTCCCTTTGTCTATTAATTTCTTAAACTATTTCAGGAATGTATATTTGGAGGCAAGAAAATGGACGAAAACATACAAAATAGTAAATATGTTCATTTTCCAAAGAGAACTTTGATTGTTAAGGTAGAAGGTCTAAAATGCACACCTTCATAAATGGGTCAGCAACTTTCTATAGGGAAATGCAGCTTATGAGAGAGACTGAGTTTGAGTCAGTATTAGGTACACATGCTAAGACTGGAGGCACTGATAGGTACACTCAAATTCATTAAGACTCACTGGGAGGACAAAATGTGGTGGAAAGAGGACTGAATTCAGTTCATCCTTATTTCATCCATCTGTGGGCTCTGCATGTAGTTCTAATGCAAACCATTTTTACCTCATTAACTTTGGAAAGGCAGCTCGTTTTCACCTCATTTCTGAAACTAATTGAGTTGTGTTCACTGAATTTTAAGAAAACACTGTACTAAAATCAAAACACACAAAATTACTTTATCCTGTTTCACTATCAATAGATTATTATGATAATATAAGCACTCCTGCTGATCTGAGCTCTTGTTTCATAGTTAGAAGTACTTAACACAGTATTGGTACATCATTTCAGTTGGGCAGATTCTTATTCTTGGTAGTTTGTTCGGACCATTCTCATTCCTATGCTTTCTCTATCTGCTCTACCATGTTTCATTTGGCTAGAGCTGAATTAACATGATTTATTGCTATGCAAGTAGAAATTTTACAACACCTCTGTAGACAGAGCAGCTGAGGTCCTGCATATAGAAGAGACAATGGTCTTACATGTAGGTTAAAGAAATAAAATATGGATCACAAGTATTAAGAGCTACATTTGTATGAGTGTGTAGATTTATAATTCCAAGAGCATATGTAATTGAATGTATTCCTTCTTCAAGCATTTTGTGGTATTGGATATAAAACTTTCTCATAATCTATTAGTATTTGATTATATAATAATAGTACTCCTATTTCTATTACTCTAGTCACTAGAATATTTACATTTAATATGTTATCTAAGTTATTTTAGGTAAGTACAGAGTTTACAAAACAGGATAAACCTAGTTTATGCAGGATTTAAACCAGATAAATCTATATTAACTCATTTCCTCTGCTTCACTTATATAATATCCATAATACTGATGTTTACACGCTGTACTACCTTTAGGTGGCTTTTGTGTCATGAAAAAAAAGATTAACTTATATTCAATAGAGTTTATAGTTGAGTAAAATCCTCTCAAAATCGATAAGCCACATAGAGAGGCTATGTGAGGCAGGGTACATGTGGTAATTTTCCTTTAACAAGATACCATTATCAAAAAACTCAATTTTCACCCAATTTATCAGCTAGTTGACCTGAATCCAAAATGACATAATTATCTTTGAAAAATAATTTTAAATATGCTGAGACATATTACAATTTGATATTTAAAAATCTCCCTTTAAAAATTGCCCTTAAAAGCTCTCCCTTAAGATAGGGGTTTTGGAGGTGGAGTTATGGTCATATTCATATTTTTTAGGTAACCCTAAGATTTATACCAAAACAGTCTCTCTGAAAAAATTTTCAGTAATAGTCCAATGATACTGATGGAGCTACCAATGACAAAATTTAAGGCTTTTCCTTTGTAGGCATTTGACCATCCCAGAGCATGTTTACTTTATTTCTTAACAAGATTTTTAAGTCATCGATATTAATTGAACAAACATTTTGTTTGCACTATTATAATACTTATAGTACTATTTTGTTTTCACTGTCTTCTGACCTCAACAATACAACAAACTCTCATCGCTCGCTTCAAATTCGGCATCACGAGAAAGGATTTGGGGAGCATGAGGAACGAGTGAAAACTTCCAGAGAAAACATTCTAAGGTCATTAATATAAAGCCTCTTAAAGAATACAAATAAGAATAGAAAGTCCAAATAACCTTATGCTCTTTAAAAATGAAGACATTTTTTTTTACCTCTCACAAAATGATAGCAAACTCTTTAAAACTAAAGTTTGTGACAACCTTATAATGCCATCATAAAATTTACCAAATTCTCAGTTATTTTAAACTCATATCCAAAAATTGTAATAATTTGTTAGAAAAGATGATCCATTATTTTTACTACATTAAAAAGTTACCTCCAAAATACAACAAATGCCTATGAAAATTAAATTAACTATTAGGAACCCCTCAAGATTTTTTTCAGGGATGAATTAAATAATCTATTTACTCACTATTAAATATCTAAAACATAAAGAATATACTTACAATGCAGGTTAAAGTGGAACCTTATCAATAAAATTGAAAACTGCCATATTATGTTCCCAAACTACATTATCCCTGAGGTTACTAGCTATGTAATTAATTATAATCCCTGTACTTTTCCTACACACACACACACACACACACACACACACGTGTATAAATATCTGAGTATTTATGAGCATATTTACACACAATGGAAGTTAGTCAATTCTCCACGACCAAAAACTTATGTCAGTCCAAATCAAAGAGTAAAAACAATGTTGCTAATCTTTTTTGATATCAGAGGGATTGTTCATTATGAATTTATACCAACTGGACAGTCAATCAAGTTTACTATTGCAAAGTGCTAAAAAGGCTGCATGAGAGAGTTAGACAAAAATGACCTGAACTTTTCACCAACTCATGGCTCTTGCATCTAACAACGAAGTTCGCAAACTTGACACTGGGTGCTTACATTGGCAGTAGTATACAAACAACTCAGTAAAGTTTCATAACCTTCATATATCTGTGTCTCACAGCTGTGTTAATGTCAACGTGTGGCGGTATCTTGCTGAGTGGCATTCATTATTGTTGCATGTTTTTGTGTGCTGTCACAAGGATATCGGAGTTTAAATTAGAGCAACAAAGAAACATAGTTTTGTTAAACTTGGGACATGTTAGTCCAAGTTTATGGGGATAACGCCATGAAGAAAATGAAGGTATACAAATGGATTAAATATTTTTTGGAGGGGAGAGAGGATGTCACTGAAGAAGAGAGGTCACGGTGGCCAGTAATGAATAGAACTGATGAAAACCTTGCAAAAATTTGTGGAATTGTGCGTCAAAATAGTCAACTGACTTTGAGAAGCATAGCAGACCAAGTAAACATCAATAGAAAAACAGTTAGGAAAATCTTAACCGAAAATGTGGGCATGAGAAAGGTGTGTGTAAAAATGGTCCTGAATGAGCTCAACCATGAATAAAAGCAAAGGAAAGCCAAAGTTTGCCAAGACCTTTTGGAGAGGCAAGACAATGTTTTGGTGTGGTGTTATCTCTTGTGAGAAAACATGGATGCACCAATACAACCCAGAAACAAAGCATCAAAATACACAATAAATATAAGCCAATTCTCCATGACAAAAAGTGTTCTGTCAGTTCAAAACAAAGAGTCAAAATGATGTTGCTAACCGTTTTTTTTTATTTCAGAGGGATTGTTCATTATGAATTTGTACCAACTGAAAGAAACAGTTGACCAAGTTTACTATTTGGAAGTTCCAAAAGGCTGCATGAAAAAGTTAGACAAAAATGACCTGAACTTTTCCCCAATTCATGGCTCTCACATCATGGCAATGCACCAGCTCACAAGGAACTGTCTGTGAGGGAGTTTTTAGCCAGTATACAAATAACTGTATTGGAACACCCTCCCTATTCACCAGATCTGGTCCCCAATGACTTTTTTCTTTACCCAAAGATAAAGGAAATGTTGAAAGAAAGACATTTCTATAACATTCAGGACATCAAGGGTAATACCATGACAAGTCTGGTGGCCATTCCAGAGAAAGAGTTCCAAATTTGCTTTGAAAGGTGGACTAGGCACTGGCATCGGTGCACAAGTACCCAAAGGGAGTACTTCGAAGGTGATGATAGTGATATTCAGCAATGAGGTATGCAGCACTTTTTCTAAGATGAGTTCATGAAATTAATTGTCCTATTTCACATTATACACACACACACACACACACACACACACACACACACATGCACATACACATACTTCTAAAGAAGAAATAGTATTGTTTAGCTATTTTATTTATTTTTTTTTTTTGGGGGGGGGTGGTTCCCTGGCTGGGAATCGAACCCAGGCCGCGGTATTGAGAGCACTGAAACCTAGCCACTACACCACCAGGGAACCCGCTCTTTAGCTATTTTAATACAAAATATAAATAGTTTCATTATTTACAAATACTTTTGCAATTTGCTCAGTCTTAAGTTTATGGATTTCATCTAATGATGTATATTTGTTTATGTGTATTGATATGTATATAAATATTGATAGACATTTAAGTTGATATGTATTTAGAATGTCTCCATTTTTGACTGTCAAAAATGCTAATGTATGCATTATGTACATTTTTGTATGAGTATACATGAGAGTCAATCTAACTAAGGGGACAATTCACCAAATTCCACAGATACTATCTCCGGCCCTCTTTTCAACTTTTGGAACCCAAGACTCTGGGTTTCTGGTGCTGACAAAAGTGCACAGAATAACCACATTTGATTCTTCTTAGGATTCTATCAGAGAATTTCCTTAAATTCCTTGACTGTCTTCTATGAGTTTCAAAGAATATTTATTGTATTTCATTCAGCACTGTTTCTATCCAGTTTGTATTGCGAAGATGATTTCAGATACCTTACCTGTCATATTGCTGGAAGGAATCATAGGAAAATGATGAAATATGAGGCTACAGCTAGTGTGACATATGTTTTCTTTTCTTTTGTCAGCTCCATCTTCATGTCATTTTTCTCTGAGGGGTGGGAAGTACATCAAATGATTCTTGTAGAGGAAAGGTAGGACATGGGAGTGATGTATGCTATATGATCTTTATGTGTGTACTAGATGTCATAATTTGGGCTGTGATCATGGTACCTTCCTCTGAATTTAATATGTGCCCCACTGTTATGTGATGTGGACATGGCAAGATTAATTTTAAAAATTTGTTCACTAAATCATTGCATGTTTTCTTTTGAAAGGCTTCTATTATTTCTTTTATTTATATAATCCAGAAAACATGCCTCTTAGAATTATATACAATTATAAATTTACGTTGTGGTAAGTTTTCTTTTGGTGAAATAGTTAAGTTCTTTTGACAAAATCCAAATCTGCAAAATTTTCATTTCTATGTTGCCATTTTCTAATAATCTGATTTGAATTATTGAAGAGCTTATGAAGAAGAAATCTGTACCTTGCTATTTTCCATACAATGTATTAAACTTTAGTTTCTTGCTATGTTAGCAAACAAAAAAAAATCCAACATGTTTTCTTGGACAAATAAATTTGAGGAATATTAAAATTACTTAGATTACCCAGGTTCAGTAATATGAAGTCAGACAATTAATTTTGGGAACTCATCCTAGAAAAAGTGCTACATACCTTACTGCTGAGTATCACTTCGGTCACCTTGGAAGTACTCCCCTTGGGAAGCTATGCACCGATGCCAGCGCCTAGTCCACCCTTCAAAGCAATTTTGGAACTCTTTCTGAAATGGCCATCGGAGCTGTCATCATACCCAAATTTTGAGAACTTGCCGGCATGTGCTTCTGTTAGCAGCATTGTGCATTACCAAGTTGTTCATACAATGCTGTCAACTAAGTGCATGGTGGTAAAGTTCATAAACTTAATGGTCAGATTTTGGGCACAATGACAGCTCGGATGGCCATTCCAGAAAAAGTTCCAAAATTGCTTTGAAGGGTGGACGAGGCACTGGCATTGGTGCAGTTTCCCATAGGGAGCACTTCGAAGGTGATGGTAGCGATATTCAGCAATGAGGTATGGAGCACTTTTCGTAGGATGAGTTCATGAAATTGTCTGACCCCATATGCTAATGAGAAGTGCTTTATTTTATACACATTTTCTATTTAAATATAGAAAGTATACAAAATGGAAACAGCTCTATAAAATACTTATTTAACTAATAGGTAGATTTGAGGTATTAAAATATAGGTTAACATAATCAGCAGAAATTTACTGTTATGTTTGCTAAGCTAAATCTAAAGTGGTATTAGACAATATGTTGAGATGTGTACTGGGAATTGTGTGGACACTTTTAGAAAAAATATTAACATTATTACCTGGATATAGGTACATATCAAATTATTAATTCATTAGATTTTTTGAATTTGCTTTTCAAAGGTGGACCTTTAAAGAAAAGTGAAAACTGATTCTTCATTCCTTTTTATATTTTTGTCTGTTTCTTTGTTTAATCAAATTCAAATCTGCCTGGCCAGAGACTACTGTGGCTTCCTAAAAGCCTATTAATGAACTTCAGAACTACCAGCAGCAGGAAGTAACTTGGCAGATACAGAGCCTATAGGAGGTTCTTTGTCTCCTAGAAATTATCTGTTTTATGATCAACCACATGACCAACCATAGAGGAGCCCTGAAGACTCTCTGCACAAGAAGTCCTCTCATCTGAGCTTGTCCCAGACACTCACGATGCCATTTAAAAGTGTTGGCGAGTAATAATTGAGTAATTAGCAGTTCTGTAGATTTGTGCTTTTAAAAAAGTAAAACATATTTTATTCATTTAGTCATTAAAATAAAACTATAAATGTACTTAATAGTCCCATTATACAGATAAGGAAAGGAGGCTCAGAAAAAAATGCATAACTACTCTTAACACGAGTATATAGATAAAGATACATAGCTCCTCATACATTAGTATGAAAGGGCTGTCCAGAAAGAATCCAGCCAAGTAATATAAAAAATAGAGGCATTTGTGGCTGGATTTTTTCCAGGTAGCCTTCGTTTTCTAGCCTTATGTCTCTAAATCTTATTTTTTTCTAAATTCTGCATCTTATATTTTCAAACATTATAGCTCATATACTCATAAAAATGTTTTAAAAGTACATAGGCACCACCAATACTTGCATATTATTTATTTATAAGTCATATAAATATACTACTGTGATATATTAGGTTTCACATATTTTTTAAAAAATAACAGAAAATGCCCCCAAAGTGGGAAATGAAGACCTAACAAATATAATAGAAACATAAGTTCTAATATTTTTCTCCCAATCCCAGTGGTTCATCTTCTGTATTCTTTCATTGTACTCCAGTTATTTTCAATAAAACTGCTCTGAGGAAATATGTACATTGAAATTTTTGTTTATTTTTAATTTATTTAACCATCACAAAACTAAGTTTTTGAGAACTCATTAATCAGGAGATTAATTCATCAATGAAAATTAGCGGTATATAGAATAAATTCTATTGTCCAATGTTCTGATTTCAAAGACTTGTTCTTACCTGCTGTATAACTCTGAGCAAATTATTTATCCGCTTTGCTCAGTTCCTATAAAATGGGATAAGGTTAACATCAACATTAGGGAGTTATAAGGATTAAATCAGCTAATACACATATATGCAAAGTGCCCAAAGCAGAAGCTGACATATAGTAAGTGCTTCAAATGTTTTATTATTAATCACAGCATTATTACATCATTTTGTGACAGTTGGAAAGAGGAGATAATTTCAAATAATTTAAAAATACCTACTATGCACATAGCACTAATAAAGTCTTTTCCATGTAAAAACCACTGATGCAGAATCATCGACCAAACTGACACAATAACAATAATTACACATTTTGAAATGCTCCATAATCAAAGCTCCAGCTACAGCAGAGAATTAGATGAGAAAATCCTTATTAGAAATGTTATAAAATTCAGGAAAGCAATGAATAAGAAGAGAAAGGACAAAATGGTGAGACAATGAGATTCCACGTAATGAATTAATAAAGATCTGTCCTCCCCAAAAGATCATACTTTTGTCCAGAATTTCTCCAAACAAAAAATACCTAGTTTTGATCATGCAAAGTAGCATAAAGAGAATTCAAGGTAAACTTATTTAAAATAAAGACAGCAAATAAATAATGTGATAGTTTTATTAGTTTTACAATCTTCTTGTAGCATATTATAATTTCATTGATCACTGAAGCAATCTTTAAGTATTTTAACATCTGATTAAAGGGCACATTTACTTTAGTTTGTATATAAAACTTCCTCAGTTAACAGCTGCATCGTCAGTGGGTTAACTTTGAAAGATTTCTGTGTATTAGCACTGTGTTCAATATAGCAATCTATCTGAAAAAATTTAAATTTTATAATACATTTTTTAAAAATATCCTGCATTTAACTTATGTTCCACTAAGAAAAGTACACACACTACATAAACAAATATTCTTACATCTGAAATTTTATTTAGTAACTTAATTGCATTCTATGCTAATAGAATTGTTCATTTATTAATACTTAAGAGTACTTGATGTCACTAAATAAAGTAGTCCATCAGAATGATATATTCTTGAGTTTTACTGGCTAGAAAATTTTCCTATCATCTCATATATTGTTTTTGTTAAATACTGTAGTTAAGAACTTGTAACTTTTGCATCATGAGTTGGTATGCACTAGGCAGATATGTAGTTCACTTTTAAAGTCACACTATGCCATGGAAAATCACATCATTGCCTTATTATTATAGAAATGTGTTTGGCTAAGATGTGACTTTTGTGGCCCATATCCACGTATATATTATAAATCTAGTAGTGAAAATAATGTACCAATAAAATGAGTAGATTTTTCTAGAATTGGGGAATTCCTATGTTTATTTATCTCATGAGATCAGTCTTTAACATTTGGGCATTGATTGTGCAGCTGTTCTCTATAGTAAATCAAAATAACAGAAATATGTAGTTCAAGGAAGATTATGGGTGAATATTGGTCTCTACTAATGTGTATGGACATAGGTACTTTCTTACATTTAATTTTTTAATCAAAGTTTTATTTATATATATATACACACACACACACATACACACACACACACACATATAATATATAACTTAAAATCAAGTAACAAAGAAAGCTTACAATTAAAAAGAAAAGAAAAGCCATTGTTGCCCTCCTCTCTATGCTCCCCAGATGTAAATATTATTACATCTTTAAGCTATTTCTTTTGTAAGTTTCTTTACCATCTCTTGATAAGAAATACATATTTTAAATAAGGCCTAGAAAGCATTTGGTAGCTTTTAAATCTTGGAGAGCATTGACATTAAAATATACATAAGATTTTCAGTAAGGAGATGATTCTGGCACAGATTATTAATATGTTTTCTTTAATTTATTTCTGGAAGCGATGAAGAGAAGCTATATTAACTAGCAGTGTAACAGGTTGAACATAAATCTCCAAAATATCTGTTTTTATAATTAAAAATAAATGTGTGTGCTGCAGTGAACTAAGTTCCGCAGTGTAATTAGACATATTTAACATACATTAACTCTATAAGTAATTTGCATAAATTATTCTGCTTCACAATTTTAGTGTTCACCAGGGGTGAGTATAATTCTTATCAATACACTCTATTAACTGAGTGGATAATAATATGGTTTTAAAAGTTGAGTTATAATTATAAGCCCCTTAGAAATGCCAAATGAAGGGTGTTATAGACTACTAGAATAATTTGCCAAAATTACCGGGAGAATTGCGTATGTTATTTTGAAAGCTAAGGTTGAACCTCTCTATCTAACATTTCGACAAATACCAGTGTTTATATTTTCTCAATGTTCCTTTCTAGATTTATTATTTCATAGTCTAGTCTTTTACTCAGAGAAGTAGTACTATGCATATAGTTTTATATAAGTATAGTCATAATTTATCCTAATTAAAAATATGGATAAATATTCACTTTCATGACATACTAGAAGTATAATAAAATTTCTATTTCTGATTCTTGCTTTGGTCACTAAGGACAGTGACTCACAGCAAGTGCTATCACCAAGATTGGCTTCAGTTTCTTTGCCATAAAATTAAATGGGCTTGGACTCATATTAAAATTCAGAAGCAGGGGGATCCCTGGTGGTGTAGTGGCTAGGCTTTGGTGCTCTCAATGACGCGGCCTGGGTTCGATTCCCAGCCAGGGAACCACCAAAAAAAAAAAAAAAAATCAAAAGGCTCCTTCAAATACTTTACATAATCAGTTACAATCACACTCAGTTTTATTATTCTACTTACTTTACATAATCAGGAAGTAATGTCATGTCAGTGTGTGCCATACTGTAGGCACTGGATTTTCTAGAAGGGAGACTTTTAGTCACAAAGCTCCTCATACTTTCTTTGACTCATGCTATCATTCTCTCTCCCTTCTACCCTATAAAGACAAAGCATTTGAAAGGGGATAGAACTGTCAGACAGTATGGGAAAGAAATGACTATATGCCAAGCACCACCTTCTCCCTTGACCCACTCATGCCAAGGAAATAGTGTAGACCAAAAGTTTTCAAACATTTTAGTTTAAAGGCCCCTTTACCCTCTTAAAACTTACAGAGGACCCCACTGCCAAAGCTTTTGTTTATATGGTTTTTATATAATGACATTTACTGTAAGAGAAATTTAAACTAAGAACATTTTAAAAATATTTATATTAACTCATTAAAATAATCTAATTGAATGTTAATAAAAATATTTGCACTAAACAAAACTCCCCAAAAGTGAGAAAAGTGGTATTATTTACATTTTTAAAAATTTCTGTAATGTTTGATTTAATGGTATTCAGGTAGATTCTCATACCTGCTTTCAATCTATTGTGACATGTAGCCTCTTAAAAACTTCACTGTATACTCATAAAAAAATGAGAGTGAGAAAGTCACATAGCTCCCTAGTGTTACAAAAAGAATTTAACCTCAAAGATCTGAAAAGCTTTCATCCTCAAACCACGCTTTCAAGAAATACTGGGGTAGACAAATGTTTGGGAGTAAGATACAAAAGGCTGTGCTTTAAGTAGCATAGCACTTAAATGAAATGTGGGGGCTGGTGGGCTAAGCCTTGACCATGGTAAAATTATGTACAACTGTAGGAGGGGTGTCCAGAAAAAATCCAGCCATTATCAATATAAAAGAAGGACGGTTTGTGACTAGATACTTTCTGGACAGCCCTCACATATGCTATACACCTGGTTTATATTATTCTTTTAGTTGTTGATTTCAAGAATGGCTACATCAAGAATAAACATTCCACGTATGTAAAGAATTAGTAAGCAATATGAATTAATTGATAGAAGTCCTATTTCCACTTGTACAAAAGGAACAAACAATTCCTATGAATAGAATCACTATGAGCTTACTTAGATGGCTTCACCAGTTTTGTTAGGTTTTATTATACCATTTAAAATGAAAATGTAATCATTTGGAGAGATTTCACTAAAACCTATGGAAAGATTAGAAAAGAAACTGAGGTAAACAAGAATTAACCTCCCATTCATTTACAAACTTTATTAATAGCTAATAAAGAAGCTAATTTAAAGAGTTAAAGCTTAGACACATGAGCAAGGCTCAAAGTACATTAGATGGGCACACACAGTTTCTCTCTGCAGAGCACAAAACAAAAACAAATTGTCCCTAATTGTGCAAAATGCAGGAAACATACAAGGATTTAAAAATCAGCATCTTTTTGTCTGGGTTTTCAGTCCAGGATAAAATCTATAGAACTTGGTTTTCTCTATCAATATGTAGTTAACACTGACCACAGCTTAACTAATGGAAATGTTTCAAAATCCATTAGTGACTGGTTTTACCATAGAGTTTCCACATATTCCAAAACTTAAAGGAATTCCTCAAAACTTATATTCAGAGAAGAGAGAGCTGCGACTGATAATGTTGCACTACCAACAACAGCAACAACATCTCTCACTTACATGGTACCTTTCAAATGCCAGGTCTGGCCCTGACTATTGTGTGTGTATTAACCCTCCTGATCTCCACAACAATATTCTGATGTAGACCTAACACTTCCCCATTTTTCAGATGAGGAAACTGAGGAACAGAGAGTTGGATCATTTTGCCTTAAGTCGGGGAGTCAGGATTTGAACTCAGGCAATTGGAGCCAAGAACAGGAGCAAAACCCAAGCAGTGACTGAATCTGAGCAATGCGAGCATAGAAAAGATTTTCAGGGGAAATTCCACATGCCTAGAGAAGCCCACTTCTTTAAATTCTTGCTCCCATAAAAGAATTTCCTCTAGTTTTCTTGGAATGCTTAAAATATTAATGCCTTGAGTATTAAGAACTTTGCTGATTTGTTCACCTCTGTTATCATTAGAACCCAGAAAAGTGACTAAAACAGAATAGGTTCTTACTCATAATAAATATTTGTGGAATAAAGATAAGTGTGAGTTTTATACTTATAAAGCAGGTTTAGTTCAGAAATCCAGTGAAGTGGAGCTAGAGGAAGGGTTATGTCTTTCTTGTTTGTTCTCCAACAACCCTATTTACTGTCAATCTATTACTGATTTCCAGGTGTCCTTGTTCAGTTATTCTCACATTTTTATATTTACATTGTGTTAAATGTAGATTATAATTCAGAGGGTCTGGGATGATGCCTGGCGAGGTCAAGGGTAATGGATAGGAACCAGTCTTTTGAGTAATCAAGGTCTTACAAGCATCGGATGGGTGTGACTTTCAGATTTTTGTAATTAAAGTGACTTAAAAGTCACAACAAGTAACAGAGAATATAAACATTATGTGCATCATGATTCTATTTTTTTACACATCCCCGTTCTCATTTACAAGGTTGCCATTATTTTAGGACAAACTGTAAAGTAACATTTCTCACTGTTACTGGAAGGATTGTCACATGGGATGTTAAATTCTTCAAGTTTTACTAGGGGACATACTGTGGCACTTTGTTTGGATGTCTCCAACTGTCTATGTTTTTCCTATGACCTTTCCTATGGATTAAACAATAATAAACAATATTTAACAATTTGAAAAGGCAAGCTCTCTTACAGTTAAGATTAGAATGGAAAAATGCAGAAGCATCCACATCATTTTTGGATTTAAATAACAGTTGTCAAAATAAATTAATAAGAAAAGTGATCCTTTATATTTTTGCAGTGAAAATGTCAAAACTGATTTCCTTCCTTTCAAACATGTTGACAGAAGCCCTGAAAAACTACTAAATAAAGTGATCAGTATTTACTTCGCCAACACCCTTATTGTGTTTAATTTGTTTCAGATACTGTTCTAAGTGCTATATGAGTATTAGCTTGTTTAATATGCATAGCATCCCAATGAATAAGTACTATTATCATCTCTATTTCATAGGTGATAAAACCAAGGCACAGCAACATTGAACATATCACCCAAGGTCTCCCAGGCTTGATGGAGTAACCACGATTTGAAACCAAGAAGTCTGGTCTGTGCTCTTCACATTGTTATCATACTGCTGCCCTCTATGAATTTCTAAGGGAAATAAGTAACAATTTCCAAAGACTTGAAATATTTTATCCAACTATATTTTCAACTAGCCTCAGAATCAGATTTCTTCCAGCAACTCACAGTGTCACCACAGAACAGCAGAAAATAAATACTCAATTAAGATGTAGAATATTCAGGGCTTCCGGAGTGCCCAGGGAAATGGGGTGTGGCAGTAGGGAAGGAGGGCTGGCTTCCTTCTTCAATGGCGGATCCTGGGTTCACATTACTTTGCACTAAGCATTCTCTGCTACAATAGACTAATCTACTACCTCTATCACCAGATGATATCTACCTTTTCTGTAGCTCCCTTGGATTTTAAAAATATATAGTTCCACTTTCCATTAGACATCCCCACCCACCTTCATACGATGGTAATGGAAAGCAAACATGTCAAAATCCTGCACAAAAATGTTCCTTCCTCTGAAGTCCTGTGTTGGATAATAATATTACCATCTGCTCATTAGTATAATTAGGAATCTCAAAGACATTCTCAACAATCTTCTCTTTTTTCCATATTATATTGTACTTTACACTTATATTAATCATACCTCAGCATTCACCATTGGCTGAAGTCATCATCTCTCTTTTGGAGTACCCTCCTAACTTCTCATGACTTTCACTTCCCAAATGTTTTGATAATCTCATGACAGCTGATTTTCTAAAGCACACATAGACAGTCTTGCAACTTGCTAGCTTAAAGGTTTATGTTGTCTACTCTCGGTTTAAAGATTTAATCCCAAATACTTAGTGAGGTATAGGAAAGCCATTTCTAATTTAATCCCAGACTATGTTTCAAGCCACTGTCTCAACTATTTCTTTTCCATAAACTTTTTACTTCAACAAACATTTAAAAACCTATCTAATATATACTTTCGCATTCTGTCTACAATGTGTGTCTACATTTTAGCTTGACAATGTTATGTGTTTTTCAATATGATGCTTTATATATGAAGCATTTTACTACCTACCCAAGAAAAATAAACTTTGTCACTCTAATGTCCTTTTGTACTTTAAATGTATTTTGTATGACTCACTTTAGATTATGGCCTTCTAGCAGGTAAGAAAGTCTCTCAGAGTTTTTGCTATAAAGGAGGAGCTCAGTATACTTATATTTACTGAATAAAAAAGGTGTAAACAAATAATTGGACTTAACCAATAATTTTACATCAACAATGCATTTCATAATTTTGGACATATGCAATAATTGAGTAAGTAATATAACAGTTATAGTAAGTAAATAATAGTATGACATTTGATCTCACACATCCATATGTCAATGATTTCTCTCTTTTGGATATAAAATGGTTGTTATTTGTAGCTAACATAACAATAGGAGTAAAAATTTATTAATGGTCTCATAAATCTCAAGAATATTTTCTACTTTATTCCCACAGTCACACCTACCCAGAGAGGAGAATAAATTAAACAATCAAATACAGATTGGTGTAGGTTGCTGACTGCCAAGAGAAAAGAAAAGCCATTCGTGTTGAGTTCAACATGGATTTCATTACCAGGAATGTGCTAAAAAAACATTGAGACTGCTGTGGTCCTTGTGTAGGTGCTTTGTCTGACATGTGGGAGGCTCATTTTTGGTAGAAACATGCTGTAGCACTACTATTAATAATACATGACTCTATGATTTATGTTTCCCTGTGCCATCTGTAAATACAGGTGTCCCTGCTTTGTGCTGGGATCTTTTTTTGGAAACTCAACTGAAGATAAAACAATAGCAAACATTGTTTTTGTCACATTCACATTGACAGCTATGTATGTATGTATATTCAGAGCAGAAAGCTTATTTATGAAAAGTTCATTAAATTGAGGAAGTGTGCAGTTATCTTCTTGACCTCTAGAGGGTAATGCAGCACCAGTTTGACCTTTGGGCTCCTTCAACCCGCGTTATTGGAGTTGCAGGATGTGTTTTCCCAGGACAGCCAGAAACGAGAAATGAGGATCCTCTTCCAGACAAAGTGGAACAAAATGTATTTGTTAAGTATTGAGATGAACAAAGTACAGATCTGTAGTGTAAGCTAGTGAATGGCTGTACTTAGCACTGAATGTTGTTGGTATTGATATATTCTGAGACAACATATAAAATTGCTTTATTTTATATTTTTAATATTTTAATAATTAGAAACATGGCAATTTTCAAACATATTCAAGAGTAGAGTAAGTGATGTACTGAACTTGCATATGCTCATAATTCAGCTTGAGCAACTATCAACACATGACCTATTTGTTCATATTAATTCCTGCCTATCTGCGACATGCTTCACTGCCACATACATGAAATCACTAAAAACCTCATCATTTCTTTTAACAAACTGACTTTGCAAATTTCAAAAATCTCAACCTTTGAAGGGAAGACTAAAGGTGTGTTCAGTAAGGAGCAAGAAGGTATCTTCTTAGACATACGTCTTGATCTGGGTATGGAATTTATAGGTATCACTTTGCTGTAATTCATAGACTCACAGACTTCCAATTTGTGTACTTTTCTGTATGCATACATTACTCAAGAAAAGAGAAGAAAATGACAGGCAGCAAAGGGGCACGGGCCTTATAAATTCTTGCCTTTTGACAGAAATAGGCTTTGAATATGGAGTAGCTCATCCTTCTTGACAATTAGAATCACACAGAGTAAGGATGGGAAATTTTAATTGAACTGCAAAGTGCAGGGAGAATTAAAGAGAAAATTCAATTGAGCCAAAGCTATACAGAGGATTGTGAAGTCTACCTCATGAAAAGCACTTAAAGGCTCAGAAAGTTGTCATCCTGATCTTTCTTTAAATGGGAGATATCATAATAATAAGAAGACAGGGCACGCCCACCCATGTGCCTACACCTTTATCCCCCATGGTCTCTGCTGAGCCAGTTGCTGACACTGGGGTGGTAAGCAGCATTACGGGAGTGACGGCCACAGACATTTCGCTGAAATGAAATAATGATGGAAGTCCCACCTCTTGGAAATGCACCAGAAGAATAAGTAATAAGCCAGAGAAAAAACACAAATAAAATCAATGAAAAAGTAGGAAGAGAGAAAAGGGATAAATCAATAGGAACAAAAGGAAAACAAATGAAAAAGTAGGGAGATCAGAGTATATAAGAAGCTTTACTCACTGACCTTAGAAGCCTTCCTTTATTACTCCAATTATTCTCCTCTCCTCTAAACTTCCAGAGTCTTCAAAGTATTATTTTAGGTCAAGAAAGATATAATGGAGTGCAGAAAATACCTGCTTTATATTCAGACAGATCTTTATTGGAACCTAGAGGAAAGAACTTAACCTCCTTGTTTTAGCTCACTTATCTGTAAATTTGAATTAAGAATGTCTGCATTTCAGAGATATTTTGATTACTAGAGATAAGATACATTATATAGTAACACACTGCTGGTGATCAATTAGTAACAACTATCATTATTATTTATTCTTAGATTCATTAGTATTATCTCTATACCTGGAAATAAAGCAAGGTTATAGCAGATGGCAATAAATGTATTTTCAGCTTTATAGACAAGTGTGGTTTGAGTGAAAGCAAAAATTGCCTAAGCAATACATTGGTAAGTCTTCTCTAAATATTTAAGATAAAAAATATGAGTTTCCTTCTATATATATGATGTTCATATGTGCCTAATAACAACTCATTTTACTACTTACTAAGAATAAAATAAGGTAACTATAATACAAAAAGCAGTCACCAGGCTCATAGATACCAGACATTAAAAAAAGATAGAAAATATCAAATGGGAGAATTAGAGATAGCTTGTCTCCTCTGAATACAATGATGAATGAATAAGTATATATTTATATCTATAACTGTACTACCTAGATAGGTAGGTAGGCAGATAGATGGATAGATACAAATACTAGGTTTCCGTCTATTTCTATTCTAAGTTCAACTACCTAAATGAAACACATGATTGACAAAAAATACGATGTCTTCACTGCCTCAGAAATAAATTCAGTCCAATAGATTTTGTTTATAAACTGATCAATGAAAGATATTTCTATAAAAGCAATATATTTAAAGTATTATGGTTTTAATGCAGGATAAAGATACATTAGAAAGAGCCAAAAGTATTGTAATTGACCAGTGTTATAAAATTTTTGTTCTCTTAGTTAGATTGTGATTGTTAGATATTAGTTTCACTTACACTATGAAACTAAGAAGACCATTATAGTTAAGCTTAGACTATCTTAATACAGACATATGATCATGTTTCAGTTACAGAACAAAGCCTGACCATAACTTACATCTATTTTGGAATGGTAAGGAGAAGATATATGATTCAACATGATACAGAAATTTATTGAGCCATAGTAGAAACTTTTATCAACATTGTTACCTAATTAATTTAGTGATTTTCTTGAGCATTAAAAAAAATCATACTAAGTAGCCCAAGGGCATTATTGAACAATGAAACACAAAAAGACAGGCTTATGTTTCTCACATTAATGGCTTAAATAGTATTTTTTGTGGAGAATGTATTTTTTTTATTATAGTTGATAAAATTAAACAAAACAAAGTCATAATACTACATGTCTCAACTTTGGTATAAAACATGGTAAAAAACTGGTAACTTGGATTCAGAAGATCTATAGACTATTTCTGGTTTTGCCATTCACTAGCTACTCAAACTTGTGTAAACTATTTTGCCCTTGGAAAAGCATCTGGATGTCAGCTTTCTTAGAACTTGCTGAAATTCTTAGCAGTTTTAATGTTTTCAAATCCCATTATCATTTATACTGTATTCAATTAGCACATTGCATCTATTTTTCTAAAAAATCAAACATGAAATTAGAAATATGCTTCAATTCTAGCAGCCTGGAATCTTGTGTTTTGTACTGGTTAGTGTGGTGGCAATTATGGGGGCTGAGTGGAGAGAGAGAAAGAAAATAAAAACAAACAAACAAAAAAGTGAGATCTTGCTGTTATTCATTCATGTGAAGAATTTCAATTATAGTAAGAAGCACCTAAAATGCTTTTGAAAGTCAAGTTTGCTGATATGTCTAAGAATGTGGCCAGTAGAAATTATTTTAGATGATTTTAAGACACACACACCTAGTAGTAATACCACTCTTCTGAGTATCAGCCCCTTTAATATACTTCTTGTAAGTACTATCAACTGACTGGAACCTCCCAACCTCCATTCTCTGATTAAACTGAATATTTTACAGAAATAAAGCGTTCTGGATCAGACACTAAAGATAAAAAGTTAATCATCGATATCGTCCGAAAGAATAGCTTTAAGTCAGCTACGTAGTACTTCAGAATTTTTTCAAATGAACAATAACAACCAAAAATTATCAGCTAAGATTAAAGAAAGTACAAGTTACCAATCATATCATAAGGAAATAGGACTAAAAGAGCAATAATGATAGCTACTAGACAGCTAGCGGTTAATTGTGTGATAAGCATCATCTTAACACCTTGTATATATTATTTCATCAAATATTCATAGCTAGACTGTGAGGCAGACACTGATATGATCTCTGCTTTACACATGTTGAAACTGAAGCAAAGAAAGAGCAAGCACACTAACTGAGGTCCTACAGCTCCGAATGGCAAAGATGAGACTTGACGGAGAGAGTCCAATGCCCACACCAGGCTGCTTCTCAGCAGCACTGTGAAGTTACGTATTTCAGAAGATTCTTCATTTTCAATGTTCATCATATGTTCCATAGCCTCTGACTCATGTTTTCTTCTCATTACAAAGAATTAGAGTAATCAATGAAAGGAAGGATCACAACCCATGTTTACTAGCAAGCCATATGCCAGCCTCACTAAAAATTTCAGCTGAGAGTTAATATATTCACTTAATTTTTACTGGAAGATTCTAACACCATGAACTATTTTAATTTGGGGGGTCTATTTTTAGTGTAACTATTCACTGACACAGCACAATTTTGTTATTTCATGACAACCTAAAAATCAAATAGTTCTCTACCATACTTTCACATGTTTAGCCTTGGAAAACATGCAGAATTTTAAACTACGTTGAAGTTGAATTAATCGAACCAATAATTAAGCAAGACTCAATTTGCACTGAAGTCTGTCCATAAAATTTTTTCAGACAGAAGAAAGTTTACTTACCTAACACTATTAAGAAATTCTCAAAATATATACCATGTTTAAATAATATTAAATATAATGAAGAAGCTACCACATTTTCTTAAATATAAAACATATTCCACCTACATCCACCTCATTTTCAAATTAGTCTAAAAGGACTCATTCACAGCTTACTGTTGTCTTTTAATAAAAGATATCGTTTTCCCTTCAATCACAAATGCGACCATATAATGAGTTTCTCAGCTAAATCAATAACCCCTCCTCCTGGTCAGAGTTAGCATTCAGAGGAGCTGAGCATGTGATCTTTGTTCATAGTGTCTCTGGCTGATGGAGCTAGCAGAAATGTTGCCTCTTTTTAAAACACACATAAATTACTTTAATTATTTGTATCAAAATTAAATAGGTAAAGACATTTACAAGTTAAAGTTATAATAAAATTAAAACCACAGTCCCACATCCAACTATGTAAACCAATTAATGCTTTCCAGTGACCATACTTTTCAATTATGTATACACACACACACACACACACATATATGTATGTATATGTGCTGTGCAGAAAGTATCCAGCCATGTAATATGAAAAATAGAAGCATTTATACCTGGATTTTTTCTGGACTGCCCTCATATATAAATAAATATAGATATACATACATACGTAGATAAACACACATGTATACCTACATATACACATATCTATCAATATATCCATATTTCTAATTGATAAGCTAATATTCTTGTTTTTTAAATTAATATATGGAATGCTTAATATGTATGAGAAATACTTAAATATCTCTCACACTCTCACTCACATATACATCTCCTCCATTTAACCAACACATCATTGTGATATAATTGCTTAAAACTGAGCCAGACTGCATACTAGAATTTTATTTCAATTTTTAATACAACATTTTCCTCCCTGCTTTACCCTGCTTTTATATCTTATTTTTAAAAATAAATTGGCCCCAAACTTTCTGACACCACTTAAAACTCCCTTGATTATCTACTCTTTTTCTGCCACTTAGGTACATCCCTTTGAAACACTTTTTCTTCCTTCTGCAATCTGAACTAGTTATTGTATTTCTCTAGTTCTGCTGAGCAGTTGTCCTCTTGAGACTTCCTGTTATCATTACCTCGGAAATTTCTTCTCCTCTCTCCTGTGATGGATACCCTGGTCCCTGAATTCACCTCACCTTTGCTCTTGGTTTACTATTTTTTTTGTGTGCAGGTATCTCAAAACATACCCCTGAGAAAGATGCACACTGGGTAAATTTTGGAAATATAGCATATAGAAAATTGATAATTTCGCTTGATTCAAAAGTTGGCTGAGAATATAATTTTAAGATAGAAACCATTTCCTTGAAATAGTTCAAGAGCATACGGAGTCCATTCCAGAATTATGTATCTGCTGCTTTCTACCTCTGTGTTGCTGGTGAAGTATCTGATTCCTTTCTGATTCCAGATCCTGTCATGTTATCTACTCTATCTCTTGTGTCACTGACATGACCCACCTATGTCTTACTTGGAGGATGTAAAACTAATGGCTTAGCAGTCATTTTACTAACCACATTCACTGTGGAGAGTGGTGGCATGAAGAGGAGTTTGGAAGCCAGATGTGGTAGGAGAGAAGGGAGCCAAATCAAAATCAGAAGCAGAGCTGAAAAACGTTCAACTTTGGTTGCATCCCAGAGGCTTCAATATAGAGTATTATCATTACCTCCCCCCCACCCAAGATAGCTTGTGAATAAAATAATGAATAAATAGAAAAATTATATATATAATGGTTTAAGTTAATTTAACATTTTAAAATTTCAAAAAGCAATTAGTAGTTGATACTTGCTTTTTGTTACACTTCAAAAGTGTATCTTTTTTGTCTTTGGAAATTTTATGGTGATTTCTTTGTACTCTAATGTATAAACAATTTTTTTTAATTTAATGAAGAAATTTTCTTTTCTGTTCATAAGATATACTCATATATGCTTATTAGCAATAGCAATGTGTAATTATATATTGAACTATTCAGATCACTGTCCTCAGTCCTTTTGATGTTTTACAGTATTGACATCTATTTATAAGAGTGGAAAGCATGTCAAATGTCCTCATGTTTTTGTTAATTTTCCTTTTGTTCTCAGAAAAAATTTTACCTAGATATTTTTAATGAAATTTGGCATTTCAAAAGTTAATAAAACTGATCTAAAAGCTAGTTATACTTCCTTTTATTGAAAGATCATTGTATTTTTGTTTGTACTTTTTACCTTAAATTCAACTTTGTCTACCATTAATACTTTGTTCTTGTGCCATTTTTACTTTGTTGCCTATCCTTTTACTCTAAGTTGTTACATGTTCCCTTATATACTCATTAGCACTGTGCCTAGCACATGGTGAGCACACAGTCAGCATTTTACAAAATGGATGAATGTAAATTTCAGTGATTTCATGAATTTTCAGTAAGTCAATGTTCCTATTAATGTTTATATGCATGCAATCTCACTATAAAAAGTGACTAAATATAAGCCTACAGCTAACATTAAATATATATATAATGTTTACCTTCACCATTTAAATTTGATGAATTTTGTAAAAATTCAATACAAATGGTACATAACTATTAAGTTAAAATGAGGTTGTCCTATTTAGATTGTGACTCAATTCACAAAAAGCACTCAACTCCACACAGGCAAATATGAGATTTCATTTGGTGAAATGATTATAATTTAGCCTCTACCCAAAACTTATTTATGTTTTCAAATAACTTTCCTGGTTTTCTGCATGCACTTGCACAGATCCTGGCATCTAATTTGCAGTTTACAATGTATTTCAATACAACTAACTCTTGAAGGGTTTCTGTCCTTCCAGCAAATATTTCTTAACAAAAGAGTTCTCTTTTTTGGTCGACAGAAGGACTCTTAAATTAGTTGATGCTATGGGCTCTCAGTCAAAAAGAAGGTGGTGCAGTTGTGTTACAATATAGAAGTCTGAATGTGTGGGCAAATGTAATATGAATTATGACTGTGGTTGGTTTTAGTGATATTGCTTTATCTAGAGGTTAATTGTGCATATAAATACATGATTCCTCCTGATAAATGCCATGACTGGACTGGTTTGTTACAAAGAAGGCATCCCACCCCCACCCTTGGTGCTTTTTCAGGGAAAGCTAGTGTAAAGACAAGCACTCTGGTCCATACTCATGTACTCCATCCAGTAGAAAGTGCCCATAGAATGACTGTCACTCCCTTGACCAGATGAGCCAGACCCTAGATTTCTTAGGGCCCTCAGTGTGCTAGATCAACACCTGGATTGGAAGACCAAAACTCAATCTTCCCAGGGCTCAGAACACTCTCCCTCTTTCCTGTTCATTTTAAGGAGGTGGAAGGTGGCAATAAATTGTGATTTTATTTTCCAAATATCTGCTACTTCCACATTCCTTGTGTTGGGGCTCACTTGATTAGAGAAAAAGAACCTCTCCTTAGTTCATAACTAGGACATCCATCTTTAACAATTAGTTGATATTTTTTTCTTGGTATATTTGACTGTTCAAAATCAGCACTGAAGTAATATGTGAGCTCTTCCTAAATATAAACAGCTACCTAAATTTTTAAATTTAAAAATTCACTCTATACTCAATAATTTGAAAATGCTGTCTAATACTGGGTTGGAGCAACATGGCCAATTTATTTTACATAATTACATTAAACTGAAGAAAAGTTAAAGTAGTTAAACCATTTTTTGAATTTTATAACTACAGTTACAGATCTGGGTTGCTTATATCATTTAGATTCTTAACCTAAATAGGCAGAATCAATAACTAAAGACAAAACATTTTGAGAAAATTAAACTACTAACTTTTTCTGCTCAATAAGATAGGTATTGCCAGATCAAAGCCAACTTGGTAGTATTCAATGCCAAGTGACTAAGTTTTCACTCTGAGTCGACTCCTGTACATACATTATCATGTTACTGGAATAAAGTCATGTTGTGTTCTAAAATTATTTCCAGGATGCATGTGAGGGTAATTCTATGTATACAGAATTAAATCTATTTTAAGAATAAAACTCTGATCCTTTTTATTTGTTTTTACTGTTATTATGTACACTGCTGGCACAATTTCACAAGTTAAAATGTTCCTTTATGACCTCTGAATTTTATAACCCTCAGACTACTCAATTGTCATTTCAACCTGTTTATTGCAAATGAGGAGAGGATATCTGAATTGTATTTTTAAATACTCTCTATTCAGACAAGCGATAAATCTCAGAGCAAAACCATGTTAGCGTGTTCTATCTTTGCTAATAAGATTCCCTTGGAAATAGCAAACAGAATAGTTCAGTGATTTAAAAACTGGCACATTATTACTTTAATAGCAACTGTGAATATTTTATCACCATAATCCCTGGTGAATAATTCTGCTTTGTTACTTTCTCTTCAAGAGAAGAGTATGTAAAGTTATATGCGATGATAGTCTCTCTAGAAAACCTTTGAGATCCTTTACCAAGTGACTGCAAAATCGTGGGTATTCTCCTCAGAATATTAAGAGATAGTGTTCAAAATGTGAGGCAGTTATTTGTCAAAATTATCTAAATATTGAGATTAGTTCATCATACTTTTGAATTTGCATTTTATCCTTTCATTTGTTTCAAATCTGTTGCGTACTAATGAGCCTTTTTCTTAAGTCCCTACGATTTCTTCATAATGCTGGATCTCTGTCTTCTGTTACAATGTCATACACTCCTGTTTGCACAACATTTCCATCAAGACTGTTTATTGAGTACCTACTATGGTAGAGAAAGTGATGCTCCACAAATATTGCATTTGTTTCCCTACATTTCTCAGCATATGTTGCAGTTAGGTAGATGTTATGAGACTAGTTTGATGTAATGTCACTTGTTGATTTTTGCTTTTGTTTGCTTGCACTTCTGTTGTTATATCCAAAAAAGACACTGCTAAGACCAATGATAAAAAAAGAAAAATTCTTTCTATTTTCTTCTAGTAGGGTTTTAGATTGGTATCTTATATTAACATTTTTAATCTATTTCAAGTTAATGTTTGTGTATGTGGTTATCCAGTTTTTCTAACACAATTTATTGAAAAGCCTGTCCATTCTCCATTATTGGCTTATCAAACATTAATTGATAGTATATGTGAGGATTTATTTCTGAGATCTTTATTTTGTCCCATTGGCCTATTTGTCTATTTTGATGCCAGCACCACACTGTTTTGATAATTATAGCTTTGTAATACAGTTTGAAATCAAGAATGTGATGCCTCCAGCTTTGTTCTCTCCACAGATTGCTTTGGCTATTCATATATATCTTTTAGTTCCATTTAGTCTAGAGTAGATTTCAAGTCTAACAGTCCCTTTTGATTTTCTGTCTGGATCATCTATTCATTGTTTAAAGTGAGGTATTAAAGTCCCCTAGTATTACTGTGTTGTTTTTCATGTCTACCTTCATATTTATCAGTATTCGCTTAATATATTTAGGAGCTCTAATGTTGGATGCATATAATGACTTTTGTTTCTTTTTAACAGTTACTACCTTAAAGGTTATTTTCTGTAATATAATTATAGCTACCCCCACTCTCTTTTGGTTTCCAGTAGCATGGAATTAATAGCTTATCCATCCCTTCACTTTGAGCCTATGTGTGTCCTTAAAGCTGAAGTGATTCTTTTTTAGATAGTTGGGTGGTTTTTTGTTTGTTTCTTTTCTTTTCTGTTTATTTTTATCCACTTAGCCAGTCTATACCTTTTGACTGGGGAATTTAATCCATTTACATTTTTAGCAATTTTTGATTGGTAAGGACTTAGTAATTACTGTCATTTTATCAATTGTTCCCTGTTTGTAGCTCCCTTGTTCCTTTCTCCCACTCTCACTGCCTCTTTTAATGATTTTCTATAGTGGTATGCTTTGATTCCCTTCTCTTTATCTTATGTGAATCTACTGTAGGTGTTCATGTTTTCCATGAGACTTACATAAAACATCTTATAGATATAATATTATATAATATTCTATAGTGGTAACAACTTAAATTTGGTTAGGTACAAAAATTCTACCCTTTCACTCATTTTACATTTTAATGTCACAATTCATTTCTTTTTATATCACATATTAACAAATTATTGTAGATACAGCTATTTTTTATACTACTGTCCTTTAACCTTATTCTGAAGTTACATACCACCATATCACTGCATTAGAGTATTTTGAATTTGATTATATACTTATCATTAACAGTATATTTTCATATACTGAGTTTTTTCATTCAGCTTGAAAACTTCTTTTAGCTTTTCTTTTAAGGGAAGTCTAGTGGTGATTTATTCTTTCCACTTGTTTATCTGGGAAGGTCTTTGTCTATCCTTTATTCTGAAGTACAGTTTTGCCAGTAAAGTATTCTTCATATGCAGTGTTTTGTTTTGTTTTGTTTTTTCCTTCAGTGCTTTCAATATATCATCACACTCTCTTCTGGCCTGTGAGGTGTCTGGTGAAAAATCCAATGATAGCCTTGTGGGGGTTCCCTTGTAAATTTCAAACTTTTCTCTTGTGACACAAGATTCTCTCTTTGACTTTGATTTTTTGACAGATTTTTTTTCATAACGTGTCTTGAAAAAGGATCTCTTCAAGTAGAGTGTGTTTGGTTCATGAGCTTCCTGAACTTGGATTTCAAAATCTCTCCCCAGATTTCAGACGTTCTCAGCCATTATTTTTAAATAAGCTTTATTCTCCTTCTCTCTTTTTCCTTCTGGAACTTAAATAATTTACAATTGTTTTGTTTGGTGGTTTTTCCATAGATTGCTTAAGACTTTCTTCCCTTTTTTTTTTTTAGCTGTTTTTTTTCTTTGATCTTTTCTGATTGGATAATTTCAAAGTCCTGTATTCTAATTTACAGATTATTTTTTCTTCTGCTTAATCCATTCTTTTGTTGATGTTTTTATTTCATCATTTTTCATTCATTTACTACATTTTCAGCTCCAGACTTTGTGTTTTTTTTATGATTTTTATCTCTTTGTTAATCTTCCCATTTTGTTTCTATATTGTTTTCCTGATTTTTATTGAATTCTCTCTCTATATTTTCCTATAGCTTATTGAGCTTTCATAAATATTAATACCTATTTTGAATTCTTTAACAGACAAATTGCTGATCCATGTCTTCGAGATCAGTTACTAGAAGATTATTATAATTATTTTGCAGTGTCATATTTCCCTAATTTTTTATGTTCCTTGAAGCTGTGCTTTCTGTCTTGCATTTGAAGTAATAGTCACTTTTTCCAGTCTTTACTAACTTCCTTCAAGAGAGAAAAACTATCCATCAGGTCTGCTAGTGAGCCTGAGGCTTTTTCAGACCTTCTCTGGGTATACCTAATCCATGCTACTTGCTCATGCTAGTCATAGAATTCTTAAGCTTGTATGCCTTCTCTTCATCCTATAATATAGTGGGCTAAGGCCTGACAGTCTCCCCTTTGTTTTCCCAATGGTGGCACTAAAGTTCAAGTTTGAGGTATCTCCCTAGCCCTTATATTCCAGCCAGTTTTCTGTACATGTTCACTAACCATCTGCCAAAGCTCACTCTCACTACTATCAAGAGCACATGTAAGGAGCCAGCCATAGGGCGTGTGTGTGTGTGTGTGTGTGTGTGTGTGTGTGTGTGTGGTGGGGGTGGGGAAGGTGCACTGGGAGTACCCATGGGTCAGTGGGGGAATCCAGGAGCTAGATGTACCCAGCAGCTCATAGGTTGGCTTCTTGATGTAGTCCAAAACACAGTTGGCTCTGCATCCCTTAAATTCTGAGAATTGTATCTGGTGCTCACCCAGCCTGTTCACATCCACCTTGCCATGCAGCTCAAGACATGGTACCCTGGAAGAGTCAAGAGAGAAATGGGCTTCCTTGGCAGTATTCCCTACAGCTGGGGATGTAAGATGCGCACTTACAGACTTTCACTATTCTCAATGGAAGAAGTCACAGGTCAAGAAGATCTTCCTTGGCCCTGAGCTTTACTCTGTTGGAGGGCAGGTATTGCAGGTAAAGTCGAAATGTCTGTCCTACTCTCTCAGTATGTCCAAATTTGTTCTTTTGTGTTGCTGTTGCTTTTGTTGTTGTTGGTTGTGGTGGTGGTGGTAGTGGTATTTGTGATGGCGGCTTTGGTTTTGTTTTCTTTTTGATCCAACGTTATGTTGGAACTTGATCTGCGAGTGATTGTTAAGATGGAGTTTTCCATTGGCTCCTGGGCCACAGCCAAGAGGGGCTATAGATGTTTCATTTGCCATTTCAGTGTCCAGAGTCAGGACTGAGTTCTATATGCCTACTACTCAAAGCACAGGTGGGTGACACTCTGCCCCAGAACCTTAGCATGTGGTGCTGGATCCCAAAGCTTCCACAAAGGTGTCGAAGGATGAATTCCGAATTGTTGTTGAGAGAGGGACAGGAGGAGAGATATCGTATTCAGTGATATTGCTCTTTGTTTTCAAGCTGCATCAATACTGGAAGTCTTGACTCTGGACAATGGTTACTATGGACCATCCTAATTAACACAGGGACTAACAGAGCATAAGGGAATTAGAACAAAAGAAAAATTATATAACAAAGAGGTTATTTAAGAAGTAATGTTAATACATTAAATGCATGCCTTGTCATCCTAATTACTTATAGAAGTAGGCCTCAAAATTAATTCTGAATTATAAGTAGTCCGTGTAAAAGAAAGACAGAATCAGTTACCTATTGTGTTCATAATATAAAAATAAACAAATTGACTGGGGGCAAACATACGTTATTGGCATTAAGACAAATGGAATTTTCCCTTCTTTTCTTAGAGCAATATGACCTAATGAAGTGATTTACTCTTTGATGCCATTTTATTGCAGATCCATGTATTTTTTCAGTCAGAAGAGCTATTTCTCAAATTTACTTTGATAATGTAAATCCCCAAAATGATTATTCAGGAGGTTCAGTTAGATTAAGTATAATTTTTGCTTATTTGATATGAACTTGTCAACATCAAGCTAATATTCCAATTTTCAAAAATATTCTATTACATGCATGAAATTCTACTTGAAGTGGTTATAGAAATAAAGATATTTTACATCCGATTGATTGGTGCTGTGTTAAAAGTATAACTGAATTTAAATTAGAGTATTTGCTTCAATAACATGTTTTTTCTGTATTATTTTGAGAGTTGTTCCTTCAAACATTTCCATGTTTCCAGCTTGTTTACTATCAAGAATATTAGAAGAATGTAATATAGTTTTAACTATGTGGTAAATCGTTTATAAATCCATCTAGTAATTTTCAAATTCCTGTGTGTTCTTATGAAGAACATGTTTTTTGTCTGATTCTTTTTTATCACAATACTTTTATTTATATGGGCAAAACATTTGGAGAAAATCTAAGACTCTTCTTTTTGGTAAAGCTATTTTGCCAATTTGATTTCTAATTAATTTTAAATGAGAACCACAAAGAAACACATAGAAATGTTTAATTTGGGGAAGCATGGTATCAATCAGGAAAACACTGTCTTTCTTAGAATGACTTGCTATGAAAACATGAGATTCCATGGACACCCTGGAAACCAACGATCCATGAGAACAAAACATACACACTGAGTTCTGGATCAATATAAACACCAAAGAACAAAAGATGAGAGCAAAATGGTTTTCAATATGGTTTTCAAATGTGTTGTATCCACTTAAATTTTAAAAACAATAATTTTATAATGGTTCCCTTGCATAAGAAGGGTTGCACAGGCCCCGGCAAACTAATCACCCTGATAAAGATAACCTTTACCAATCACCACCATGTGTCTCTACTATCAGCTGACTGAAAGAAGCAATGCCATCCTGTTATGTCTCATGGCCTTTATTCAAAAAGGAAGTTGTGTTTAACCCAATTTAATTTAGGTTTTTGATGATATTGAGAAATTACTGGAATGTTTTGAAGTTGATTGGGAAAAAATATACTAGTGATTTCTGATAAAAAACTGAAGATTAAAATATGAACATAAACATTGTAAAATTATTTCTAGGACTCTTAATATCCCACCGCAAATATTCCAACAATCTTCCTTTTTGTTGTTGTTGTTGTTTGATTTCCAGATATCCTGTGCCTAGTATATTTGAATTCAATCATGGCCAGTGCATTATGTCATGATCAGAACAGTTTTATCATCTTTATCAATTTGAAAGATGCATTTCACACATTGAAAATAGTTTTTCACAGGTAGATTCCACACTCAGACAGTTACTCCAAAGAGAATTAAGATATTGGTAGAGATGTTTAAAAATTCACAAGCTGCTTAAAATAGAAAGAGATTAGTAGAAAGTTCAATTTGATAATTGTATAATGCAGACTATTAAATCAACTAAATAAAAAAGAATTCAAATACAAAAATAATAGACAGTAGCTCTAACCCTTTATTACTTTTATAAGGCTCCCACTTTACCCACTCAGTAAAATCATTTCTTTTTTTCATTTCAGAATTGTCTGGCCACACATCACCTTAAATTTTTTTTTCCTTTTAGTTATAAAGCATTTTCCACTTGAACTGCCATCATTTCTTAAATATTTCAGCTGCCTAGGAAACATACAAAAAGGTTTTGCTGCAATAGCAGGAATTCATTTAGCACCAAATTCCCTTTGTAAGCCAGATTCATCATTTCTACATTATAGACGTCTTCAACAGAACACTTGACTGCAGCCAACTGGCTTGTTACCATTTCACACTTTCATTATAGTGAAATGGGCCAAACAGATTGACAGAGAATTAAAGCACAGAGTATGGTCCCTTATAATATGATTTGCAGTATCATTTCCTTGAGATTCTAAAGTCTGTGAGACCAAGTACTTATTTTCAGTTCTGTTAATCTAATCTGTTATCTGGCTATAAAAGACTAGCACAGGACAGGGATCACTTTATTCTCGTTTTACTTTTTGTAAGTACATTAACTCTTTCAGGAAAGTAGAATACTGTTTATCAGGTACAGAGTGCATGCCTATAAATTCTTTGGCTCTGTTTGACTTTTTATACATTATATCAATACAGAGTATGGATGGAGAAAAAAGTGTTAAGTATTATGTCATACAGAGGTGATTCATTATGAAAACTAGAAATCTTGCCAATGGAATTACAGGAATACGAGGGCTATCCAGAAAATCTGCAGCCATAAATGATTCTATTTTTCATATGACATGGCTGGATACTTTCCAGACCATGCTCATATAATTTAATTAAACTCTGTTGCTCTTTGATTTCCTCATCTAGAATATAATAAAAATAAAATCTAAATCCAAATGTTACAGACATATTTAATTTATATGAGATCATTTTTCTATATTTCTTATCTCAGAAAATAGTGTCACCATTTCCCTTGTTCACAAGCAAGAAACTTAAGTATTTCCTGTTCTCTCCCTCTCCTCATCCTTCAAATCCAGTAAATCACTTAATCTTTCTACTACCACTGTCATTTTTTAAAACTGATATTTATTTGGTCTCTAAGTCTTAGTTTGGGCTGCTTCTGTTCTGTGCAATGATGCCAGATTGA
Organism: Lyroderma lyra; assembly: GCA_004026885.1. NCBI lineage: Eukaryota > Metazoa > Chordata > Mammalia > Chiroptera > Megadermatidae > Lyroderma > Lyroderma lyra. Next base: position 48,756 of record PVJL010001558.1, on the reverse strand, counting down.
TCTTTCTAATACTGAAAATCTGACCCTGTCATTAAATTTCAGTGACTCCACAAAAATCTTCACATTTCTAGGAAGACATTCAAAGCCCTTCTCTCCCAAGCTCTTGGCTATGTTCTTCCTCCTATAGACTGACAAGTGCACACACATCAATCTAGGTACACTGACTTCTTTCTAGTTACCTTCTATGCTTTACTGGTTATTCTAGTGCCTCTGCATTGTAATTGTCCACCTGGAATTTCTAGATTCCATAAGAACTAACTAGCCATCTCCATTGTTACTTCCACAACTGAAACATCATCTTGTATATGAAGACTTTGTGAATCATGAGCTGAACTGGCTCTTACTGTGTTCATGTAGTAAAATAGGGTAAGATAGACATTATGACTTGTTCACCATCATATACCCATGGTTAATATTCCACGCAACAAGCATTACACACTTAATTTGCTTAAAGCAAAATGTTTAACCATCCTAACAGTATATATAGTAGGCAGTGGGTCTCACATTAAAACAGAAGAATTGAGACAACTATATATGAGAAAATTGGTAGAGCAGACCACCTTAAGATACCTACTTATATCCATTGATTATCATGTATAAAATTTAAAAAGTTAAGGAAAAAAAACAGAATGACATTTGTCAAGGATGATGGTCCCTGCACAAAATGCCAATGCTTATATATTTTTTCTTTCTAAATTAAAGCCTCTGGGAGGATCTTACCCAGGCCTCTGTTCAGGAGTTGTGGTATAGAATAGGGAGAGGAATAGTCTCTCCATTTTTCCCCAAATGCTGAACTTTTGAATACATTGGAGACAAGGGACAGTGATATTTGGATTATTACTGCTAATATGTTCACATGTATTCATTAACTGGTGATCCCTTAAGACACTGGTTATATATTTTTTTAATAAATGTCATACAAAGAAGGTGCATATAAATATACTGTGAACATACAAAAGAGTTTGAATTGATATTTAGTTGGTTACAAATGGTAGAAACTGAACTTTCTAGTACTGACCATCAGGCACTACCCTCAACTTAAATACCCTCTATTCATTCAGTTATTTTTAAAGATATTCTTTTTAGGTAAAATATCTATTACATTCTTTAAGTTTGACTGTTTTAAAAATGATACTATCAGGTAAAATGTCTGCTGGTGTTATTTTTAAAACATTAGTCAAATTTAAGATGAGGTATATATTTACAATGGAATATTACTCAGCCATAAGAAAGGATGAAATTTTGCTATTTATGACAACGTGCATGGGTCTTGAGATTATGCTAAATTAAATAAGTCAAATGGAAAAACTAGAGAATCATATGTCTTCACTCGTATGTGGGATAGTGGTTACAGAGGTTAAGGGGGGATGATGTAAAACAGGATATAGGGGTCAAAATAGGGTGTGCATCCTATTTTTCCACTAAACTTTAAACTCTTCAAGAAGAATTATAATCTAGTTAACCGTATTGCCTCCAGTAGCTTCTAGCATGTGTTCTGTGAATGATGGAAACATAACATCTCATTTATTGATTCAGAAAATATTTATCTACATGCTGAGGAGCCAAGAAAATATTTATCTACATGCTGTGGTAGGCAGAGGGTACATTTCAGTGCCTGTTAGTGGAAGTTAGAAGAATACAAGCTCCCAGTTTATATTCAAACTATCTTTTTCCCTAAAATTAAGAAATATCATTATTGCAGAATATGGAAAATGCATTTTTGTTAGAGAGATCAGCTTTCCACTTAAATGCTATGTAATGTGAGGCAATTAATCTCTCTAAGCTTTAGTTCATTCACTTATAAAATGTAGATACTATTTAACTTATAGTTTATTGCAAAGGACAAATGGTAACCATATGAGAAGTATTCAGCTTGGTGCCTGGCACACAGATGGTTATTATAAAAGGAATGAAGATTATGAAATTTCTTCATGGTGGTTGATAGATGACCTATAATGCAAACATTAATTTGTTTTCTTTAAAATAAAGATTAGGACACTCCTGTATCATGATTACCAAAAAATTTAAGTTTTTACACATGAAAAAGAAACCTGACTGGAAGATCACATATTTCATTTCCTTAAAATAGTATTTCCTATGCAATTTTTTTATCTATCTATCTATTAAGGTCAGCAGAAGTATTTATCTTTGCAACTCATTTTATTTTTCTCAGAAAAATACAAAAGTAAACTGACCTAATTTTTGAACTGTTTTAATTTAAAAACCTAAAGTATGATATCCAATTGTTACTTAGCAAGAAGTGTTTATTATGCACAATTCAAAATATATTAATATGATGAATGATACAAGGACAAGCTAAGATCCAAGTTGCATAGAGAGTCTATATTTATTACTTACCTTGTGAGGGTGGACCACCATCACAGACATACAGAGAAACATTAGACATACTGGGGTAAATAGAAACAAGATTCCTTCCTGCCTTTTGCATTGCTGTTAGGTGAACGTTTTGGTCTCTTAGTTCCCTTATTTTTTGCCTAACTGGTCTCCTGCATAAACTTCCTTTCCCTAAGTCTGTCTCTCTCCCTGTCATAAATGTATATCATATAGGAATGAAGTAGTGACTAAGGTCTGGGGAGAGTGTTTCATTTTGCTGCCCACAGAGACTTGCTCTGAAAGTCATTGGCCCAGGAACCAAGTTCACACTAATGGAGGGAGGAGAACTTTTCCTTTTCTGACCTGAACCTAGAAAGCTATGTCCTATTAGCTAATGGCAGCTATCATACTGCCTTATAGAACTTAACAATAAAGCCCTAACAATAAAAGAGAGACAAAAGAAGGCGAGAGGAGAGAGACAACACTGTGGTAGGCAGAAAAACAGATTCCCAAAACTATCCGTTAAAATCCCTGGGACCTGTGGATACACTGTGTTAGTGTAAGAGGGGATTAAGGTTTCATGGGGAATTAAGATTGCTAATCAGTTGACTTTAAAATAGGGTTTCATGGTGGGATTAATGTGATCAGAAGGGTCCTTAAAAGATGGACAAGGGACACAAGAGAGTCTGTATCAGAGTGATGCAACATGAGAATGACTCCATCAGCCATAGCTGGTTGGAAGACGGAAGGGGGCCACGAGCTAAGTAATGTAAATGGCCTCCAGAAACTGAAACAAACAAACACACACACACACACACACACACACACACACACACACACTAGATTGTTCCGAAGAGCCTCCAGAAAGGGATGCAGCCCTACCAGTACTTAGTTGTTAGCCCCCTAAGACTCAGTTTGGATTTCTGACTTCCACATAGATAATAAATTTGCATTGTTTGAACCACTAAGTTTGTAGTAATTTATTACAACAGTCCTAAGAAACAGTGCTCTAACTCTTTATATAAAATCTCCAATAACATCTATGGTCTTTTCAGTGACATGAGCCACAAGATTCCTTTTTTTTTCTTTTTTTTTTTTAACTTCTTCTATGGTTGGTGGCTTCTAGTTTCCCAGTTAGGCACTATAGCTAAATGTGGGTTAAGGAGCAGGCTTTACTGGGAAAATATCCATGCCAGGATTCAGACCAGAAGACATGAGTCCCTTTTTTCTCATTAATTTCCCAGTGTGAGCCTTACTGGGGTTGGCTGGGCACACAGTTAAGAATAGAATAATTCCAGGGAGGGATCTGGCCACATCAGCTCCCTGAGAAATGATATTGAATAGTAGAATAAGCAGACCTTCTGCTCTTATTGACCTCTGAATTGTAAATTTTCCCAGTGAAGCCTATTACTTTAACCATACTTTGTGTTATTGTGCTATTCACATTGAGCCCTGGCATATGACAGGTGGGAGCCTCAAAAAGGACTCACCTTGCCTGACAGCTTAAGCACATTTGAGGCAATTTCTGTCATTTCTAGCTGAGCTAGTTGTTATTGATATCTGGTGGATACAGTAATGAAAGACTTGTGTCTTCTTCCTAGAATTGTCTTAGGCATTGATCCTAAATTCTCTGGAGGACAATGGAATTTCACACATTTATTTGTTCATTCACTCACTATTTCAGACAATACAATGAATTAAACATATGGTTATAATCTACATGTTGAAAACATAAAGATAAATGACATATCTCTCCTCAAGAAGTTTAAAGATTTTTTTGTGGGGGGAGGGGGTAGCTCCCTGGCTGGGAATTGAACCCAGGCCGCAGCATTGAGAGCACCAAAGCCTAGCCACTATGCCACCAGGGAATTCCCTGAGAAGTTCCAAGATTAAAAGGGCGAATGGGTAAATAAGTAAAAATTACAATGCAATATGATATATGCTATAATATGGGCATTTGTTATGCAAGGCAATAGATAACAGAGGGAATTATGATTCAAAGAGTCATAGATATTAGCTATATATAGAATCTGGACTCAACTATAATTATTCTCTTCCCAAATGGGAAGGAAGTACATCCTGAGATAAAATGATTAGAAAGAAACCTGCTTCCTGACTAGAGAATACACGTCTGCATGTCTTGGCAGGAAGAGCAACTAAATGTGTCAACTCAAGCACAGAGACTTGACTATAGTAGCTGCTTAATGAATACTTGTGGAATCAATGGCTAATTAGCAAAATAGCTGATGGTGTCTAAATGATGTTACTAATTGTCACTGCTAATAAACACATGCATTTTGAAGTAATTTATAATTATAGTTAGAAAAAAAGTTTGTATTAAATTTAGCTTTGAGAAATAGCATATTGAATAGTGTCCAAAAAAAGAGGGGGGGTGGGGTGTTTTGTGATTAAGAAAATTGACTCTAGACACCAGCCAAACTGGATTATTAAAGTCTTGTCTATTCTGCTTATTGGCCACTGTGACCCTGGTCAGGCTACTTAACCTTACTAAATTTGTTTCCTTTTAACAAGAAATACAACTTGGAACCTATTCTTCAAGAAGTTTGAGGATTAAAGGAGGTAATACATTTGAATTGCTTAGCAGAGAGTGTAGAATATAGTAAGCATGCAATAAAAGCTCTAATAATAACTAACCATAAGTATTGCCATATGAATATAACCTTTAAATATCAAGTGAGATTGTATAGAAGTTGAGACTTAATCAGGAAAAATATTAACTATAATCTAACTATTATTATAAAAGATCCCACTGGAGTAATCATTTCTTGTGATTTTGGCCCATATGTTTATGTCAGAGAAATGGAACATGGCCAAGGATTTTCGAGTAATTGTGTAAAATTGCTCCTGTTATGTAAAATTAATTGAGGGCTTGCTCCAGCAGCTGTTATGTGTACATAGAGGCTGTAAACCCTATTAAATAGAGTGATAAGCATATAATCATGTTTCTCACATATTATTTTGTGCTAGCTATCACAATTAAAGGTTTACAAATAACAGTGAATCATTTAAACATTATTGACACAATGAGATTATCCTAGTGTGTGAATTACTCCCTAGAAATAGATCTGACATTTTAGAAATTAGATCTCTTACTTTCTATCAGAGTTTTATTTTAATATAATATTTCCAACTATTTTTCGAAACATCCAATTCAGCTCAAATCTCTTCAAGCTAAACATTTGCACTGGCCAAATCCACACAGGGCAATTTGGCATGATATTTAGCTGTTCTGTTTCCTTTATCATGTGGCCCAACACTCTTCTATAAACACTTACATAGTGTTTTATAATGAACAAAATATTTCATATATATTATTTAATATTCTCTGTACTGCATTTACTTATCTCTATAGTACAGATAAAGAAATCAACATTCAGGTGGTTAAAAGATTTGCATTTCAAAGCACATCACATAGCCTTGGGGTCTATTCTGATACTGCACATTTTACCTTCTCTACATTACACATCATTGTCTGCATCCCCACATCATTATAATCAATGCCTCATAAAATTGTTTGGAGAATCATATGTTCACATTAGCTTTTCAGTTTCCCCATCCAACTTTAAATTTGTGGCAGACACCCAATTCAGATCCTTTTTTGTCTAATTTCATTTGACTTTGAGAACACCTTTGGAAGAAGAAAACAGGTGGAGTTTACCATTGCTGTCAAGGGCTATTTTGATTTAATGATCCTGTTATTAATTCAGAAGGTCCACAGATTTTGAAGTCAATGAACAGCTAATATTTTATGAGATTGAGTTAATTATATTTTTTCTTTAGATAATTTTATGTGGCTCACCATTACAATTAAATTTCAAATAAACCATTAGGAATGAACATGAAAAATAAATATAGTTCTATCAAGAAGGGTTACATATACAGTATAGCTTAAATATAATTTCATATTTTATTTCATGTGCTCTATACTTCATTTAATTCTCTCTGCAATACACATAAGGACATCAACATCTATAATGGTTAAAAGACTTAACACCCAAAATGTGTTCTTAGACTATGTCAAAACCTTGACTTTTACCACATCACATCCACTTAATTATATTCAATGTAGTACATTCTGACATATTTGAAATCCAGATTAGACTGAGCTAGGAGAGAGCAGCCTCATCTCTGTGTCTGGGAATTAAGCTGGGAAGACTGGTTTCCTGGATGAATAAAAACAGTTGAGTAGCACCCTTTACAGAAAACTGTTAAAAGAAGCCTTATCTCTGCCTAGTGGTTTGCCCAAACAATAGGTACTTTCTAGAGAATGCAAACACTGTGTGTGAAACCTAAAGTAATCTCAACAGAATGGTGATACCCTGTGAAGTTTTAGGGAATTCCTTGGAAGAATAATAATTAAGTAGCATTTACTTTTAGCTGATCTCTGAGAAGAGAAAATAATTTTCCATTCATGGTATGGAGATAAGGGAAGGAAAATGCTCTTGAGATGAAACACTTGTGGGAGTGCAGCACATTCCTTGGAGAAGATTTGTTACCCAAGCTTGCTTTCACATGATTTATTCGCATGGTTCATGACTGCAGGCTCTAAACTTAAGCCTGAAATTAAATATTTTCTACGAGATTTAATATGGATCTTGCTATAGGTTTTCAGACTTAAAAACAGAAAACCAAATTTTCCAAGTTGTTATAAAATGATTTGTCTATTATTAATATCAGTCAAAGTCCCTAGCCAAAGGCCACTGGGAATAATATAACTGAGCAAAGTTTGGTTTATTGCCTCTATGGAAAAGAATGCTCACCATGTGGAACTGTCGAGTGTCTCAGTAAGAGGCTATTCAACGAGACTTAGAAGAGTATTGAGGACTTGTGTTAAATCATTTGGGGAGGAAAGGTGAGCCTATTCTCTGGATTGGATATAGTTAGAAAACAAGAGTAATTCTACTCTTAGGTATCTTAAATAATTCTTATCGGGAAGACAAAAGAAACAGATGGACTAAAGCTGTGATTGTCAAGTGGCAACACAGCAGGATTGGGGAATATTTGGTCATTTTTGTGATTTGGACAATATTCATGTATTTATGTGCATTTGGATGTGATTAAAGAATGGTCTTGCTTTTGCCTTGATCCTTCATAATCACAGAATGCACTCATGTGATGTGGGTCTTCTGCTATACTGTTTATGCTCAACATGAGAACATCTGCCTAGCCTTGAATGTCAGGTAAACTCCAGAATTCACTCAGGCAGAGCTGACAGTACCAGGACAATTCCCATCTGTCACTGATTGCTTCTTTTTTGACAGCTAAGACAGATATGAATGCCTGTAAAGTCAGTAGCAAATCCCTATGAGCACATTTTTTTAAAACATATCCTGAATCTGACCATTTCGCAAACCTCTCATTGCTACAACCCTCATCCAACATCATTAACTACCTGGGACTCTACTTCACATGGGTCTCCCTATCCCCTAACATTTTATTACCACTTATCAGCTGAAGTGGTCTCTTCCAGTATGAACCAGATCATCTAATTGTCCTGTGCACAAACTCCAATGGTTTCCCATCACCTTCAGGCCACTATCCAAAACCCTTACCATGATCTCACCCTTGGCTATTTCTTAGACATTTTTCAGTGTCACATATGCCATCTTGGGTTTTCTGTACTTGCTGCATCCTCTATCAAGAATGCTTTTCCTCTGGGTCATCACAAAACTCACCCCTGTACTTCATGCAGGTCTCTACTAGGATGATCGCCTGCTAGGGAAGCCTCCCCTAAACAGTATTCTTTCCACCCCTTGTTATCTCTGTTTTTCCTCTTCATGGCATTTTTCACTACAGGATTTAATTTATGTGGGTATCTGTTTATTTTCTCTCTCCTCTCCTAAAATGCAAATTTCATGAGGCCTGCAGCTACGATTATTTGGCCACAGCTGTATCCCAGAGCTTAGAACATCTTTTAGTACACAGCGAAGACTTAATCATAAGTAATTCTATATCCATAGTATGTGTTTACTCACTACTCACACAACAATCAGGTTAATTCTATGATTAGGAGGTATTATTTGAACTATTTAAAATAGCTGTTTCTGCAAGTCAAGTTGCTTAAATATTGGCCATTTCCTATCACCTCAATAGATAAGAACTCCCCATTCAGTGCACAGAGGAGAATCAGCCCCACTCTGAAACAGACTAACTTGAGCAACAAAATTGCCATTATATGGAATGTACCCCAGCCATGTCTTTATTCATTCTTTTATTTAACATTTGTTTAGAATTTATCATCTGTGCCCTTTGGGAGACACAGCGAACATAAAAATGAGTTAGGCAAAATTCTTCTTGCAAAAAATACACTGAGGGAACATAGATCCAAAAGATAAAACAAGATTAAAAATGCCCTCATAGAATTACAGAAAGTATTTTATAGGTAGTCCATGAAGGGCACTCTGAATTCTCCCAGGATGTGATATCTAATTTGAGGCTTTATAAATGAGTAGGAGTTCACCAGAGAGACGACAGACAAAGGATTGGAAAGAACACCATTCCGGTGGAAGGGCAATCCTGGCCATGTGAGATAGCATATTTGATTCCGAGAGTACAGACAATTGCTGGATTACAAACAGTGGAGCAGATTTCAAGGCCTACAGTGGGGTAGGCGGCACCTGGTACGTAGGACAGTGGTCCCTGACAGAGAGGTCAGCTGGATGGCGCGCCCCAGAGTAGCTGAGCAGTGTTGGAGCTTTAGGAGTTCGGGCCTTCCACTGTGGGTCATACAGTAGCTGTATCAATGCTCCCTCACCAGAACCCCCGCCCCTCCCCAGTGCTTAGAAGTTCGTAGTTTACAATAAAACATAGTTATTAGGAATCTGCTGTTGTGTCTTTATACTCAATATATTCATTACAAAACATTTAAAACTGAACATAATAATCCCACAGCGATGAAGTGTGATAGCGAATGAATATGATCACTAGTAAAACATGTATGAAAAAGAAATTACAGTTGCTGGGATTTTGTTTTTGTTTTTCCAGAACCAGAAAGAACAGAAGCTATATATTTATTATACTATGATCCATCTCATAATGAGCTATATATTTACTACAATCGATCTCATAATGAGGTTAATTTGTTTCAGGGTTTTGATTTGTATTCATTGCATTGGTTTCCCTTTGATTTCAAAGAAAATGTAAAAGGGAAAGAAAAGTCTATAAAATAAAAATCAGTAAAGTCAGTTTCCTACTTTCCTTTTACTTATATCTGTTTTTATGTTTTTTGGGGGGACAGGAGGGGGTTCCCTGGCTGGGAATTGAACCCAGGCCGTGGTGGTGAGAGCGCTGAAGCCCAGCCACCTACACCACCAGGGAACCCCCTTATACCTGTTTTTAAATACTAATATAGGTTAAGATTGATAAAGAAAGCCTAATCAATATTGCTACATTCAGCAACCCTTTCTTCCTATGTTTTATCTAAGTAATTAGTGAACTGATGATTTTCTAGAATTCTCTGGGATTAAGAATTTAAATTTAGGCAGATGTTAAACTGTACTTAATTATGTTTTGTCATTTATATTATCAACTTCTTTCCTGATTAGTAGTATGTTTTTAAGTTCTTTTTTATAGTTACAAATAAAAAACTAGAATTTTGAAGATAGATAATATGTAGTAAAAGAGACGTGAGTTTTTCATGTACATTTGCTTTGGAAGGAAGGCAGGTCTTGGTGGTAACTCGACTGAATGCTGAGTAAGCTATTATCATGGCTTTGACTGAGCTACTGAATATGCCCTATTTAAAAAAACATATGAAATAGGGATTTTTTTTCTATTGGCCACATTTCCTGGTTAATACACTCTTTATCACAGTCCCTTTTTCCAATAATATTGCAATCTTAGAATTTTTATTCTCCTGTTTCCAGATCATTTATTATAAATACAAATCTGATATTTTCACTTGCTTATAGCATACCCTTAAAAATATGTTTATTTGTTAATTTGTCTTATGTTTCTTTTCTTTCAACCCACCTTTTTTTCCTTTACTTTTTTGGGTTTTGTTTTTTTATTTTTTTTTCTATCGTATTTGTGCCAGGGGTACAGTATGGTGATTAGACAATTGTATAACTTACAAAGTTATATAATTCACCTCGCTAAGTCTAGTACCCATATGACACACCACATAGCTATTACAATATTACTGATCATATTCTCTGTGCTGTACTTTACATCCCTGTGACTGTTTTTATAACTGGTGATTTGTAAATAGAATCCCTTTCCCTTTTTCACCCAATATCCTAAACCCACCCCCACCTGCAATGATTCATTTATTCTCTGTATCAATCAGTGTGCTTCTGTTTTATTTGTTTTTATTTTTTTTTAGATTCCACCTACAAGTGAAATTATATGGCATTGGGAGTTCCCTGATGGTGTAGCGGCTTAAGGCTTCAGCGTTGGCACTGTCAGTGCTGCGGCCTGGGTTCGATTCCCAGTCAGGGAGCAGGGAGCTACCCACATACCAAAAAGCAAAAAAAAAAAAAAAAAAAAAAAAAAAAAAAAAAAAAAAAAAAAAAAGAAATTATATGGCGTTTATCTTTTTCTCTGTCTGACTTATTTTCACTCAGCATAATAAATATCCTCTAAGTCCATCAATGTTGTTGCAAAGGTAAGATGTCATTCTTCTTTTACGCTGAGTGATATTCCATTTTGTAATCATCTTTCAATAGACACTTAGGTTGCTTCCATATCTTGGCTATTTTAAATAATGCTGCAATGAACACAGGAATGCAGATATCTTTCTGAATTAGTGTTTTTGATTTCTTTAAATAAATACATACTCTGAATTGGGATTCCTGGGTCATATGGTAGTTCTATTTTTAATTTTTTGAGGACCCCCCCCATACTGTTTTTCATAGTGGCTGCACCAATTTGCAGTCCCACCAACAGTGCATGAGTGTTCCTTTTCCTCCACATCTTTGCCAACATTTGTTGTTTTGACCTATCTTTAATTGAAAACATGAACACCAGGTTGAGTTAATCAGTTATAACTTAGGTTTTCAATAACTGACTCAATCACCAACCCTGAACAATTGGGAAACACATAAATAATTCCTTTTTATTAGTTAACAGTATACAAGGCTAACACTATTACTCAGTAATTGTATAATCTTATCATCTAAGTTATCCAACACTTCGAAGCTTAACTTCACTCATCAGTAAAACTAATTGCCACATGAATCAAATGAGACTACACAGAACAGAATGAACACCATGAACCATCATAACACAAATACGTTTCTAAAACCAGATAATCTATCCAACAGTTCTCTGAATGATTAACACACACAACTTGTATAGTGCTGTTTTGTGTGATCAAAACAGCCTTTTTTGAACAATTTTATTTTCCTTTTAAAAGAAAATAAACAATTTTATTTTCCTTTTAAAAATAAATCTAAAAAATAATTTAATGGATGTTATTGACTTTATGATTAGCTAAATAGAATAAACTGTCAATATGACCTTTTTTTAAAATTAATTAAAATACTCAAGCAATATAACTATTTTTTAACAAGATGATATTCTAAACATATAATTATTTTATGGTGTTCACAGGATATAGCATTAATGAATACAACTGTGTATTTACTGAGCCCACTTATGTGTCTCCAATTTTTTTGCTCTGCTATCAGTGACACTTCATCTTTAATATGTTTTCTTCTATGGCTTGGTAAGTGCTGAGAGAGATCTGTTTGGGAACTGCTAACGTTGCATGCTTTCGAAGGGCAGTGGCCACCCTCTCTTTTTTCAAAGTACTGTCATCACTAAACACACCCAACTGGAATTACTTCTTCAATCTAAGGCATTGTATCAGGTATCAGGTAAGACAATAAAAATCAAAATATGATTATTGACATCAAAGATAGGCATGCTTAAAAAGACAAATGTGTATAGAACTGATCCCTAACTGTTGCTCTGCCATGCCACATATTACAAGGAGTCTCTCACAGCCAAATCACTGATAGTCACATACATGAACTGACCCAAGGGGGCCTAATAATTTCTCAATCCCAGACATTTCTACAGAGCATAGAGATACTATTTCCTTCTAGAATTGACTGAAGTCAAATAATTGAAAGTGCAGATGACAATGGCAACCAAAACAGTAAAAACTGTGCAACACCCAGGAGAAATCAATGAACTGGTTGTGTATTGAGTAGGAAGACCTGCAAACATTGTGGTCTCAGAGAGGCAAAGGGAGATGAAGATGGGAGTGGGTAGGTGAGGGGGAGAGACAGAAGGAGAGGGGGAGGGGGGGGAGAGAGAGAGAGAGAGAGAGAGAGAGAGAGAGAGAAGAGAGAGAAGGGAGAGAGAGAGAGAGAGAGGGAGGGAGAAAATAATTTCCTGACCCCTTCAGACTTTTTTGATCTCTGACAATATTCCTATCCATGGAAAGCTTTTATATTGGTATATTCTCCTATTTTTTCACTCTAATTAAAGGTAGTTTTTGTTTGTTTGTTTGTTTTACTTACCAACAATAGTTCCAATGCAAATGAATGTGATCTAATGGGGAAACCAGGAGCCTGTAAACTTCATCTCAGAAATAGTGATAAAATGTTATTTTAATTCCCCTAAAATCTTATGCTCACAGGCAAGGTGGAGAAATTAACTGTTTTGAGCAGAGAGGATGCTGGGAAAGTTTGAGGGAGCTTGCTGGGCAATAGACTGTGTAATACCTCAGCCTACTGGAATTAAACTATTGGGGAGGGTTGTAAAACATGTTGATTATTTAAGACCTAATTATCTAAATTATTAATCATCCTTTCTTTTTGTCCTCTAGTTCTGTTCTCAGGCCAATTATTTCAAAATGAGCTTTAATCCTATTAATTCCTCTACCAAATACCCAGGAAAGAATAATAAAAACAGTGAAATTAAAAGCAAGGTATATGGTTTTCTCTTAGCCACCTAGTAAAAGAATTCGTGGAAATAGGATCAAGTGATGTCTTAATGAGATTTGGGAAATATCTGCAATTTCATTTATGTCTGCTCAACCTGACTAACGGGGAAGCACATGTAACCATTGTCTGTAATGCTATCCTGAGCAAAACTTGCTGTTTCCCCCAGGGACACTGTAACTGTTCATTATTTTATAGTGCAGTATAAATTGGCCCAGTGGGGAGACAAGCATAGATTGAAGGGAGCTGAGAACAAAATTACATAGCTAACACTGCAGGCAGCTTCTCCACACTTGAGGCCCTGAAATCAGGCTGTTGATACCTACAGCCAAACAATCTCCCTGGCAATTGCAGGTCACACACCTCGCATGTACCTGGGGAAACCACGGACGGGTATGGGGTAACCTTGCAGGTAGCTTAGAAATGTACATTGCTACCCCAGTACCAACACTGGGTAACTGTAGCACAGAACATGTCCCTCCCTTACAGAGGTAACAGCTTGCTATCTTTCTAGACAAGGCCACAGAAGTAAACGGAAGCAAATTAAAGGATTGACAGGACTGCCATGTACCCCAGCACTACCAGTTAACACCTATGTGACTTGAGTCAAGTTATTCTCTTGTGTTGTAGTTTCCTTAGCTTCATTATGGGTACGTTAAAAGGATACTTGTCACATGTCTATTGTGCCAGCTTTAACAAGATATAAATGTTCCAGCAAGTCACAAAGGCATAAAAGCTGTCTACTTGGTACTTTGTGTTATTACTGTTGTTTTTGCCATTGCAACCTATTTTAATTCTGACCTGAGCCCTTTTGTTATTGAAGATGGAACTAAAAATAATAATAATAATTAATCATAACTGGCACCGTTTTGAATCTATTTATACATATACTAATTAACAGCAGTAAAAATTTAAATATTCACTGAAATAGAACAGATTTTACATTGTTCTGACATCTCTCAAGTCAAAACAACACTTCCTGGCCTCCCTCTGCTTGCCTAGCAACTTATACATTAATCAGGATTCATGTGTGCATATTACAGTTGCCTAAAATAAGTGCCTATGGAGCTTCATGAAAGAATTGAGTATCTATTCAGTGAGAAAATTAAGAATTATAGTTCCCAGCTTCTCTCTGATGCTGTTCTGAGGGAAACTGGGCCATTAAGTGAAAACAGAGGTTTCTATAATAAAAGCCAACTTCCCTGAGGTGTGGAATTTGACTTTCAGGCGTTAGGGTACAGTTATCAAAATCCTAATTCCAATTCTGTTGTGGCCATTTTTATTCTTGTAGCCTAAGAATTCCCTGGTGGTATAGTGGTTAGGCTTCAACGCTCTCAAGGCTGCGGCCTGGGTTCGATTCCCAGCCAGTGAACTACCCTGCCCACCCCCCCCAAAAAAAAAAAAAAAAAGTACAAATTCTCTCTCTTATTACTGTAACCTAAGAAGTTAAGGGAGAATGGACCCTAGGCATGACTTGTTTTCTTTACTTTTTGTATTTATTTTACATGTATCAGCCTAGTGATTATGACAGAAAAAAAGATACACATTAGGGTTTGTAAAACAAGAAACACTTGATTTGTGATAACTTTTTCTATCTCATTTCATGAATACAATAGTCCTTTATCTATCATAGCATGATTTAAAAAATTACTAAATTCATCTCCCTATTTTATTTCCTTATTGTATCTCTTAAAATCTAGGCTAGTATAGCCTTAAATCAGTGTTAAGCCTTGGGAGGATCTGCATATCTCTTTTTCTGCTTGCCTGAATTCAAAGTCTAATTCATTAATAAAGTTATTTTCAACACTGTCCATCATCAATATATTGCACTGTATGTTCACCACCCACAGTCAGTTCTCCTTCCACCATATATTTGACCCCCTTTACCCTCCCCTATCACCCACACCCACCAGTACCCTCCGATAACCACTAAACTGTTATCTGTGTCTGTGAGTTTTTGTTTGTCTTATTACTTTCAGTTTTATATCCCACATAAGAGAGAAGTCATACAGCTCTCGATTTTTTCTGACTTATTTTGCTTAGCATGATAATCTCAAGATCCATCCATGTTGTCATAAATGGCAGTAATTTATCTTTTCCTATGACCCAGTTACACTTCATTGTGTGTGTGCGTGTGTGTGTGTGTATATACACACACACACACACACACACACACACATGCACACACACACGCACGCACACATATACACACACACACCACATCTTCTTATATCACATTGTGTGTGGCATAAGAAGAGTACTCAATAATGTACTACTCTCCTCCCAAAGAGAGGTCTGAACTTTGCCCTCAGCTCCTGTAAGCCCTGGAATGTCCTGTCTAAACAGTGTATTTGTTTATTTGGGGGCTTTGGACAACACTGGATAGTCCATGCTAACAGTGTGATTTATGGTGGAAGTTTTGAGACAAGCAGTATCAATTCAACTTCTGGAGAGGCTGGAAATTCTAGGCGGTCAACCACATCGATGCGGCCAGGCCCCAATAAAAACTCTTGACACTAAGGCTTGAGTAAGCTTCCCTTAATAACCCGCATATATTGTTGTACGTCAGGGCTGGGAGAAATTAGCACTGTCCACAACTCTACTGGGAGGGGACAACTGGCAGCTTCACACTTGGAACTACCCTGGATTTTGCTCCCAGTGCTTCTTCCCTTGGATGATTTTAGTCTGTCTGTATCCTTTTGCTTTAATAAACCATAAAAAATAGCATAGAAGCTTTCAATGAGTTCTATCCATCCTTCCAGTGAATTACCTAGCCTAAAGATGGTCTTGGGGACCCCCAAATTTGCAGTTCATATCAGAAGTGAGGGTGGTCTCTATAAGCACGTACTACGTGCCTGTCATTGAGCCTGAGAGAATAGATATAAAGGTAAATAAAAAATACTTTTCTCCATGATGTTTATAAACCAATGTAAACACCTACTTTCAATTAACTTTGTAATTGAATGAGAGAAATTTGTACTAGTGATAATGATTATGTTGGTGACTGTGATAATAACATTGGCAGCCACTAATACATATTGAGTCTTTAGAGTGAAGACCTTGTCAAAGAGCTATTGCAACAATTCTAGAAGATGATACTATTATTATCCCCATTTTAGAGATAAGAAAACTGAGGCATAGAGGAGTAAGAAATTTGTCTAAGGTCACACTGCTAGGGAATAATGAACTGGGAATAATGAACTGTCTGAGCTAAAAGTTGTGCTCTTACCCACAGTCTATATTACCTCATACAGGACAATCTCCTAACATTGTGTGTGGCACAAGAAGAATGCTTAATAAATTTCAGACTTCTCTTCTGCAGGGCTACCCACAGAACCTGATCTCTACTGAAGTTGTGAGTGACTGGCCCCTATAAATATATTATCTTTACTTAAAATCAAGAATGTTTGTAAGGTAATTTTATTCACAATTTTTTAAGGAATTACTATACAATCCAGCAATCCCTTTTCTGGGTATCTACCCAAAAAATCTGAAAATATTTATCCGTAAAAATATATGTACCCCTACGTTCACTGCAGCATTATTCATGGTGACCAAGACAAGAAAATAACCAAAAGGTCCTTCAATAGATGATTGGATAAAGAAGATATGGTACATATACACAATGGAGTATTACTCAGTCATCAGAAAAGATGAAACACGGCCATTTGCGAAAACATGGATGTATCTTGAGATTATGATGCTAAGCAAAATAAGTCAGACAGAAAAAATTGAGAACTGTATGACTTCTCTCATATGTGTGAAATGAAACTAAAAGCAACAAATGAAAAAGACAAACAAACAAAAGTTCACAGACACAGAAACAGTTTAGCAGTTACCAAAGCATAAGGGAGGAGGTGGGTAGTAGAGGAAGGTAAAGAGAACTCACTCGGGGTGGTGAACACACAATGCAATACATAAATGATGTATTATAGAAATGGACACTTGAAACCTACATAATTTTACTAACCAATGTCACCCCAATAAATTTAATTTAAAGGAAGAATGGTTGTTAAGAAATACAATATCACCAAATCAAACATATTCATTAAGATTTGTATAGTAAGAAACTGAAAGATTTGAGATTTGTAAACAAGAAAAGGACATGTAAACATGAGACAATTGATAAAATTGCATTTTGTGTGTAAAAAGGTTACATACCTTTTTTATTTTAAAATTTCCACTATTAAGTGCTTTTATATCAAATGCTTTGAAAATTTATATATTGTTATTCAGAGGAAACATAATAGTGATCTTAAGCAAAAATAAGACTTTAAAATTGGAGTGTGTTTTTTAAAAGAACCATAAACATTTTCAAAACTATTATCAATGCAACAAACATCACTGAATACTACAATGTGTTCAGACAGTACTGTAGATACTGATGGTATAAAGAAAGAATACAAGAAACTACCCTTAAAAGGACTCATGAAGGTATACAAGTTCTGGGATAACAACATCTACTAATGATATAATTAATTAGAAAGTGATATGTGGGGAATAATAAGAAGTGATTAACTGCCTAGGTGGAGTTGGTTTTAGAAAAGATTTTAGAGATGAAGCCATATCTGAATGAGATTTATTTATTTATTTATTCATTCATTCATTCATTCATTTTTGTGGGGTAGGGGGTTAGTTCCCTGGCTGGGGATCGCACCCAGGCCGTGGCGTTGAGAGTGTCAAAGCCTAGCCACTACACCACCAGGGAACTCCCCTGAACTAGTTTTGAAGACTGATTCAGACAGATAATATGTGGGACTAAGATATTCCAAGTACTGAGAATGTAAGCAAAAACATGTCATGTTCGAGAAATGAAAAATAGTTCAGTGCTTTTAGGGTAAAACCTACTAGGGGTAGGAAAAGAGGGTTGTTTGACCAGGAAAATGCACAGCTAAAGAAATAAGTAAGATTAGAACATTACAGGTCTGTGTGTAATTTTAAGGAGCTCAGATTTATTATGTCAGCAATAGAGGTTCCTAAATCAGTACAAGTAGAAGTGACATCAGATTTTTATTTTAAAAATATCATTCTCTCAAAAATTACATTTTAGAAGAAAACCTCAGCTATTTCCTCGACTATAGAGAACTCTAATATAAATACATGTTCACAGAAGCCAGAGGCAATGAAGTCAATACTTGTCTTCTCCACTTACGTATTACCTATGTCCTTAGGCAGGTCAATTAAAGTCTCTGAGATGTGGTTGTCTCATTTCTAAAAGAAGAATAAGAATAGTTCTCACTAATAGGACAGATGTAAGGATTCAGGGAGATAACACATATTAAATAATTAGAACAGAGAATGGTTTTTTTAAAATGTTAATTTTGATGTGGTTATTATTATATCATTTTCTCAATTCAATACTAAGGGTATTTTAAATTTTAAAAGAAACAGAACTCCTCATTTAATTAACTGTTTTCCTTTTTACTAATGTAATTCCTTGTTTTGGTAAATTAATAATAGCTAAACTGATGCTAACATCATACGTAAAAAGTTACTTCAAAATGCATTCATAGGCTATCAAATTAAAAAATGAAATAATAAATCTGGAAAAATCTATATAAATCAGCTTTTGAGTTTGTATCCCTTATGGCAAGATAAGAGACATCAATGGAATAGTGATGAAAATTTAGCAAGTTTGAAAAGATTAGTCAAAAGCTCCTTGAACTAAAATTTCAATTGAATTTTTAAATCAAATTAATTTTAAACTTATGGTCATTAAAATAATTAAAAATTGCAAATAAGTTTTTCTTAGTTCCTTATTAGTTTTTATTAATATTACACATAAGAAATTTATATATTTTGTCTTTTGTAAGCAATGATCTGGTTTAATTAGGGGCTAAAAGTTTCTTCTATGATGCAGATATATTTCTATATATTCTCATTTCTTCCATCAATTCCTGTCTTAACTCCTTACACGTACTTAGGCAAATCCAAAGTCTTTTCACTACAGCCATAATTACTCCCACCTCAAAAACACTTTCCAATGAGGTCAGGACCCATTAAAAATTTACTACTGTGCATTCTTGTAGGCCTAGATGTTTAGCTTAGATATTAAATATAAAACATTCTACTTAGTAGTTAAGATTAGCCATCAGTCAGATCCTTTACTCTATATAACAATTTCTCTTCCCATAGCTCTTACACTCCAGCCAATGTGCTTAATGTTGTGCCCTACTTAATCATCATAGTGTTGCATTTGCCATTCTTCCCTCCCCTGAGGACTCTTATCATCAATAATTTTGGAGTATCACATGCTTTGAAATCCAACCCCAGATTTTCATATTTTAGGAAGCTTTAGCTTTCTACCTAAAATGACCCTCAGCTCTTTATTCAATTTTTGTCTGAACCATATTACTTTGCACTTGCAGCTATGCTACTTTATTTTATTTAACACAGCAGTATCATGTCTGGAAATAATAAATTTCTCAAGGACTGGGGCTAGCTTCTATTTTACCTATAGTAATTTATCTGAGGTGATCCCTAAATGGGTAAATCCATCAAGGAGACATTAATTGAAAAAAAGAAACTTCTTAAGAGATAGTCAAGGGCATGTATTTCCAATGAGGGCAGTATTATCCTCAAACCTATTATATTGGCTCTTGGGGTCAAAAAATCTTAGACATGAAAATGGTTTGTAGCTATTCACAGAATCACATTACATACACAGATATGCACTGTATATCTATGGTTTTTAAATTTCATGGATATTGGGAGAATTAAGAAAAAATTCTTTTAATGGTAATAATAAAAAAATTTTAAAACACAGGTCTTGAGTAATTTATCATATAGAATTTCTTTTCTTGTTTATACCTACAAAGGGATACTCAGAGTAAATGTACAAAATAAAATTTTCATGTGTCGTACCTTGATAAGGACATACATAAGTATGAAACATTTGCCAATTATTCTAGAGCCCTGAATTTGAATCAAGTTCTCACTTTAATATATTTCTAACCATCAAATTTTCAAATTTATCTAGTTACCCTAAATATAAACCATATTAGAAACAGAGCATATTTCAGCGATACAGCACTGTAATTAACTACCCTATTAGAAATCCATCTAACATGAGATTTCAAAATATTCATTAAGTCTAAAGTCAGAGCTGTAAGATGACTATAGTAATAGCATAATAGTAAAGAGTGTAAAATTTAAAATGTGTATCTATGTCCTTACAGAACACATCATTGACCAGCAATTGTTTTGGAGAGCAATAGATCTTAAATATTAGGTATCTTCAGGTTGGGTGACCTGGACAATCAATAATTGTATGAGGATGCATGAATATACCTTGAGGTTGCAAAATTGTAAATTACTTATAACTCACACTTCTCCAATGAGTTCCCTGGGACTCTAAAGGGAATCATATCACGCACCCTAAGGTACACTTTAAAGGGCAGATTTACTCTGTGATTACAAAATGAACACATTTGGAGATATCTTTTCATATGAATATATGCTAGGCATTCGATTAAAATTTTAACTTTTAAGATGAGAAAAGAGCATATCCGTAAAGCAATGTAAAGTAATTTTCCAGTAGCTGAGGATTTTGGAAAAGCACCTTGTGGTAGAAGTCACACTAAAATATCTTTTTATTAACTGCAGGGTACACAGACATAAAAGTTGTAAATAATGTTACCCTGACAAGAATATAGCTATTCCCTTCCCTTAATTTACATAGAGTAAAGAAACTGAACCAAATAGATGAAATACTGTGTCTGCTAGCTCAAATAAATCACTTCTTCCAACCTTATTTAGTCTATCTCTGACAGTTTCCAATCTACCTTAAATTCATCTCATTTTATTGAAACTGAATTTAAGGTCTCCAGTGAACTAATGTGGGGAGAATACCAAGGCCTCTCTTTCCTTCAAAACTGTGAATGGCTTTATCGCTTTAGAGCCTGAGGAGCAGGCTTCTAGACATTTAATTTATAATGTCTCTGTGTAGCCATTAGATCTATTTGAATCTGTGTGCTTCTTTGACTATATTAATGGCCCACTTCCCCAGCAGATCAATTATTCAATCCTTAGAAACTACTGAGGAAAACGGTTCTAAAACTAAAATTTCAGGCTAAGATTCCCACATCAGTCTAAAAACTTTTAATCTAGCAGCACCAATATGTATGACCACACACGTAGATAAACTCATAATTTTTCATAACAGAAAAACAAAAGTAAACACAAAAACAAAGCCAAAGCAAGTGTGTGTGTGTGTGTGTGTGTGTGTGTGTGTATCAGAAAAACATACTGAAAGACCAATTTGTTAAGGTCAACCTTGATATTTTAAGTAGAGTTGAAAGAAGCAAATTAAAAATTTAGCACACAGAAACTTTTAAATTATAATTTATTTTAAAAGTTTAGTCACTTTAAATATATTTTTTAATTTTAAATTTTAAATGATTTTAACAGGTGGAGCTGGGTTTTTCAACAAGAGGCTGAGAAGAGAGGGTGGTCATAGATTTACACAAGCACTTTTTAGGTTCAAGTCACCATTTTATTCTTCCTGAAACTGTGTAATATGTGTACAGATGCATTATTTAATATTTTGATACAAGTTCAAACATTCATGCTTTTTCAAAACATTAAGGAACTGCTTGCTGAGAGTCAAGAGATATTGTACAGATTCTTATTTTGATCAATTTTTATTTTCAGTCTACATCTACTTTCTCAAAAAGATATACTTTTTGCTAAATTAGTTATGCTATGCGATAACCACAGTACTCAAAAGATACTTATTAAGAAATGCAGTTTTACTTTAAACTTGAGGGGTCTTAATAATATGTCAAAAATCAACCAATGAACGTATTTATAAATGACAAGTGCTAATTAGTGAGTATAAAATTCTACAAATTATGATTTTACTTTCTAGCTCCTCATTTGAAATAGCAATCCATATTAATACAAAAAGATCACTATGGAATATTAAATATTAATAACAAGATATTTTCATATCAGAAAGTACGTAGGAAGAGCTCCCTAATTCCCAAGCCAATCTCAGATGCTTACTTAAAGCTGGTCAAACACGCATTGGCCAGTCAGTGTCTATGGGATGGTTGCCCGTACTTTGATACAGTGAGGTAGAACAGGGCCCTTTTCCTCAGCCCTCTAAGATACTCAGGAGAGTTGGCTGGTCTAAATGAGAGAACAATAAGTGTGAGAGGATACTTCAATCTTAGTCACCACACCCACGTGTGAAATCCACCAAATCCTGTGGAACGGGCATGAGCCAGTCAGGGACTGACCTAATTTTATGCTCTCCCATTGCTTGTGAACAATCAGAAGAGCAACTGTGTCACATGTTTGGATTGGCCGATGATTAACTGGCCATACGCCTGGCAGGTAAGTGCTGAATAAACTATACAAACAACCTTCCAAAACAGATATGGAGACAGTGCTAAGAGGTATAGCAATGTAAAGATGTTAGATCATTATTTTAATCATAAAATTTTGGCACACTTCAGAGGCCTTCAAAAGCTGTGCTACATCTCATTTTGATGATGGCATTATAACAAGTAACTTTTTAGTTAAAAATCATCCTCTTGTTTAAGTGACAGGTACTTGGGATTTTCACTTTTATTGTCTACATATCTATTACCAAGAAAAGCAAATATTCATGACCTAGTGGGGAGAACATAAACAGATAATAATATCACAACCAGAATATGAGGTCAGGAGTTAGAATCACAGTTGCCACAGTACAAAGAATAGAAATATAATTAATTAACAAGAACATGAAATAAAAACAACTGATATTAAAATTTTTCATCCTTCCTAAAGTGTCTGGTTCAGAACCTCCTTAATAACTTATAACAATTTATACGATAATGTTTAAAGATAAAGAAAGTATATATAAAGGAAAACTTTATGAAGATCCAATAACAGGTGCATATCCACAAATAAATTGCAATAAAATAGAAACTCAATAGTTTAATCTCACCCAATAGAAATATCTTAACTAGTAAACAAAAGTGAATTCAGTAATAACACAGTTTGGTAAAACTTAATTATAACAATTCAGAATTAAGTTGATTGGTATCAAGATTTTATTCAAATTAATTTTAAAACAATCGCTCGAGGATAAAAACAGAAAATGTAAAAAATGTAAGAGAATAAAATACATAATTAAAGACTGTACTACCTTCAGCTGTTGTGTATCACAGCATATTAATGACATTAAACTACCAACTTATGTTAATGTATGAATATTATAATAAATCATAATTTTCTGAAAACTTTCCACTATGTATTAATCCAGATCAATGTTTCTTGCTAATAGATGACATGTTTTAAAACATATTCTTCATAATTACCAATTTCATTAATTCCCCTTACTAATAAATCTTGAATAAAATAAAAGTTGAAATAATAATGATAGTTGGTACTTATAAACAGTAAAGAGAGTTATATAATATCAGCGGTTGTCATAACAATACTTTAAAATTAAAATTTATTACATATTTTCTTGTCTGATTAAGTTGGCTTTTTAAGCTGTAATATAATCCAATTTAAGTTTAAAATTAGAGAATTTTGTACTTATATAAAATAATATTATAGTGGAGCAAAATAATATAGAAAAGTAAAAATATTTTTGTCACATCTACATTGGTTTCTCAGTCTTCCTTTTAGTAAATACAATAGTAGTGGACAATATGTCTCCTGTATAAAATCTTGACAATATTCTAATTTTGGAAAATAGAGAAATCTACCCATATCCTCTAGAAAAATTCCCTTCCACCATTACCTATTCTATTGCAATAAAATTTTAAAAATGTAAAACAAAATATCTGCAACTGGTATGAAACACATTTCAGGAATGTAGAGGTCTGCACACACATAGCAACTTTAGCTATAAATATCTATGATGGGAGAATTTTCACTCTTGGCATGTGTGTTTCAATTTTCTCTAAGGTGACTTCAGTTTAATAAGCACAAAATCAAAGGTGAGAGCCAGCTTTCACACATCAGTATAGTTAAGCAAAAAAAAAAAAAAAGTAATGGCAGAAAAATTTTGAAAATTATTAGACTAAAGATGTTCACAGTCTATTCTGAGCTCACAGTCTTACAGGCTCCCCATGGTGAGTAGAAATGGCAACAGACAGGTGCTGTCACCAGTTACTGATTTCCTAGAAAAATTATTTCATCACTTTCAATGGCCTCAACAGGTAAAATAAATGGACAATGTCAAAGTACCTTTTCCCCCAAATCATCAGACTATAACCACTGTTATCTATCAATATATTTCTTTGTGTTTAATTACAAGGCCTATCATAACAAGTATTTCAACACCCAGAGGTTGTTCCTTGTCAAGAAATAAAACAAAACTGTAAGAAGGGAGACTTACCTAGATGGGGGAAGGCTTCATATTGGAGGTAGTTTGGGGTTTTAATTTACAATCAAAGCATTTCTTTATATGGTCATGTTGTTATATCCAAAAAGGCCTTAGTGTATAGATTTAAAATGCATATGGTATACTGGATGAATGTTAAATGTATAGATGAGGAATGTCATTTACACACATAGACCTGAGCAGAGATCTGTTAGAATGTCTTCATTTTCCTCAGAATTCATATGCTCTTGAATTTCATTTTCATATAATAAATAGTTTCATTTATTCAAGAACTGAGAAACAAATGGATTAAAATATACAGCCTATCATTAAAATACTCAACAGATTTGTAGCATTCCTAGTAGACGGCAACTGCCAACAACTTTAATATCCTTTCACCTCACCAAAGAGTTTTCCTCAGACAGAAAAAGAAATAGCTCTAAGTTCATAAAGTTTTTAACTTGTTAGAAAGTTCACAGAAATGTCCAGGTATTTGGCCAACAGTAAACTGTTTAATGAGCTTAGTTTATTGATGATGGGGTTTCTAAAGCAGCATATATACATCCATGGCCTAGTTTGATAATGATAGTATGTGTGTGTGTGTGTGTGTGTGTGTGTGTGTGTGTGTGTGTGTGTGTATATATATATATATATATATACATATATATATATATATATATATGTAAACTTTCCTTATAAAATAGTAATAATCTGCAAGATAAAGAATAAGGAAAACATTTGGTGCTAGAAGGCTATTCTTGCAAATGATTCATTTCATTAAGTGTTAGCAAATGTGAATAGATGTAATTGATCAACTCAGGGTTATCCATTTTTGTATTTATTTTTAATTTACTAAGGTGACATTGGTTTACAAAAGTATATAGGCTCTAGGTGTACAGTTCTTTATCATCTATGTATTGTATTGTGTTCTCAACATCCAGAGTCATTTCTTTTTTTATTACCATATATTTGAATCCCTCTCCCTCCTTCTCCACCCCTCCCTTCTTTTCCTCTGGCAACAACTAACTCTTGTCTGTGTCCAAATTATTTTTTTCTATTTTGACTGTTCATTTATTCTGTTCTTTAGATTCCACATATAAATGAGATCAGATGGCATTTGTCTTTCTCAGTCTGACTTATTTCTCTTAGCATGATGTCTTCTACTTCCAACCATGTTGTTGCAAAAGGTAAGATTTTATTCTTCTTTATGGATGAATCATATTCCATTGTGTGAATGTACCACAGCTTCTTTATCCAATGATTTATTGGTGGGCATTTAGGTTGTTTCCATATCTTGGCTATTGTGAATAATGCTGTAATAAATATAGGGGTGCATATATTTTTTTCAAGTATCTTATTGCGCAAGGGAAATAAAGGAAAAAATAAACAAATGGGACTACACCAGACTAAAAAGTGTGTTTACAACAAAAGAAACCATCAACACAACAAAGACATTCCATAGAATGGAAGAAAATATTCTCCAATGAGGCATCCAATAAAGTATTGATACCCAAAATTTATAAGAAACTCATACAACTCAACACCAAAAAAAAATTTTTTTTAAATGGGCAGAAGACCTGAATAGATATTTCTCCAAAGAGGACATACAGGTGCCCAACAGACACATGCAAAGATATTCAACATCACTAATCATCAGAGAAATGCAAATCAAATCTACAATAAGATACCACCTCACTTTTGTCAGAACGGTTCTATCAATACATCGACCAACAGATGCTCGTGAGGATGTGGAAAAAAGGGAACCCTTGTGCACTGTTGGTGGGACTGCAAATTCATCTAACAACTATGGAAAACAGTATAAAGTTTCCTCAAAATATTAAAAATGAAACCACCTTATGATCTAGCAATTCCATTCCTGGGTATTTATCCATGATACTCCATTTTTGATGGGGAAATTAATGAAAGGGTTGATGATTTCTCAAAAGATTGTTTTATCTAATGTGGCATACACAGATCTGACATAGTATATATACATACATATAACACATACACATGGAAAGAGAAGGAATAAAAACATTACCATTGAGTATGATGATGAACCCCAAGTTATATGAAATTGTCTAAAATTGTCCCTGGTTTTATGAAGGTGTTGCTATTTAATTATTTTGATAAAAATGGATTTCTGATGGTTTTTAGATAAAAAGGGGAAAATACAGATAATATGAAGGAGTACTTTCTACTCTGTTCTATTCCTACTTTCCACTACCACATCTCTTGTTGCAAAATGACTTAAGATTTTACAAATAGGCACTTTGTAGCCCTGCCCTGGTGACTTTGTTTCAGGTTTCTTCCACCTCTCTTGTGATTCTCATCTCTCTGTGGACAAGTGACACCCAACCAAATGGACTGTTTTGAATGAACTAATAAATATTTGGCAATGACTGGTAGCCCAGGAATGGAGCCTTCTCAAGTTAGACACTTTGTAGCCTCTCTCTCTCTCTCTCTCTCTCTCTCTCTCTGTCTCTCTCTCTCTCTCTCTCTCTCTCTGTGACACACACATACACGTGCATGTTATGAGATGATTTCTGCTTGTCTGAGTCTCTGCTATTTCCTTGAAAGAATGCCATATGAACTTTGGAGCTAGCTTACCATATAATGCCATTATCTTTCACAATGTCTGTGAAGAAATAAAGAGTTAATGACCTGTAATAAAGAGCATTTTAAATAAGAGAGTGCAGATCCAAGAAGATGGAATGGAATCTCAACAAGTTTTAATGACTCCACAAATTTATCTGGTTAGGAATTGGGACTAGGAAGAGAAAGCAAGGCTTTTAGATGGATGGCCTTTTAGCCTCCCTACTTAACATCATGTAGACCTCTACAATTGCATCCGTAGCCTTTTGCCTGATGAAAGCAGTTCTGTTGATACTTGTTTCCTTTTGCAAAGTCCATAGAATAGGTCCCATCAAGACAAGTGGAGAATCTTACTCTTTGTAGGCTAGTGGTACAGTATCTGGTTTTAATTATTAACCTCCTCCCACTGAGTAAGTTACCTAACCTTTCTAAGACTCCATTTACCACTCTGAGTTTCTACATCTTAGGCCTTTGTGGACACTACAGAAATAATGTCAAATACCTTGCAAGCTTCTTGGTATGGTTCAGTGTTCAATATATGCTAGATATTGTTATTGTCATGCTCATTAGCATTTAGAAGGTACTCTGACTATAAGCTGCTCAATAAATACATGCAGATTATTACTACAAAACTCAATTAAATGTAAAAAAATAGATGGGAAGTTGGCAAACTGAAGTCCATGGTCTGAAGATGTCCTGCTGCCTGTTTTTGTACCACCAAAAAGGTAAGTATGATTTTCAGATTGTAAAGAGATTATTAAAAAAAAAAAGAAAGAAAGATTGTATGTGGGCCACAATACCTAAAATATTTACTATCTAGCCCTTCACAGAAAAAGTTTGCCAATCCCTGCAATAAACAGTCTATAGAATATGACTTCAGTTAAAACTATAGGAATATTTTGAGAAAATAAATTTTAGGGAACTGTCTTATGAGTTTCTTATATGAATTAGTGGATTTCCAAAATTTCTAAAGTTTAGTAACCTTTTATAGCTTTAATAAGCTTCTATTGTTTCTTGCAGTTTCTCCTTTCTCCAATATGTCCTTCATATCAAGGTCACACTGGTCATCCATAGCACAATTTTTATCATAGCACTCCACTTCTCAAAAATACACCCATAGATACATACATAATTAACATTTAAAAATCAAGTTCAAATTATTTTACTAGTCAATGTCAAACTGCTATTCTGAAATTTATCTGTCTTCTTTAGTGTGTGCATATACACACACATACACACACACATACACACACACAATTTCATACTCAAAATAAAAGACATGCATTCATATATATTATGGTTTCACAATCAAAGATGATAGATTTTTGGTATATTCTTCAAACAGGAGAGCCTAATTTCCTTAGGTTCACAGACTTGCTTCTAACGAATAAGAGTCATAGAACTGATGCTGTTATTACTTCCAAGGTGCAGTCATAAAAATTATAACTTCTTCCTGGCTCTTTCTTTTTGCACAACTCACTTTGGGGGAAACCAAATATCATGTCTTGAGTATACTCTAGAGAGGACCACTTAAAGAGAATCTTGGACTTGCTGTACTGACAACACAGGCATAGCAGCCATGTATGTAAAGACACCTTAGAAGCAGATTTCTCTGGCCATACTTGAGCCTTCAGATGCCTGCAACCTCAGCAACATCTTGACTGCAGTCTCATGAGAAAACACTGAGCCCAAATTGTCCAGCTAAGCAACTCAAAGTTACTGACTCACAGAAACTACTGAGTTTAAACTCTTTGTTGTAAGCAATACACAAGTAAATTTATGTCAAGCACTAGCACAGAGCCTGGTACAAGGTAAAAGATTTTTTGAAAGTTGCCTGTTACCTTTTTTTAAATTACAGTATTGTTTAGAATAAAATTAATAGGAGAGAGACATGACAAAGACAAATTCCATAACACAGGTTTTAAGCACACCTCTGTGTAGTCTGCATTGGAGCATTTTTGTATTCTTAAGAAGTTTCCAAATCACCTAATGAAGAATAGATATATTATAGACTTATTTTGAAGGAATGTGCTAGCTCGTCATACAAATTCTTTACTCCTTGTATAGTAAAGGAGTTGTAACTTTTATTTCACTTCCCAGTGAAGAACAGAAATTTTCCTGTTTATTTTGAAAGGTGCAACTATAATCCATGTCTAAGCTCTTGTCAATGTAACTGAAATATATGTAATATCTTTCTCAGTTGTTTAATAGGAAATCTTTGACTCTGATATTATGCTCTTTGATTTCCAGAATGGTGATACTCAGAGACTTAAAGGACAATGTATTAACTTGGGCAGAACTGTCATCATGCTAAAGTCTTAAATTACCTCTTGGATTAGAGCTGCTGATTTGCTATACTGTACCTGAATTTTTAAACATATAAGAAAGAAATTTTATCTTTCTTGAGCAATAAGATTTTATATTTTCTTTGTTATACCTTTTAATGATACGTTAATACCCCTATCATGGTTTGATAAGACTTTACATAAGAGTTAATAAAGTCAGTGGCTCCTAATGACAAAGCTGAGGGCTATTATATGTTTCATGATAATAAAAAGAGAAAAATATTGAAATTAACACTTAAATATCGCACATCCTCACACATTTATCAATAAATAATCTTGATGTGAAATTATTTCAAATGTTCATGATGTCAGTCAGTAGTATATATGAATTAAAAGTACTTAAATCTGTCTTTTTTTTTTTTTTTAAATCTGTCTTAATTAAAAAATATGTTGTGTATTGACATTAGCAGGCATTTTGATATATATTCTAAAACTGGGATTTTAATTTTTGAAGTTAGTCATAACAAGTGTCCACTCCCTGATAAATTCTATCCATGTAAAGCTGTACAACGTGTATTGGAATAACTTAAATAAAGACTTGAAGCCAGGTAAGAATTTCAAAACTAATTCCTGAACCTAATATACACCCTGCCTAGACAAATCAAATATCTTCTCTATAACTTAGCTACGTCTTTTGTAAACTAGTGATTAAAAATGAATACACCTCAGTGTTGTGGGGACTGAATGAGAGCGATGACAAATATAAGTGAACTTTCACTCTAACACACTATGGGTCTGCACAGTGTTCCTCAGGGAAAAAAAATGTTTCATATACACACACATACAGAGGGTGCCAGAAATATATATATACACATGTTAGAAAGGAAAAAAAAAAACTATATTAAAATTGTGATACTCAATATACTGAAAACAAAGAATGAATACAAGTCATGTTTGACTTTTGCAATTTCAAGAAGTGCTCAAAGTGGTTACCATCAGCTCCCAGACACTTCTGATTATGGTGAACTACTGCCTGAGCAATACTGACCAAAGTGTCCATTTGTATCACTGCGCATGCTGTTTCAATTTCTTCCTCAAGTACTGCAAGTGTAGCCGGTTTTCTGTGGTATGCCACATCCTTTAAGGTCTCCCATAGGTAGAAGTCAAGGGTGTTAAGTCAGGAGAATGTGAGGGAAACTCAAACAATGTTCTTAGATTTCAAATACCACTTCAGAATGGTCTTGCACGCCTCAAATGACAGCTGTGTTTCTGCCATTTTCTTTGTCTTCCCTGTCGTGTGGTGAAGTTAGCACTCATTTGAATAATGCCATCTTTTCATCAAATGTCATTACTACACATTGCTTCGACAAATCAATTTCAAAAAGTAATACATAAATAACATCTCTTAAAATGTGTATACATTTTTTGGCACCCCTAGTACATACATATGCACATATAATCTTCTTTCTGTTAAAATTTTTGTTCATGTTTTATTTTATGTGCCCAGAAAAAGTGGGCTAGTTAGTCAACAAATCTTACTGGCTTTCAAATTTGTCACTGTTTAACTGACATTGGAATAGACATTGTTTTAATATTTCCAAAAATTAAACCAGCATTAATAAAGCCAGTAAAGGGAGGAGTAATAATAATATCATCAATAAACATGATGCTATTTGTGTTGCTTATAGTAATAACTATATATCAAGGTAATGCTGGACAAGAGATTTATTCTCTGATTACTTAAAAGAAATACTATTATAAGAAATACTTCTAGATTTTGGCAATTAGAAATTCACCAATAATCTTTAAACATTATTTTGGTAGAATGACATAATTGGAAACCCAATTGGGAAATACTGAAAAGACATCGAAGCAAAATATATAGATCTTTTTTTTCTTCCCCCACAATTATTTGGTACATAATGATAGAAGAATGAGCAATAGTATTTTAAACTAGAAAAAAGATCTGGGGGGAAAAAGGTTTAGAAAGAAGATAAATGGTTATTTTTATAGAAAAAGAGGTTGTCCTCAGGGAGGACATTATGAAAACTTAGAGAGTGACAGAGATAATGCACGGAGTGAGCAGGAAGAACTGTGAGAAAGGGAGAGAGAGAGAACATTTAAAGGATAATATGGGCAGCACAAAACCAAGGTCAAATTTTTAACAGTTTTACAGAAGTATGTTTTCAAGATCAATCTTGAAAGACAATAAAGATCTTTCTTTCTCTCAAAGACAGGGAAAACAGAGTGTCTTTCAAAATGCATAACACTTTTGAGATAGAAATGTTCAAGATGAGTGATATTAAGATCGGATAAGTTAGAGAAGGGATTGAGTGTTTAAAAATGTGCAGAGAATGTAAACATATCACCTTTATGGGGAAATTAATTTAAAGCATATGCCTTGTTCCAAAAAGAAGGTGATGAGGCTAAGAGAATAGATCTTACAAGTTCTCATCTCAAGAAAAGGAAAGTTGTAACAATGTGAATTAATTGATATTAACTAAACTTATGGTAACTGTTTCACCATACATATATTTATCAAACAATTACATTGTACACCTTAACCTTATATATTGTTATATGTCAACTATATCTCAATAAAACTAGAGAATAAAAGAAAGTGATCAGCAAAAAAACCAAAACAAACAAAAAAACAGCTTAAGTTAAAACAAGATGCTAACGGGCAAAGCGTTCAAATTTATCCCTTTCAATTAGAAGCTCCCAGAAAATCTCACAAAACTGTGGATATGGCAATAATGAGATTTTTCTTACCTACTCAAGCAGATCACTTCCTCGACAGAGACTTAGAAAGTCAGGATACTTATGAGGTTTGGGGATCTGGCTTAAGGCGGGTCCTTCCATGCAGGGGCTAAATTCAGATGGGGCAAGGATTCTGCTATAATGGCTTAGGATTGATGGAGGAAGCAAAAGGAAGTTTTTGATGTGAAGGCTCAATGAGTCTTCAAAAAAAAAACCCCAAAACATTTGTTCGATACTACCAATTAGTTATGCAGTTATGCAGCCTGATGTTCATTTAAATGTTTTGCAATAAATCAATGTAATGATTAAGTTTTTTACAACTTTTAACTTCCTGGACAAATTTCCTTGAATAGTAAAGTCATGTTGATAAAAACAGTAGAATTATAAATTTGTGTTAGTGAAGACAGCAAACTGTATGTGTATAGGTGTTTCTGTGCTCCAGTTCTATTTGTATGTAGAACTAAATATGTTTCACATATATAACAAGAATTGGTTTCCTGGGATAATGTGGCTATAATGTATAGTTCACTCCTAATCAATCAAGTTCTAGTAAGAAAAAATATTACAAATCTTCAAAACATATTCTAATAATCCATCAATGTAGCCATTTTCTTATAAAAATTAGGATTATTTTTTTAAATGATTTTAAGAATTTCTTGTTATTTTATTGGGATTTTAATACTTTCCTCATCCTTGAGATCTCAAAGTCATCCCAGAGAGATCTCTTGACTTAGCTGAGAATCCCGGTGTTCTTCCTTTACAATCTTAATATAGTTGGAATGTGGGTATAAATAACAAGTATAGTAAGTATGATATGCTTTTGCTAAGTTTTAACTGAAAAGTAACTATTATAGTGAACAATAAACACGATGATATTTATATACCTTATAATAATGATATATCAAGAAAGATAAATGAAAGGATGAATTTAGATTCTGAAGCATTTGGCAATACATGCTATTAGTTCATATTTTAAAAATAGAGAGAATTCACATTAAAATTGGTAAGTAACATGACAAGGAAGATCCTCTCTCCTGAGAAAGTGGGAATTCCTAGGACCTAAGACTTGCAGCTCTGAGTGTAACCAGCAGGAACTGAATTTCAATTAGAGAAGCATTCTCATCTTCACTGTTTGAATATTCAAATCTGCCATTCATTTGCTAGCAGCATTTCATTAAAAAAAATTTTTTTTTAATATGTGGGTAGCTCCCTGGCTGGGAATCGAACCCAGGCCACAGCCTTGACAGCACCGAAGCCTTAGCCACCACACCACCAGGGAACTCCCAGCACTTCATTTTTAACATATCTTCAGGACTTCATTAAATGACTGGAGATGTTTTCTTTTTTTAAGTTTTAAAACATTTACACTGTGAATATATCATTTTACTTATTTATGGAGTTAAAAAGATTAGTTTACAATGTTTCTTAAAGCAGAGAAAGGGGAGAAGAAATGAGAAAGAAACCATGAGAGACAAATGATTAAGTAATGTCGACTGTTTTCCATTAAAACTACAAGGCAGGATGAAGTATATTGTGCTTGCTATTGTTTTAAAAGGCCGTGGAAATGAAGAAAGCATAATAATGATATAATTATAAATCTTTGAAGTTCTTCAGTGTCTAAAAGCATTAACTCTATTAATGCAGCATGATTGTGCTCATATTTAGCTCAAGACAAATAAATAATTATCATATATTTCACAATGCTAGAGTTTAAAACACAGTCTATAAATGAAAAATGTATGCATTGCCCTTGGTTAATTAAACAAAAAGTAGGATTCATTGGTGAGGCCCCACATAGAGAGGTGTTTCCTGGCCACATTGTTTAAAATTTCTCTCTCTCTCTACACACACACACAAATACACACACACACACACACACACACACACACACTACCTGTCCCTCCTTTCTGTTATGTTTCCACAGCATTCATCACCATCTGGCATACCTGTTTTTAAATAATTGTTATTTATTTGGTTAATATTTATTCCCTCCCATTCTCACCATAGAATGCTGGGCTCTATAATCACAGGATTATTATTTTGTTCCTGCTTTATTTTCAGGGCCCAGGCAAGTGTCTACCACATAGTGAGTTATACTTAATATTCATTGTAAAAAAAGGCAGAGAAGGAGGAGTCATTAATTGGACATCAGAGCTACATGGCAGAAAGGCATCATTACATTTCCAAGCTATCCTGGAAGTGATTTCCTATTTCACTTTTGTCTCACCATGCCGACAAGGACAGAGGACCTAGGGCTGGATCCCTTCTGGGTGCAGTTTCTATTTTTCACTCACTTTTCCTTGGTATGCTTTCCCCTATACTCTCATCACACGAGGATGATTTATATGAGGATTGTGTCATCTTGACTGAGCCAAGGGTGCCCAGATATTTGGTTAAACATTACTGTGGGTCTGTTTGTGAGGTTGTTTCTGGATGATGTTAACATTTGAATTTGTGAACTGAGTCAAAGCAGATTGACTTCCCCAGTATGTGTTGATCTCAACCAGTCCATTAAAGGCCTCAACAGAACTAAAAGGCAGAATAAAACAAGAATTTACTCTTTCTGTAGTCTTCTAGCAATAACATTGATTTTCTACTGCTTTTGGACTCAGACTAGGACTTACACCACCACATCTCCTAGGTCTCCAGCTTGCAAACTAAGATCCCAGGGCTTCTCAGTCTCCATAACTTCTTGACCCAAT
Organism: Lyroderma lyra; assembly: GCA_004026885.1. Classification (NCBI taxonomy): domain Eukaryota; kingdom Metazoa; phylum Chordata; class Mammalia; order Chiroptera; family Megadermatidae; genus Lyroderma; species Lyroderma lyra. The sequence goes on along the minus strand of PVJL010001558.1, from coordinate 13,841 downwards.
TCTTTACAATAAATCTCTGTCTGTCTGTCTGTCTATCTGTTATCTATCTATCTATCTATCTACCTATCTATCTATCATCTAGTGGTTCTTCTCTGGAGAACCTAGATTAACACAGTCTTGGAAAGTAAGTGATTAGGGACATCATTAAGTCTAGCTTGATTGCTGAAGTTTTCTTAGCTCTTTCTACACTTAAGATCATCCAATAAGAGGACTATATTGGTCTAGGAACAAAACTTCATAGCAATAAAGCAACTACATAGGTAAAAATCGTCAATTACTTACATATTGAAAAATCCAGCAGACAATTTTCAGGCCCCAAATTATGTAGCATCTCATCAGTACTCAATAAAGATGACCCAGCTTCCTCTTAAGCCCTTCATAGTTTTGTCTTCCATGACACTGATACTCTGCTATTTTGTTCCTAGTCCTCTAGTCTCTCCTTCTCCCTGAATTTACTACTCTACCAGGGCTATAAATTTGTGGAACATATACTCTTTTAAAAATCTCAAATTCTATCCATTAAAAAATAATTCTACAGACTTCCACAGTGATTTTATAACAATTATGGAAATCACAAATACTACACAAAAATAAAATTTAAAAGACTGAGATAAAATAAAATGAAAATATTTTTAAATGCTCTCTAATTGCAATGGCTTTATATTAAACATTAGCAAATACAGAAAAGACAGGATATATATTTTGGACAAGACGCATTGTTAATAATAATGCAAATGACTATTTCAAAAAACTTTTTGATAAATTAAAAAAAACTTTACACTGATCTCTTGATTGTTTTATTTTTCATAAATGCCAATGAAGAGGACTAACTAGGATTCAAGAAAGGTTCTACTATGCCATTTTCTTGTTATTTCTTGTGCATGAATTATTATTATTTAGGTTATTATACAACCTAAAATTTATTTGCATTAATATTTTAAAGCTGTCCATTTAGTGAGAGATATTTTAGTTTAGACTAGGTAATTTGTTATTGAAACTACTTTTAATATTTGGTTTTATTTATTTGGTTAAGGTTTGCTCCTAACCACTTCCACACTGCACAAGAATGTTCAGTTCCACCCCTGCTTAACTTCACCAGGAATAGGCAATCTAATATGTATTTCAATGTACTGACTGTGAACAAAAAAATAGAGTATCACTATCAATACCTTCGCATTGTTTAAATTGCATTCTCTATCGATGAAAATCATGATAAAAATAATGGTAATAATAATTTTAAAATGATTAAAAAGAGGAAGAAGAGGGAATCAAAAGATCCGAATCTACTATTTTTTTTGGAGTTTCCTGTGTGCCAGGAATTTTTCTAAGCAATTTGCATGCATTAACCCATATAGTCTTCACATTGACCCCATAAAGTAGGTGATATTACAATTACCATTTCATGGATGAGAAAAAAAAATGAGGCACAAGGATCTGAAACGATGTGTCCATAATTGCCCATACAGCTGTGATTCAAATGCAGGAGGCCAAGCTCCAGAGCCCACACCTCTAATCACCGAACAGAGTACCACTGATACTTCTCAGACTGTGTATGACATGGGGATCTCCAACATGAGACTCAAAAGAGTGTCAGTGATGATCTGTTTGGTAATTACTATCAGAGTTTATTTCTTTATGTATTAAGGTAGAAGCAAAAATAAGTATGAGTTCTAATATAATCTTTCTGAGCTCCAACAGATAACACTGTACACGTCCTCAGTTGTTGGCTTCTAAATTTAGAGATTATCTTTCTAATTATAATATTCCTCAATGTTCACATCTTTGACCCTTTTTCTAACTAAGGCTACATTTAGCATTTCTCAGAATAAGTTTCAAGGACATGCATCCTAATAACCTGACGTGTTTATAAAAACTAACGATCCCTGAACTGTGCCTCCAATTGTATTGAATTAGAATCCCTAGAGAAGGTATGGGAATACACATCTTAAGCAAAAGGCAAGTGCTTTTCCTCTATGCTAAATTTGAGAACCCTGGTACAGGGATTATGTCAATTACTTAACAAAGGGAAAATTCAACATCATAATGTTGTAATTCAACACTACAAGAACTGACCATTTACAACACTGAAATTAAAAAAAAAATTAGGTTTGTCATTATAAAATATACACGCCCTTAATGTAATTGTAAAATGTACTTCTGAATAATGGAAATCATGATATTAATAATTTTTATGACAGTTTTAATCAACATATATTATCTTTTACAGATCACAAATATTTTTTTTTAATTTTCACCACCCAATTCATAGTCGACTCCATACTTTTTTCAGGAATAAACACTGAGTTTACTTCACAGCAGAATTTATGCTTTCTTGATACTCAGATGAGAAGCAAGTTATCTCTTATTCTTTGAAAATCTTTAGGATTTCTCAGAAAATACTGATAGGGAGTAAAAAATTCTGCAAACTGTTTTATTATCAAGGAATGTTATTCATCTAAACATACAAACTAGAATTAAATTAGCAAACTCAGAAAGATTCTTGGCTAAGCATGAGAGTGTATATTAAAAACAAACCCACGCTGAGCAATTTACTACCTTTTGCTTTACTTCTTATTCTTACCGAACAATCAAGGTATAAGTGATAGGTAAGCTAGGGCAGCTAAATGACCAGGAGAAAAGCACTGTATTCTTCTTAATGAAGTAGAAACATTCCCTAGTCATTTTCTCATTCTAAAGAAATAATTGAACTCACAGTCCTTAGACCCAATGGACTCAAATATCTTTGCTTATTACATCTTTTACATTTCATCAAACAGCACTTACATTTTTAAACTACATTTTCTTATCCATGCTAAATTATATCTTCCTTATCACTTAAATATGCTTTTAAAGGTTCTCAGTGTGCTCCCTATATGGTTAGAGTTAAATGTCTCCCTCATTTCATTTTTATATCAGTTATGGTAATGAATGGATATTATGATTTAGCCCTACACCTTTATAAGATTTCCTCATTTTCTTTACTGTTACAGGAATTGTTCTATCTCTTCATCTAAGAAGTCAACTTGTATTTACCATCTACAACAAAACTCACTACTTCCTTAAGTTCTGTACCACAGATCAGTGGAGGAGTTCCTCAGCTAAGTATCCAGGCCTTTTAATTAGACCTCAACCTGAATTACATCCCCTTTCCCTTCCTCCTCTTCCTCTTTATGTCTACCTTTGTTTCTATTACAAAATCTACATACACTATTGGCCAAATTATAGAGAAAATTTTATGGAGATGGCAACCATATCCAGAAAGAAGAGTTCTGAACTACATGTCCTTGTAAATTATTAAGCCAATTCTGCTGACTACGACAACTACTGAAGAAAATACCAGTTATATTTTCGCAGAGCCATTTTACAGACGATCGTAAATTAGAACAGAGCTTACTGTTCAATTTAAGTCGTTCTGTCCACTTCATTTTCTATACACTAGCTCCACAAGGAACGTTACATCGTACATCAGACGTGTTATAATTTTCCACTGTCAATATTCACAGATTTAGTTCTGAACCAGATTTCACCAGTTGTCCCTTTTGTAGTCTTACTATTTAATTTAACTTAATTTCTCTTTTCCCTCCCATCTGGCGGTCCATTTTAGCGATAATCTTTGTTAGTACACTTCCATTTTAATTTTTCTTATTTTGATTAACTATCTCCATCTTGCCACTAACATAATTTCTTTATCATTATTCCCCAAAACTCAGATTCAGATACAATATTGTAGTTTAGTATAAGAAAATATTTTTAAAATATAAAAATTGTATTCATTACAGAAATATTCACAAAGTACCTACTATGCTCCTGGCACTGCATTTAGAAGACGAATATGACTCAGTCCACGTACTAAAGAAGATCCTGATCACATTTCCTATACAAAGACATACGAACATCATTCCTTCTTTTGTTTCACTTTATTAGTAGTTTCCTCCAAGACAGTCCCCAGTAGCATTCAAAGCAAATTGCAAGTGCTAAAAGTAGCAACATTTTATGTGGTGGTAGGGAGACCTTTGTCAAAGATTCTCCTCTGAATGTTGAGTCATAACAATTGCTTACAGTAGTATCTTATTGCAAAAGCTAAAGGGGAGAGAATTTAAATGTTAAAATTTATAAAAGTAAGTATATTAATATTTAAAAATCATACTCCAAATCAGCATTTTAAGTCTACAATGAGTATATGTACATGGTGAGTTCCAGTTGTTCTAGGGTTGGAATGCATCATCTCAATTTCATAAGAGTTGGAATCTACAGTTGTTTGCAGTATTTTTTTTCCTTCTCTTGTACCTTTTCTTTTATATATTTATGAAAGATTAAATACTCAAGAAGTAAACCACTCACTAAGATTTCCTGGTAAAGGGTGTGTTCTTTTCATAATCTAATAAATTAAGTGAATGAAGTTACTTCAGTGACCTCAGTGAAAAAGCCTTGTTTTAGAAGCACAAAGATAGATTATATTTCAAAATTTTTGTTTGAGTTAAAAGCCTACAGCAGAGAGTTCAAAAATAAAGAACTGATGGCAACATAATGGTCATATCCAGATACTTTATCAAGAATAATAAATATTAGATGAAAGTGGTATATAGTATACTAATGAAGTTATGAGTCCATCATGCATTCTAATTAAGTATTAAGGGTTGGCAAAATAGGATAGCTAAATCAAAATGCCATAAATAAAGCTTAATAGTACTGTTTACCTTTTTACTCTCTCTTAGACATTATGAGATTCATTATTACATTTTTAGTTAACTGATCAGAACTATTATTCTGATAACAACAACAGTGTCCATAGTAGGTCTCTGCAATGATCCATCACAGAAATTTTCACTCACCATTTGAACAGGAAGGGTCAACTCTAAATGCGTCAAAAAAAAATAAGACATAAACAGTCACACAGGGAGCATCTCACTGTGGATGCCCTCCCTCTGTTTACCTCTCTTACAAAAGAAAAGTACAAAATAAAATAAGAAAACATAATACAGGACTATATAATATAACCAGGAACAAGCAAAGAAGGTTGGGCAACGAGAGTCATTGAGTTTTTAAGGTTCACAAATTGTAAATGGTAACTCTTTGAAGGATTTTATGGGCCAAATCATTGCTATTTCTTTATAAAAACTAAACACAGCCTGTTAGAAAGAAATAAAAGTGTAAGAGTTATTATTATTTTTGTAGTTATTACTGAGTTGCATGCTGGTACTTCATAACACATTAAGATGAATATTTTCTTGTCTTATTTATTAAAATCACCAGAACATTCTCTTTGTTCACCATTATAATGTTATTTGCCTAAATACATAGCAACACACACACACACACACACACACACACACACAACCTTATCTGTAACTTGCTACTTTGCTCTCTGAACACTGAGGTGTGTCCCTGTAGAGTACAATCCCTTATAGAGGTTTTCACCCATTGAATGACTAATTACATCATGCTCATACTAACTTGTTTTAAGCAATATGCTATCATCTCTGACTTCTGTTTCTTCTTTTTCCCCACAAGTGAAAACTCAACTTTCTTTCATTCTGTTAAGATGCTCATCAGATTTACATTTTCCTTCTCATTACAGAACTTTAAAATGAGCCACACTTCACAGCTTAAAGTGTGGAAGATGTCATTACACTAGCTGTCTAATCAAGAAGGTGTAAAAAATTGAATTAAACTAATAGCAGGCTGACTCAATTATTCTAAAATATATTTTTTAAAAAACACATGCTGTCGATGTGATTACAATCATAATTCACATACAATTTTTATTTACTTTTTGGCTCATCTTATTTAGTTGTGCTATTTATTCGTATATATTTAGGACATATATATTCAACTATATATGTGCACATTTACACACATACACATATAAATGCATGTACTCATATATATATGCAAATATATGTATACACACAAAACTATAAATACCACTATATACAAAATGTAAAGGTATTAGATATAGATCATTCCATGTTTGCATTTTTATAACAGAAAATAATGTAACACTGAAGTCAACACTTAAGGGATCACTGCATATACCTTGCCTTTCACATATATTGTTTTCCATATTTTAGCTTAGATTACCGCTAAAATCAGCTACTCTTTTTTTTTTTAATGGTAAAATTCATCTTTACTAAAGTGTGCTGAATAAAACTCCAAGTTTATGGTAATCCATTCTCATTTCATGAGTAACCTCATTACTCAAGAGTGATTTTAATTTTCCTTTCTGAAGCCCTTACTCTTGTTTTTTTCTAGCAGTTGCCTTACTATTTTCTTCAAAAGTCTGAGATTCTTCAAAGGATTCGTGGATATAATTCTGCGTTATTTTCCTAAGAAGACTCTGTGGTTTTTCACCAAAAGCAAAAATATTGGGGGCTTTCCTATGACTGGTCAGAATTGCTTGTTTTAAAGCCATCAGTTTATAGTCACCTTCTTTCCAGGTGTCTTACAGAGGTCCATTCTTAGTTTAAAAGGCTGACAAAAGGGATGATGTCTCCCCTGTCGCAGAAATAACTGGCTGGCAACGTGCATCTATCAAAATAAGGGCTAGCTTTTCATATGCTAACAGTGCTATCTTTCATCTACCCAAGCAGACTTCATTTTCTCAGAAGTGGAGAGTAAACCTTAAAATCAATCTTAGTTTTGGGATACTGGCATGAACAATAGTCATAAGTATCACCACATTTCTGTTCTTCTGCTTACATGTCCATGGGGATGCACATGGGCAAAGCAGGACTGTGAACGTTCCCCACAATTCGGAGTGTCATAAATTTCAGAGCTAAGTATAACATATTTCTTAAACTTTTTTTTTCAGATAGCAAAGATCTCAGACACCCCAGTCTCTCAAGACTAAGACAATTTAAAAAAATCTGCAAGTATATACAAGGGCTCTACATTAATACTGAAGGACATTTTTATGTTTCATTTTTTCCCTTAATTTATTAATTATATGGTTACATATTGGTTGCTCATGATGCATTTTAAAAAATAGAATCAGTAAATAAGTATATGTTTTAAATAACAGTCTCTCTGACAGAAGCAATAATATATAAAAACTAGTGGCCATACCTTCGGCTAGCATTCATACTATCATTTTAGCTATGATCGTCTTCTCGATAAAATATCTCAATTTCTTCCAAATAAATAGAATGTAGCAAACTTCACATAACTATGAAAACTATGCCTTGTTAAATATGATTGCAATATGTATTATCCAGAAACATAACCCTTCATACCTCTAAGAGACTTAATTGCTAAGGTCACATCCAGGTCTTCGTGTGAAGGAATCAGGATCCATTCGAGTGGCTGCAAGCTTTCCCTAGTACCTTCCAGCTACCTTTAGACTACTGAGTAAGCATTATTCCAAATGGCCAACTGGCAGCTGATAACAACTCTACCCATCATAGCATGCAATCCACTAGGGTTGACAACGGTCATTCAGGCAAAATTCACTAGAGCTACATGCCAATCATAAAACACTCTTTGAAAAGGAGAATCAAAGCCCAAGTTGACATGTACTGACTGTCCTGGTTAGATACTAGTCACTTCCACTGAAAAGTTCCCCTTGGATATAGCAAAACAAAATCCCACTGGGGTGAAAAAAGTTTGCTAAAATATTTTGGAGAGAGTGACTGACCATTAAAAATACCACCAATTTCCATATACCTTATTCTATTCATTTAAAAAATTTTACTGGTATAATTTTTAAAGACAAAATGGAGTACAGAAGCATATTTTAACTTAAGTGTATTCTTCTAATACCCTTACAGTAGGTTTCCACAATTACAAGCATGGTTGTAAACATCTTTAAAAATACTTTAGTTAAATAATAAGATTAAATAAATACAAATCTTTTGTTGAAGATTTTATAGTAAGGAATGTCTTTTTAATCCCTTAGCAATATGGAAGCTCGCAACAGATAAATCTTCAAATGCCAACTTTTTAAAAATTAGTAAGCTTCAAGATAAAATATTTTCCTTCAAGATAAAAGCATCATGTATTGCAAATATCTATTTTTTATTATTTTTAATTTCAATGCTGTTGATAGCTATATTTACTTTTATGTTTTAAAGAGCATTAGAAAATAAAAAGTCTTTGTATGGAAGAACTATTGAAGACTCAATCTTCTTAAAATCCCAGTCACCTCATGTCAAATACAGGCTTAGAAAGGATTTTATTTTTAACAAACTAGCATTAATTGGTCAATATAAGGGGTCAAAGTAAGTCAGGAAAAATTTTGTTCTGATAAACATCTTCTTTTAAAATCTATGGAACATTTTAATAGGTCTATGGCATATCACACTTTGTGACATAGTAAAGAATGAAAGGTAGAATTTAGAGGGAAAGAAATATGAAAATAGTAGGGGTGCTTTGAAAGCAATATTCCTCTAGATTTGAGGAGTTCCACTCTGGTGTAAATGTTAGAGCATGGAGTCAGATACACTTAGCCTTGCCATGTAGTCAGGATGGCCTTAGGCAACTTTCTTAAAATTACTAGGTCCTTAGTTATGAAATAAAGATGATAATATTATCTGTCGCACAGGGTTGAATAAGCTAATGATTGAAGTATACCAAGTTGTTATTAAGTCCTAGATTCTATCATCAAATTATTTCTCATCATTACCATCTAGCTCATCTGGGGCTTACATTTTTCTGAAAATAAAACACTCCTGCTTAATTTTATACAATGTGTATCAATACAAATAATGCCTAACTTTATGATAGAGCATTGAAAGTTTATAATAATTTTAATATGTATTATTAATATTTCCTCAAAACTTTAGGAAGTAAGTAGGGCTCTGTTGCCTTTCCTCAAATGAGGAAATTCAGGCTCAGAATGGTGGAAAAAATTTGCCTAAATTCACAAATCTTTTTGTCAATGGTACAATTAGAATCAAGATTATCCTATCCCCTATGCCACTCCTCCCACCAACTCCCTGTACCACAATTAATTAATGTATTTGCTACTCTGTATAGACCTTTAATTATATAATAGTTTATGTCCTAGTAAGAGTGATGTTCTATATACATAATTTAGCCTATATAAATGTATATAAACTAACAATGCATCTCCCTCCATAAGCGATATGCTAAGTGGACAATTTTATGGTTAAGACCAAGAAATTTAGAAAAGTTTATAATTCTTACAGAATATTTTAAGATAATTCAATATCATCAAATTCCTGGTATAAACAAATATTGCTGCTTTTATTGCAAAATTATTTTTTCTTTTAATTGTAAAAATAAATTAAAACTCAGATGAATATAAACCTGCAAGTGTTTTTTTTGCAACACTTATGATTTAAATAATGATAAAATAATTTTTTTGTGTATGTGTATATGCATCTTCCTCTCTGTCTCTGTCTCTGTCTATATCTTTGTGTGTGTGTTGTATGCACACACACACACACACACACACACACACACACATGTGTATATAATCTCTCTATATATGGTATGCATATATAAGTAAATACAATATGGCATGTAAAACTATTCATTATTCCAGAAAGTAAATGTACAAAGTTTGTTTGAGATATAAACTATAAATACTTATAATTCACAAAGCACTTTTACCTTTTATAAGATACATGTCTTTATATTTAAAATTACATATTAAAAATGAGTTATTTAATATAACATTTGATTTAGTCTTTTATATGTATTAAAACATTTCAGTAAATTAAAATCTGTATGAAAGAATGACTACATCCATCACTATCAGAATAATACAAATAAATTATAGCTGTCTGTTATAAAAATAAATTGTTGAAATACATTTATAGAAATTTAGGATTAATGAATATTAGCATTGGTAAAATATAGGAAAAGTAAACTCACTATACAATTTTCATATTTTCAATCATTTTCATAATTATTAGTATGTGGTGGGGGGAAATGGAACTGTTTTCAAGGAGCTACCATATCCTCTCTTTATCCCTGATATTAGTCGGAAGTTGACAAAACTGAATAAGAAAATGAAAAGTTTTGATTACAAAGGAATATTTTAAGCTTTTAAAAAGTTAAAAGAATATTGGCCACCCAAATTTATATATATACCTATATAAGAATATAACCCCTCAATGCTATCTATTATAGATTAAGTTAACTATGAGTATATACAATACTATAAGTTAATAATATTTAAAATAATAACAATGCAGGAATTTCTTAACTCCATCAATACAAGACACCCAAGAGAGCTCTAAAAGCCTCCTTTCATTGATTCTCATCTCTCCCTTTTCTGAGTATTCTAAATGTCACCAGTTCACAATCACTGTTTGAAATTCATCCCAGTCTTTCTCCCTTTCCCTCAACACCACCCCTTACCAAGGGCCATCATTTCTAGCTCCTTACAAACCTGACATATTCTGTTCTTTCTCTCCATCCCCCACTACTGCTTAGGTCAGAACTGAACTCATAAAATCATCATGGACCCCATTCTTCCAATTCTGCATCTATTCTCCATACTGCTATTCAAATGACTTCTCTATATTTCAAAGTTGGTAATTTTATTATACTGATGAAACACCAGTGCCCCTCTCACTCACCATTATCTAAAGAATGATGTTAACATGTTTTATAATAGCATAAGAGGCTCTTCTCATCTTTAATTTTGCCTTCTATATGGCAAGAACACCCTCCTAGACACTTTATTCATATTTCTCCTATCTATGCAAATGCTGAAATTAAACAAATAACTCATATTCCCTAAGATACTAGGCTGATTCCATACCTGTTTATTTATGCTCAAAGTGCCTGACTTTTCTTCTTTACTGGGACTGATCCCTCCCCTCTTCATTTGTCATCAGATCAGTCTTCTGTTGAAAATACTCATTTGCCTGTTTCCTTAGGTCCCTACATATGTCCATCTTACTAATATAGCTCCTTTGTTTTATTTTCAATGGCACTGCATTTAGTATTGTTATATTTCAAAGTGTGCAAGGAATACTATGTGTGTTTCTGTACCATTCTTCAGGGAAGATGTTGCTTGCTCAAAAGCAACCATCGTGCAACTTACTCATCTGAAGGTCCATGCAAAAAAAGACTCATTTATCTTTCCTACTCGTTTATATTTATATACTTTTATACATATGCATTTAGGTACACAATCCCTCATGCCATTTGCTGTCTCTTCATTAGTATAACTATATCTTTAAGACATATGCTGGCAGTTACCATATACAAATGTCATTGGTGAACCCTGTTACAGATGGTTTCTGGTTCTGCTATCAAGGTACATAAAACTAACACCTAGAGAGCAAGTGTATTATTCACTATAAAGCTAGTTGTAACCTCATTCCTCACTTCTGCACATAGCAACCATGAGGATTACATCATTATTGTGATGCTTTTACCTAGGTAGAAATTTGTTCTCATGTCATCTAATATCATGTATCTGTCTGTTGGATATTACCACATAAAAAATGCTATCACCTAATTTGGAGGGTGAGTTCATCAGATTTAAAAGCCATATGGAGCATATAATATTAATGTAGAGGGAGGAGAATTTGAAAGGAAAGCATGTGAAAATGAAATCTTATTGCGTGACTCTTTGTAAATAGAAAAAAAAACCAATGAGATTAAAAAATTATAAGAAAACTGATGATAATTTTTTTTTAATTCATTTTTATTATTAGACTTTTTGGGGTGATATCTGTTAGCAAGAATTACATAGGTTTCAGGCATACAGTTCTACAGTGCATTGTCAGCTTGTTGTATAATGAGTTCACCACCTAATGTGACTTCTATTTCCATCACCTTATATGTAGCTTCCCCCATCCTCTCCCACCCCCTCCCCTTTCTCCCTTCACTAACCCACTCGTCCCCAAATAAACATTAAACTATTGATTGTGTCCATGGGTTATTTGTTTGTTCATTTCTTTTTTCTTTGCTTTCAGTTTTATATTCCGCATATGAGTGAAGTCATACAGTTCCTTGTTTTTTCTGTCTGGCTTATGTCACTAAGCATGATGATCTCCAGGTCCATCCATTTTTTTGCAAATGGCAATATTTCATATTTTCTTATAGCTGAGTAATATTAAAATTATATAATGTGTAAAACTAAAAGTTGGTCCCTGGAGACTATGTTTAGGAGATAACTGGCCATATTAGTAATGAAATTTATGTTAAAGAGAGATTTTTAAAAAGATATTTAGAACCTTTTTTAGGAATTTAAGAAAAAATTCATAGAATACATAATAAACTATGAGTTATTATATTTTAAGTTCACAGTTGATCAGAACACTATATTTTAATCCATTACGTACTTAAAAGAGTTTTATGGCAATGCAATAAATTAAATACAAAAAAATTGTGTCCTTAATTCCAAAGACACCTATATTAGTTTAGAAAGTGATAAACACAATCAGCATGCAACTTTTAACCTCAAGAACGTATTTTAAATTTCAAGTCAGAGAAGAGACATATTAAAGCTCTTAACTATAACATAGCCCACAAAAATGTTTGCAATAATGCAAGAGCACAATTACTTATTTTATTTCAAATTTAATTTACATTTATATACTTAATTAAATATCTAATAGGGGATTGGGATGTGATATTAAGGAAAATTGTTTTGAAATAGCATTAACTAGATGACTCTGTACATATTTATTTCAAAATGTATAAAGTTTATGAATAAAAATCAGTGGTTCTCTGTTACATAGCCAATTAGACATTTTAGTATTTCTTAGCATCTAATCTTCAATATATCTAAAATATTTAAACTCCTTATGAATTTCTCAATCTCCTATATAAAGGTAACAGGAATTGATATTATTTTAAAAATAAAAACGTACTTCAAGGCCATTTCTAAAATAGAAAGGAAAATGCAAATATATTAGATGATAGCATTTAGACTACAAAGATTCAGCACTGTTCTTCTATTAATAACTAAAATGAATAGTCAATTTTTAATGCAAATTAAATAATCTAAGTTGGAGATTAATGATCATTGTTATTAAATATTTTATACTATTTATATTAATTAATATGCATTAAAAATATTTAGAACCTTTTAATTTAAATTTTAAAGAATTTGTGAGAAAGGTATCAGGCATTCTTTTAAAAAAGGTTGACTCTTTTTATTTGTATATGCTGATGAGCATTATCTGTTATAACATGTCCTCATTCAGAATCATAACAAAGCTTGTTCTTAAAATAATTATTTGAAGCTTCAGGAAGTAAATAGTTGTTATTTTAAATAGAAATAGCACTTTCCCCCATGGTTGTCATTGGTTTTTTTCTCTGCATGCAATTTATTTTGAAATAATTTAATTTTCATTCTTCATTAGAAGATCATTACATGCTGTTGTAGTTTCTGTTTTTTCTGTATGTATGAATCTTATAAACCTGGCTAGATTATGACTCCTAGCAAGCATGGTGCTTGCCCTTGCACTACTTAAGTGCACCTTAATATTTGGGCACAATCTTAGAGTTTTTAAGGGTTGTATAAAACTGATGCCTCCTTCCAGGTCCTGAACATGGAGTAGGGGCTTGAGTAGGGAAAAAGCAGAGAGCAAATATAAAACTGAAAAGTGTCTATTCTTCAATTTTTTGAAGTTTAGAATGAGGATATATTTGAAGGGCAGTTCTGTTCATTATTTCTGGCAGAAGAGGCATGACTGCTTCACGGGTCCAAGGAAGCCCATGTAAGCTGGCAATGTTTGAAGCTAAACTTCAAAAGTGCAATCAAGTACAATCTATGTAAATTGAAGAAAAAGAATGATTGTTTCCTCAATTTTAGCCAATGCTAACAGTGCAAATGAACAGGATCCAGCAGGAAATCCTTACCTTCCATAAAGGGTAGTCTGTAAAACACGGTAATAAGGCATCCTAATGGC
>PVJL010001557.1:0-253129 GCA_004026885.1 Lyroderma lyra | reverse complement strand
CTCACGCGTGGCACGGCCTCCCGGCTCCCCCTCACGCGTGGCACGGCCTCCCGGCTCCCTCTCACGCGTGGCACGGCCTCCCGGCTCCCCCTCACTGACGCGTGGCACGGCCTCCCGGCTCCCCCTCACGCGTGGCACGGCCTCCCGGCTCCCCCTCACGCGTGGCACGGCCTCCCGGCTCCCCCTCGCTGATGCGTGGCACGGCCTCCCCACAGAGGCTAAGGGCAGCTGCCGAGATCTGTCTGGTTTCAATTCAGATTGGTCTCCACAATGTTCTGGGGATTCTAACCTTCACTCCCCCAAACACTGCAGACTACGCCATGACCAGTCCCACATCTCGCATTCACTCGGGAAAGGGGGCTCAAATATTGGATGTGGGCGAAGTAGAAAGCTAAGACTAAGCAGGGAATCTGGCCCCCCTCGGTGTTCCCAGTTTCCTTTGAGAAAATCCTTCAAATCAGAAAGTCATTGAATGTTGGAGTTAGAGGAGCTGTCGGGGATCACTCCGTCCAGTGGGCTCTCCTCATTTTAGAGAGCTAATCGAGAAGACAGGCTGTGACCAAAGTCCCACAACCAGTGGCCGAGCTAACCCAGGCTCCAGCCCCGTGTTCTCTGGGCTGCAGACTGCCCTGGGAATTCCTGCATGAGGTATTGGCAGAGGGCAGAAGCGTGTCTGATGGCCACTAAGGGAATAATGGAAAAACTCCAAAGAGGAAGAAATCGGCTGACAGTAAGCTTGCCATCTAGGCTGACTGTCACGCAGCTGAAATCGGAAGCAGGTGAATCTGATGAGCGTGGAAGGAGGGAAGTGAGAAAGAAGGGGAAGAGGAGGGCGGGGAGGGATATGTCTCAGAACCAACAGAATCTGAGGCTCTGCATTTCCTCCAACTACTAGGGTAGCAAGGGCTGGAAGGGAACCAGGGCACAGGAAATCTGTCCCTGAAGGAAGAAAACTGCTTCTTGTGTAAATAAGTCAAGGGTAAAAGCAAGTCTCGGATGTGAGCAGAAATAGGGAAAGCTGCTTGTGGTGGACGCAGCGACATGCGCTCCAGGTCCCCCGACCCGAATGAAGAGTTTATTCCCCGACATGGTGGGATGCTACTGGAAGAACCCTCAGCTGTCCGCGCTCTTTGGGGAGTGCCTGGGCTAAAGAAGCTGCCCCGCCCAAGGTCATGTCATCAGGTGGCAGTCACCATCCAGTGGGCTCATCCACACAAGTGTAAAAGCCTGGCCCTGTTTTCCCTGCTGGGGACCCCTGAGAGGGGCCATTCCAGCGTCAGAGCTTTCCATGTGGTCTGTTGAGTTCTTTGTTGGGATTGCTTCAGCGTTTGACTTCTCCCTGTCTCCGATCCCACTCCCTTCCCCTCCCACCACAGGGCTGATCCCAAGAGCACTCCCCAGTGAACAGCCTGCACACAAGTCTTCATCTCAGAGCCGTAGGGGGGAACCCAAATGCTAACACTGCCCCACTGAAGGATAGAGAAAACCTCCATTTGTTGAATTCAGTCAAGTAATTCACACCTGTGAAAGAACATGGCCCAAATTCTGATATAGAGGAAGAAGCTAAACGCTGTCTAGGTGACAGGTTGTTACCTCATTTCCAAGCACAACATGTGTATTGAGCCATCCAAGTACCAGAGCAGTGAGACTGAAAAGGCTACTCCTCCTCTTGCAGGACCACACCCTATCTGAGTCAGCCAACAAGTAAGTTCAGGCAATTCTTAAAAACCTTTAAAGAAGATTCTAACCACCCTTGGTACTGGCACCCCTTGCAAAGCTGATAAAACTATCAGAAATGTTCCCCTGAAATAAATTTAAATTCCTCACAGCTTGTATTAATATTTTTGTTATCTTAGGTAGAGGTAGAAAAAACAAAATAAAATAAAATGTATAAGCTTCTCTGTTTAGGAACCCTTTATGATTCATCATCAATCTTTTCTTCAAGGTAAATGATCCACTAGTTTTTCTGCAAGAGGTCATGCTTATTACCTCCTCTGTAGCTTTCCATAAAGGCCACAAAAGAACCTCTTTCAAAGCTTGGTTTGAGTGTTGGTCAATTTTGATGGCTATGCCAGTTTCTCACACTTTATCTTCCTGTGTGGCCAGTGGCACTCCAGGGCAGTAACAAGTCCCCATCTACGAGACAACAGGGTCCCTGCTTTGGTTTCCAGTCTTCAAAGCAGGTACTCCCACAGGCTGGAGATCCTGACAGGGCTTCTAACTGCAGAGGTAAAAATGGATCAAGAGGGGAGAAGAAGAAAGGTTAAACCTGAGGCTGCATGATTCCTAGGAACAGAGCAGCCACGGTGCCCCCAGAGAGCAGGGGGGAGAGGGGGATTCTACAGAACTCGCCAGAGGCAGGCGGCTCATGTTTGAGGTTCTGTGCTTTTTGCCCATGAGACGAATCTGAGCACACCAGCTACTTCTTTCTTGCCAAGAATGCTTGAGATATTTAGGTTTCTCAGTTATGAACTGAACGTAAGATAAGCCCTACTGTGTTTCCCTGCACTTACCTCAGGATGCTTTCTGGAGCTGTACGGAAAATAATTTATTATGCAGAAGAAAAAAACAAAGGAGATACCTTCACCTATTTTGCTATCGTGGATACTACGTGAAAACCTACACCGATGGTTTTCAACCATTTGTTTTGGCAAAGCCTGGAGACATTTCTGCTGGTCTTGACGGGTTGGGGAGGGGACAGAGAGCGCTACCGACATCTAGTGGATAGAGGCCAGAATGCCACTAAATATCCTACAGCACGCAGGGCAGCTTCACACAAGGCTAAGTTACTACAGTATTACCTGGTCCAAAGTGTTGATAGTGCTGAGACTGAGAAACACTGACTTGCAAATAGTTTTATGTCATCCTAAATGTATTCATCTCTTCAGAAGATTCAGGCATCGGTGTTTCTCCTCTCGACACTCAACTGGCCTGGAGAAACCACAAGCTGCTTGGCCAACAAGCTTACCCTCTTGTTTTTGATGGAAGCTGAGGTATAAAGACAAGGGAAACCCCAACTGTGAGGTGAAAGCAAGCTTGACTCATGGGTTCTCTTCAAAAGCTGTGTGTTATATGGGGATCTGTGAGAAAACAGGTTGAGTCACAAAATAACAAGGAATTCTTAGAATTACTCCTAGATATGGGTCTTGTTCAGAGGTACAGAGATGGCTCTTGCTTTCAACTCTAATAATCTCATCTCCCCACTTGAAGCAAGGATTAATCACTGTGTAAGCAGAATAACCAGGTACACTTTTCAACTGGATTTGAAACCATCTCAATGATTTTGAGAAATCAGACTCCACACAATCTGGCAATAAACTGATCAGTCTGGCATATTTTTGGTTATACATTTCTTACTTTTTTGAAGAATAGACTGGGCAAGCTAACATTTTTCAAAGCTAAGATTATGGCATAAGCAACTACTTTGCAGCCAGCCTGTGCTTCAACCTAGAATAGCACAAACAAAAGTTAGCCAAGCCATAAAGGCCTGCTCAAGAACATAACAGTGTGGGATTGCTGCATAATGAGCAGGGTCCTACTACAATACAGCCTTTCAAATGTCTTGAAAAGAAATCCTTTGTCTAGAAAACAAAGCCCTCATCCCCAGGCCCCAACTCACCCCTCTCACCCCTGCTTCAACTGAAAAGTTCAAAAAGAGGAAAAAGTGCTAGGATTTTAAACCATTTTTAAGGTAGAGTAACTTCATTTCTTTAAAGGGCCATCTTCCTGAGACTACAAATCCCTCAGGAATGGTACTGAAGGAGGATTCTGGGAAGTTGGAGTAGGAAGCACCAAGAATCTGACTTCCCACATAGAAAACAATTGCACTGGCAGAATCTGTCTGACATAACTATTTTGGAATTCTGGAGTCTACTGAAGACTTACAAATTCCAGGGGAAGGCTAGGACAGTAAATGGTGGTTAATTTCAATTTCAGCTCTTACATAGTAACACTACCTGGCCCACAGCTCCAGCCCCATGGAGGCAGCTATGCACCTATTCCCGGAACAGCCAGCACTCAGCTGGCAGGAGCCCGGGTGGGCAAAAAGGACCCTGTCTTCCAAATACAGGGGATCTGTGCTCTGACCACTGATTGCTGCTCCTGATCTCAGAGATGCCAACAAAGAGGCAGTTGGCCATTGCTGTTGCACCTCCCTCTATTTTTACAAGCCCCTTCCCACTTCCAGCTGAAGTGACTGCCAGGGGATTTAAAGAGCCATTACTCTTCCCCCCGCCCCCGTCCCTCATTTTCCTCTTTTTCCCTACAAGGGAAATTAGAAAGTCATCGTACACACCAGGGAAAAGTGCAGGCTCAGAAAGAGAAGACGCTGTTTACACCTCAGGCAGATTGCCAGCACAGAGACAGCCTACAACAATAAAACAAACAAACAAACAAACAAACAAACAAAACCCCCAAACAAAACAAAAACTGACAGCGAACCCTGGAGAAAGAGGAAAAATCTGATTTTGAGAGTTACTGCATTATTAGATTTAAATGTCCAGTTTTCAACAAAAAGTCACTAGGCATATAAAGAAATAGGAAAGTATGGTCCATTCAAAGGAAAAATAAACAGAAACTGTCCCCCAAAAAGATCTGATAGTAGATCTATCACACAAAGACTTTTGGTCTCAGATGGCATTGCAGCCAAAGACCAAGGAAAGGAAGGAAAGGGCACCGTTTGGGCCACCACAATCAGCCAGTCATGAAAAGACAAATATCGTAAGTCCATTTACATGAGGCACTTAGTCAAAGTCAGAAGACAGAAAGCAGAATGGTGGTTGCCAGGGTTTGGGGACAGGAGAGAATGAGGAGTTATTTTTAACAGATATAGAGTTTCATTCTTCCAAGATGAAGAGCTACAAAGATGGATGGTGGTGATGGCAGCACATTACGAATGTATTTAATATCACTAAACTGTACACTAAAATGGTTGATGGTAAATTTTACCACAAATTTAAGAGTTGGAGGAAAAAAAATGGTTTCCAGATGACCCAAGCTCGCCAACAGCATGCTCCATTGTACAATATGACTAGCAACAGTAGCAGTAGCCTCACCTCATCCCCATAAAAACGATTCTATTCACTGAAGCAGAGGTCTTGCTGGTATCTCTACTGCCATCTAGTGAGTCAAATCATACTAGATTCTAGTAAATCGTAATCAAAGAAAGATCTTTATACTGTATGCTTCCGTTTTAACTCTAACCTCTACAGTCTCTCTCTGCCAGTCATTTTCCCACCCTCACTATTGATCCTCTTATGGTATCAGCACATATCTGTTTCTGGATGTTGTGTTCAGGAATTTATCAATATAAGTGCTCACCCCAGCAAAACTGAGAAAATAGCATGCAAACTTTACACTCAGACTGTTCGTTCTTTGGATTGGTCAAGGCCTGCAATTCAAAACCCATGACTGTTAAACCATAAATTCCTAGAATTTTAAGCAACTTGGTAGAGATCTTCAATATGGCATTGGTGGGAACTGCTACCAAAATGTACCTTCTCACAATGATTCTGCACTTTCAAAGTGTTTGAGCATGTGTGTAGTGAGAAGAAGAGTTCTAACTTCATGTTAAGCATATATCCAACCCAAGCTGGCCCTATTTATAGGTATTGCATGATCTGACCCAAGAAAACAAGATTACAGAATATAATAGAATCCTCCTCAGTGGCCTTAACCATCAACACACATGAATCTTAAAGGCAAAGTATGCACTCAATGGAGGACTAAAAATGCTTAGTAGTAACTATTCTCATAGGCAGTTTGATAATACAATGTGATAATGGCATCCCTACTCCCACCCCTGAGCCACAATGAAATTTCCACTAAAGAGCTAACTAAATAGAAACAAGGATCCATTTAAGAATATCTTCATAATGTATGTTAGTAGCAGCCTCTTTTTAAAGAGTGTTATACTGCTTCTTTACCATCCTTACGGCAATACAGTTGGGGAAAAGATACTGATTAATTCTTTAGTGTGAGAAATAAAAGTCTCGAAATAACTCAAGGAGCATTTATCATTTCCTCTTTCTACACACAAATTACATTGTGCTACTTTCCAAGTTTCTCTGCATTAGAAATCAAATGGCCTCTATTCTGGACTGGGAATACACATAATAGCTCTATTTTTCAGGTTAAGGAATCCTACCTTTCATTACCAGGACATCAGGACATCAGTAAATTTGAGCATTCTGCAGCATCTTTTCTGAATGAGAAAATATGGTAGCTCCTTACTTCCTTTTCCACACAAAAAAGCTACAATTAAAGTTAATGGAAACAAAAATTTAATCAGGCCTCCTGAGTTTAGGAGAGTTTTTTAAATTGATGGGCCTGCAGGTCAAGTTCGGTCTGTAAATGTGTTTTGTTTGAGCTACACAGTACTCTGAAAATCAGGACTGCTCACATCAAATTTCTACTTCTAGCTTCTGTAGGGTAATTCTTAGTTCATAATCCTACATGACAAAAAATTGGCTGGAATTTACAACTGTCCCTTTCAAAAAGTCCCTAAATCCCCCAATGACTGACTGTAAAGCATCTTACTTATTTACAGTAGTATCAGGCCTCTACAGATCATGACCTTTGGTTCGGAGATAAGAACATCAAGGAAAGATTGACACAGATTCCCCAGATATGGAGGGTTCTTGGAGATAATTGACAATGAAAAAGGAAATAACTACCTAAGTGTTAGTATCTTGATTATCTAATTTATTTTTTATTCAGGAACACAACAAATTACAACTACTAGCAAGCTGACAATTTTATATGTTCAATAGTGTACACTGGTTTAACTTCGTTAAAATGCTGGTTTTTCTCCAAGAAGAAATGGAAGAAATGTATGATCTTTCCATGAAATGGAAAAAATTTAAAGAAAATAACCAATGAGGCCTGTACTTTGATTTTTAACTTGTGTTTTTGCAAGCTAACAGAATTAAGGCAACTAAAGAGGCCACAGTTTCATCTGTAAGGTTAAAAAGTGATTGAATATAATGGTTATTTCTTAAGTAATCCCAGATTTAGAGGAAGTCCTAAATGTTAAGTTTTCATTGGTTTAAATTTCAGTTTTGGCAACTCTCCAAACCTTTCAAAATGAATTAAATTAATAGAAATTCATTTTGGTAATGGTTGACTACAATAATTGAACAGAAATGTAACTAGTACAATTAGATATTTCAGATATTTTTCCTCTCTTCCCTTGGTATGATGGAAAGAACACCTACTTTGAAGTCAGAAAAACTTAGTTCATCATGGCCCGTGCAATGTAATCTTCAGCATGTTACTTTGCCTTATGAATTCCCTTTTCTTCGCCTATAAAAATTGGGATAATAATATCTATTTCACAAAATTGTTGTGAGGGTTTAATAGAAATATATATTAGAACAGCTAGCACAGTGTCTGGCACATAGAGAGCACTTTAAAAATACTTGTTCTCTTCACACAAGGGAGGCAAAGAGGTGCCCCATACAAAAATGGGAAAAGCCATAGGCAGAGCACAGAGGATTTTTAGGGCAGTGAAACTGTTGTGTCTGATACTATAATGGATACATGTATTACAAATTTGTTCAAACCCATAGCATGTACAACACCACAAGTGAACCCTAATATTAACCATGGGATTTGGGTGATAAGTATCACTGTAGGTTCATCCACTGTAACAAATGTACCACTCTGGCCGGGGATTTTAATTATGGGGGGGCTGCACGTGTGTGGGGACAGTAGGTATATAGGAAACCTCCATACCTTCAGCTCAGTATTTCTGTAAACCTAAACTGCTCAAAAATCTTTTTGTTTGTTTTGGTTAAAAAGCCATGGGTTTAAAAAATTATGACTAATGTTGGCAATTTCTAACACAATGCAGAATTTCTATTATAGCTATTTCAATATAGCTGTCAGTGGAGAAAATGTTATAAATCAAACATTAATGTAGTGCTGACTCTGAAAAATTATAGTATGACCTAATGCACACCATCAGTATCTACAACCTGCAGAAAAAAAGTAGGAGTCCAACAGAAATGCACACATATGTTCATGTCTAAGACATGTAACAAGAATGTTCATGGAAGCACTGTATGTACTAGCCCCACACTGGAAACAAATGTCCATCTATGGTAGGACTGTGCTATACTTTAACATTGGAATAAATGGATAAATGGTGATAAGAATGAGCAAAAACACAATATGGGAGAATTTCACAAAAATAATAAAGAGGAAAAAACCAAACACTCACAAATAAATGCACTATGATTTCTGGTGTATAAAATTCAAAATTGGGCAAAATTCATCAATGGTATGAAAAGTCAGGACAGTGGCTATCTTTGGGAGGGGAATAAACATTCATCTGGGAGGTGGTTATACAGATATATTCACTTCATGAAAAATTACTGGCTCCTGAGCCGTTTTCCTGCTCGAGCCCGCTCCTACCTCTTTGGAGTGTTACTTTCCCCTCAATAAACTATCTTTGTTTGACCACTTTACTTTTGTGTGTGTCTCGTTCAATTCTTTGCTCGAGATACCAAGAACCTGGACGTCGTGTTGACGAGGACACCCCATTTTCCGATAACAAAATGATGAGAAATTCTTTGCTCTCTATGCCAAATATTATCCATTCTGTTATGGCATTTCTTGCATTGGGTCTTTGTGTCTGTGTAGTTCTGTGCTTACTCCCCACCCTCATTAAATATTTCATTAAAAGGATGATGAATATTCAAGCCAACATCCATGAGATTAAGCTTAGGGCAATGCCTTAAGCTTGGCCGCCTGTTTTATTTCGCTCCACTCCCCCCAAACTTAGCGAAGGCAGGATAGTCAAAGACGGGTAAGATTTCCCTGGGAATAACCAACCTAAGACAGGGTTTCATCGTGAGATGATGAAATGCCAAATGACGGGTAAGGTTATTGCTTACAAGGGAAACGCCTAAGACAGGCACTGTCTCTCGCTCCCACCTGGGGTCACAGGTGTGTTTTATTAAATAAAAAAGGGGGAGATGTTGGGAGCCATGCAGGCTGGCTTTAGGGAAGCATAACTTGTTTTGCTTTTTGTAGTGTTCCTTTCTGCAATCTGGAGGGTGTGTACTGCTCACTGAGGAATGTGCCTGATATGGCCAGTTCCTTGGGAGACACTAAAGAAAGAAGACTATCTGGGTACTTGGAAGAATTGCCTTGGGAAACTGACTCCCTCTCATTTACTCTGACCTTCAAGTTAGCTGGCAGAGAGTCAAGGATAGTTTATGATTTGTCCTTGAGTGAGATAATGCATATTTGTTTCTGCTGTACTGCACTGCACAGTGGGGATATATTGGGGAGAAAAAATAAACTCGGGGCTGGTTGCTAAGAATGCTTCCAGTCCTCCCAGACAAAAAAAAAAAAAAAAAAAAAAAAAAAAAAAAAAAAAAAAAAAAAAAAAAAAAAAAAAAAAAAAAAAAAAAAAGAAAAGAAAAAAATTACTGAGCTCTACAGTTATAATTTATGCATTTTTGGAATTTATTATTGTGTATGTATATGTTTACATACCAATAAAATTTATTCAAAAAGGTAAGCAAGAGTAAAGTTAGTTCACAAGCTTGGCATTAAATATGAAAGATACTAGGGCCAGCCTAGGTATTTATTTATTCAGCTACTTCCTAAAATTTACTTTGTACCCAGTACCATGTTTGATTTTGGTAATATAATAATGGCAACTGTTACAGGTTGAGTAGCGTCCTCCCAAAATTCA
Organism: Lyroderma lyra; assembly: GCA_004026885.1. Classification (NCBI taxonomy): domain Eukaryota; kingdom Metazoa; phylum Chordata; class Mammalia; order Chiroptera; family Megadermatidae; genus Lyroderma; species Lyroderma lyra. The sequence goes on along the minus strand of PVJL010001557.1, from coordinate 243,423 downwards.
CATGTTGAAGCCCCAATCCCCAGTATCTCAAAATGTGACCTGATTTGGAGATAGGGTCTTTATAGAGGTAATCAAGTTAAAATGAGGTGATTAGGGTGAGCCTTAATTCAGTAAGACTGGTACTTATAAGAGGTAATTTGGACACAGATAGGCATAGAAGGATGATGACATAAGAGACATAGAGAAGACAGCCACCTGTAAGTCATGGAGAGAGGAAGAGACCTGAAAGAGATTCTTCCCTTGCAGTCCTCTGAAGTAAACAACCCTGCCAACACCCTGATCTTGGATTTCTAGCCTCAAGAACTCTGAGACAATAAATTTCTGTTGGTGAAGCCACTCAGTTTCTAGTACATAGTTTAGCAGGCCAAGAAAACTAAAACAGTATCCCTCCCCCATGTCCCACACCCTCAAAAGGTGCTCTCCTTGCCCTCAATAAAAAGCATTGTCCCTGTCTACAACCATAATAATGGCAATACAAGACAGCTGATAAAAGAGAAAACTGGCATAATTAAAGAAGTCAGGAGAGGCTGCATTGAGGAAGTTTTAACTAAGCTAAAACCTGAAGTAAAAGAAATTATTAACTAGGTAAAAAGAAAGGGTTGAGCCTTCCAGGTAGAAGAAATAACATATTTTGAAGCCCCTTATGAGGAGCTGACAGAAGGCAAGTGTCTGGCTCAAGAAAGTGAGGAGTATGGTAGGAGATGAGGCAGCTGGAATCCTGATCCTGCAGGGTTTTTTAGGTCATGTTAAGGATTTAGGGCTTTATCTCAAAAAGCAGTAAAATGAGATCATTGAACATTTAAGTGCATCATAATATGATGAAATATGAAGTACCCAGCATCACCTATGAATTATCCTTGACAAAACAGTTGAACCTAAATTTAGTCAAGTCTTTAGAGTTAACTTCCATTTATAGGAAATATAGGAAATAGGAGAAGTTAAATAATACCACAAGAAAGCAATCAGACGAATGTAGGTTGTGTCGTTTCCAGTAACAACCAAGCCAGTCCATCCAGTTAAGAGGGGAAAAAAAGAGAGGGGAGGAGTCATATTCTAGATCCAGAGTTACAACTATGAACCAAATAGAACACGAGAACCCTGTTTAGATCCTAATTGGAGCAAGTGAACAGTAAAAGGCATTTTTAAGCAACTGGTGAAATCTGACTATGGACTGGATATTAGATGGTACTAAAAAGTTGTTAGTTATTTTTTTAAATATGCTGTGTCCTCACACTGAAATTGTAATGTTGATAGAGACCATACACATGGCATTCAGTATGTGTTGTTCATGGTGATGTTGAATCTTGGTATTTAACATTTAGGCAGGAAGTCAAAAAGCACTGAGAAGTCAGATATACTTTCGTGGAATTACTGAATTTTTGAACTGTAGATTACAAGAGGAATTATCTAGTCAAAATAAACTCATGAGGAAAAGGACACGAAGGCAGATGGTGGCAGAGCTGGTCCGGAATGCAGTGCGCCGTGAGGCTCGCGGTGTGCCGCTTTCGCAGCAGCTTACAGGGAGCCTCCTCCCCCTCCCAGGCCCTGCGGTGCACGTCTCAACCTTCTCCTCCCTCCCCTTGGCTTTATATTCCTGCTGCTTCTCCCAACCCACCTCCAGGAATTTTAATGTATAGTCACTTGCCAAGTTTCACTTTCCTTGGGAAAACTGCCAGAAGTGATGCTAACAGAGAAGGAATAATAATGAGTAGGAAAAAAAATAGTTTAAAACCAAAGCAAAATTAACAATAAAAACAGCAGTTGCTATTTCAAGTTTTTTCCAGATTTATGTATCTACTTCATACTCCTGGCTTTCATGGACACATTTTTTCCTAAGTTCTGTCAGTGGACACATAATAGTGGCCTATCAGTCATACAGGTTTCAAAGAAAAAAAAAAAGGTTTTAAGTCATTGGTACATAAAGAATTAATGCTGCTGAAATATCCTCTCTTTTCCCCTTTCTTTTTCCATTCTTCATCTTTTCTCAAAAATCACAGCTAAATGGGAAGGCCAGACATCAAAATATTATTAGTATTATAAGCCTTGTAGTAATATATTGCTTTTTTAAACTATATACATGCATTACTTTAAAAAATATTTTGTTTTAGAAAACTGAATTATATTATCCACTACTGTTTAGAAATACATGGAAAAACTAAGAATTCAGTCAGTACTCTTCTGCACCCCTAATATTAGTGTAGACAGCTTAATATGGACAATAAGGTATGTCAATATATCAAGTACAAATGGATAGATGAGTGGGATTTACTAAGTATAAACCTACCAGAGGAATATGTGTTTCCTGGGACCTATTACATAAAAATGACAGTTATCTTCTACTAAGTTCCATTATGTCACATATATTACACATACTTATCACTACTCCTCACAACAAACCTTTACAGAGTTATTACTGCCCATATCATATGACGAGTAAAATGTAGGACCAGAACTTGAATACAAGGCTCTCTGGTTCCAAGTTCATATTCTTTCCACTATAAAATAAAATATGTACATATATTCAATTTAAATTTAGGAGAGGAAAACTTAAGCTGTTTACTCTAATGCTGTCTTAAAAGCAGCTCATTTTTACCAGGTTTCATGACCAAGGCTGACATTAAGTTGGTGTAGTATCAGGACTGAAAGCTGTTCTGATTAGCTGGGTATCTGTTCTGTTTAATTGGTACCCATGCCATACTGACCACTAAATATCTTGAATATCACAACTGTCCATGACACAGAACTCTTGAGTTTTTAATTAAATACTTATTTAGATACTTGAAACCATTCAAAACTACTTCTTATGACATATGTTCTGTGCCTACAGGTATCCCAGGTCTACTTCTATGCAAAATTTGGCTGGTCTTATCTGTAGGTAAGAACATACTAAGATTCCCAACTTTTATAGTAAAAGCCTAACATTGGTCATTTATATATATCCAAGTATGGAGCACATCTTTAAATTAGTTGTACAAAATTACTATACTCTAGGTTTTCACCACTGAGTTCAACCTTGAAATGACATCCTGCCTTTTTGTTCAAATCAGGTTATTGTAGCATTTGATATTTGGGAAATCAGTCTAACAGACAGGATGCTACTACTCATACTTTCCTCAGTTCTTGCTATCAAATTAGATCATAAAAAAGGAATATATCTAGATATTAGATAGAAATGCCTAAACTGAGTTTCATACAGTTACATTCGTGGATTTTGTGAAGATTCAATATAAGAAATAATCATATGGGGGGAAAAGAAGCAACGATATAAATGTTTCAAAAATAAATCTAAATGTCATCGTAACAAAAGAAGCATGGTTTATTTCTGAGAGCTTCATAGTCTAGATTTATTTCCCAAAACCAACTGGTTTGTCCGGCCAACTAACATAAAATATTGTGCAACTCCCTGGACTGGCTAAGATACAGAACTACCAAAACACATGTTGCATTAAGTTGACTGTATCATCTTCTTCAGAAATTTCTGTAACTCCAGCCTGAGATCGAAGAACGGACATTATGTCATCAGATAATCTGTCAAAGCCATTCTGTAAACATGTATTTGCCACGTCTTGCCACTTTTCTAGGGAGCAAAACGGATCGTTCATCATAAGATGTTCGATTGCATCTAAGAAAACAAAATACAGTATTATATAGTATGATATTTATTCTTACTTGATAATCCACACTTAGCAATTCTTTAAAAATATAAAGGGATATCATTATTCAGTTACTATTAAAGCTGACTCCCATACCTAAGTCCTATCACTTTACTTGTGGAGTGCTTAGTCTAGGTCATGGCAATTCCTTCTCCTCCTTTTTCATTAACTTGTTCAGGCCTCAATTCAACCCTCTACCTTTGCTCACGTCGCCCACTCCTTCCCTCACTCCCTTCTTGATAAGGTTAGCAGATGTTGAAGGCTACAAGGAAGGGAGCTCAGAAGGTGAGAATGTGGGTTCAGCCTTATTCACAGGGTAGAACCTACCACGTAACTGAGAGCTTATAGGTCTACTTTTATAAATGCCCTGGTAGAGTTGACCCAAAGGTTTAAAAAACTCTTTGGCAAACCCTCCATCCTATTTCTAGATAGAGACCTTTTAACAAATATTTTGCTAAAGGAAATAAAAGGATTTTGTTTATTAAAGAAATCTAATGATATCATTTATGACCCTCTTTGGGAGATATCTATTTATGGAACTCATCTCTTATCTATTACTTGCATTATGATACTTAATGAAAGAGAATATCATTTTAGAATGTTGTCATCACTATTATTTTATTCCTACTGTGATCATTATTGTTCTATCAAATAAAATATTTTAGTTGATATATGTAACAATAATTTCAAAATCACCTTCCCAAATGTTTTCAAGTAATTTACTATTCTTTCTTTTTTTTTTTTAAATTCATTTTTATTGTTAGATTTATTGGGGTGACATCTGTTAGCAAGAATTACATAGGTTTCAGGCATACAACTCTACAGTACATTGTCAACTTGATACTATTCTTTCTTTGACCTCATATAATAATTTAAAATGAAGTTGCCTACTCAAGTTCCTATATTAAATTAGAGAAAGGAAAGAAAAAAGTGAGATCTAATTAGTTACTTTTAGTCACACTAGAGTAGGTTCAGAGTAAATATTATGTGTAAATGCTATTTACATATATAATTTTAAAATAAAAAATACAGTCTATGTGTACACATTTAAAAATATAAATTATTAAATATACACATGTTAATATATATAGTTTTATAGTGTTAGCTGTTACAATTATGATGTTCTCCTCAAGCTTCATAAGATGAAGCTCTCTTCATTCTATTTCCTTCAAGAAATATATACTATTGCCAACAGACTAAAATTGACATTGTAATAATTACATTTATAAACTCCTAAAGTTAATTCTTGCCAAGTAGGAACTCAGAAGATTGGATTAACTCAAACATAACAATCTTGAACTTCCCTTAAATAACCCACTACTATTTTTTCTACATTTTAATCTACTTACCTTTATTTATTCCTTGAAGTAGCTTAATGGCAACATTTTTTGTATCTACAGAGAACAGATGAAGTAAAACAAGACCAAAAGATAAAAGTGGTGGTTTCCCATTCCATTCTTTAGTGAGACACAGAATTAATTCGGTCTGGGGACATAACTTTATTAGCTGCATTAGGTCACCTGGAAAGAAAAATGAAAACTCTGTCTCAACATCCTAATATGATACTAGAAACTGAAGCCACCTAATGTCTATACCTGCCAATCAACAATTCTTTTTCCAATCCTTCCAAAGCCCTCAATGAACTCAACAGTACCATCCCCAATAAAAAAAAAAAAAAAAAGAAAGAAAAAATCACGCTCAGCATAGTAAACAACAAAGAAAAACCACTTATAACAAAGAGTACCAGGAAGAAAAACTTATCCAAGAACTGTCATGAGAAGAAATGTGGAATAATAAAAAGGATTAGATTGCCAATCAGGAAACCTGAATTCTAAGCAGAGCTCAGTCAGTCACATGACATTTTAGATCTCAGTTTTCGAATCTTAAAAGTGTTAGAACTGGTATCTCCAATTTCTAAGGTTCCATCTAATACTATGTTGTGTTTGTCTATATCTTGTTTGGGCCAACTTCTAGTGAGTATGTCTTTTTTTCTGTGCTTTGACAGAGAGAGGGCCTCGATAATTTTTTCCCTAAAAATATCAAGTATTTAGAAACTCAAAAAATTAAGATTTTTTAATTTTTTTGTTTTGTTTTTTTGAAATGAAGATTTTTACAGCCATTAGCTAGAGCTTGAGCCACATGAAGTTGTCTCCATATGACCATATTTGATTCCAAAAAGAGCAAGCTCATATGGTTTCATCTACTAGTTAACCCCTGAGGTAATCTAAAGCAATAGACAAGATTTACTGTTAAAATTATAAACTTTGTGTTAAGTTTCTAAATTTTTTTAAAATAAAAATATCTTTCTTGGGCCACAACACAGGTAATTTTCAGAATAACTTCTGAGAGCTTTTCAAGAAATATCATTAACATAATTTGCACTCTGAAAGGCAATACAAAGTAATCTAGTGTTTATTAAATATATAATTACTGTATTGGGAGGTTATATATATTAAATCACTGCATATAATATTCAGTATAAATGAGGTATTATTATTCTCACATTACAAATGAGGAAATAGATTTAGAGAAGTTAATTTTCCCAGAATTATGCACATGGTATGAATTAGAAAAGTTCATCTGACCCCCAGAGTCTATGACCTTCCAATAAATACATATGTGTGCATTGTATGTGTGTGTGTGTATATATATATACCCACATGCCTGCACATACACACATGTACAGAGAGAAAGAGAAAAAGACAGAGAGAAAGAAAGAAATGGTAGGTAAAAGAGGAAACAAGATATAGCAGAATATAATTCCATATCAATAAAGTCAAACAATTAAAAATAATTTCCCAGGAGTTCCCTGGTGGTGTAGTGGCTTAAGGCTTCGGCGCTGGCGCTGTCAATGCTGCGGCCTGGGTTCGATTCCCAGTCAGGGAGCTACCCACATACCAAAAAGCAAAAAAATAAAATAAATAAAAAATAAAATAAAATAATTTCCCCAGGGAAGAGATAGAAGTTTATGATTTGGGTCAAACTAGCCTCTAATAAGGGGAAGCTATTTATACAGCACCTCCCTCTTCCAGCCTCCAACATTTCATAACTCACTCATGTCTCTTTATTTAATTCAATCAGGAATTCAAATCCCCTTCTCCATGAATTGATCAGTTAACCAATATTTACTTAATTATGTACAAGATATGGTCTCTGACTAATCAAATATGACACATATTCAAATCCTATAACCTTCCCCCATTGCTTATGACACATAAGAATCCATTTCCTTACTCCTTGGTGACATGTTATTAATCAGAATTTATCTCATGTATGTTCTGTGTTAATAATAATGTAAGGGTCTATATACCAAATATGGCATTTGATTAAATCACAAATACTTTGAACAGTGGTTCTCAAAATGTGTTCTAGGTCTGTAAAGTCAAAACTACTTTCATAAAAATATTAATTCGTTACTTGCCTTTTTAGATCTCATTCTCTCACAACTATACAGTGGTATTTCTAGAGGCTACCTGACATGTGATGATATTACAACAGACTAAATATGAAAGCAGATATGGGAAGCCAGCGATCTTCTATTAAATCTTCTATTACAGAGATCTGCAAAATTATAAAACAATGCCACTCTTTTCATGAAATTAGTTTTGGAAAGCTATTTTTCATTAAAGGTAACATATAAAGGGTTTATTGTTATTTTAAATGGTTAAATATTTAAAATTTCTCTGTTTTAATTGCTAATGGGATAAATATCAATAGCTATAACCAACTTAAATAAAAGTTCTTTGGGGTCTTTAATGCTTTTTAAGTGTAAAGGAGATCTGAGACCAGAAAGTTTGAAAGCCTCAGATCTAGAATAACACAGTTTCCAGATAGGTACTTTTACTTTTTTAATGATAAAGGAGAAGGTGAACAAACAAATCATTTCAGGCTTTATTCTGGAAATTATTAGAGAGAAAAAAAAAATAGAATATTTACTTCTAAGCAGGTGCTCTATTAGTCAGATTTATGCTTTTATAACAACGTTTTTTAGGACTTTTCTGTTTCTGTTTTGATTTTGTTTTGTTTTTGTCTTATTTGTAAACATAAAGCTGATAGTCTAAATCTGAGAAAGAACATTTTATTAACAAATTATATCTGTGCCCTGAGGCCAATGGTGATGATACCTTGGAAAACTGTGGTTGTTTCTCATTAAAAAGTAAAATAAAGAAAGTACTTTTGCAAACAGTGTTTCTCCTTTAAGCTTAATTTTTCTCAGGTTATTATTACTTTCATCTTATGATGTTATGCTAAATACATTCTACAGATAAATATCAAGGTTCTGATGATATAGGAGTATTATTAATTACTTCTTAATTATTACAATATGTTTAATTACTTTACACTGTAATGCACTACTAAAGAAACAGAATAATACTCATATAATAATGAGTCAGTCATGTTCCAAGAATAATTAAAGCCTATATTCCAGGTCTAAACCCTAACTAAAATAATCCTTACCTATGGAAAAACAGTAATACAGAAACTGAATCTGTATACTTAGATAATAATAAAATTAATAATTCATTCAACAAATACTGAGTAGTACTTACTATGTCAGATTATGTTTTGTTGTGTGCATATAGGCAAATTACTTACCTTTCTGTGCCTTAGCCTCTCTGTGAAAACGTATTTTTCATCTATAAAACAGGGATGATAACAAAGCCTACTTCATAGAGTTAACATAAGAGTTAAGTGAAACAATACACATAAAAGCAAAACTATTAGCTATTATTATAGTAATAGTATCAGACATGCTGTTATATAATGAATAAATAAATGAGTAACCTAAAAAAAAAGATTCTCAGTAAAACCAATTTATTGTTTGAAAATGATCAGATTTAACAGCTATAAAGATCCTTTTTCCTGGAAAATTGGGACATAAAACTGCTATGTTTTGTTTCATTTTGCAACTTCTTAGAACTAGAGTGTACAGCCTGCAAATACGGATTGACATAGGCCGAGGAGATGGGGAGATGTCAGGGCTGCTTGCACACTGATGTTATTGCTGAACTAGTTCATAATAGGAGACCAACTCATTCAACTACAGTCACCCTATGAGGCCCACAGTTCTCTTAGATCATCGCTCAGTTGCAACCTAGGTGCTTCAAAACTTTGAAATAAACTTTATTTCACTAATTCTTCATTTCTAATGTTTATATCATACTTCAGAACATTATATATGACAAATAAGTTGTTATTTTTTTAGAAATCCTTTAAATAGCATAGTCCAACATATCTATAAAATTTAGTTTTAAAACTGTATATTTCAGGAGCATCCAGTTTACTAAATGTTTATGTATTGAGGAAATAGATAATGTATTTGAATATCAAGCATGAAAATCAATCAGCTTCAGCTTGGCTGTTCTACCTGAAAATTACAAAAGACATCTACTTATCAGTACAGACTTCTTGATGTAAAGCCAAAATATTGCCTACTATCATTGGTTATCTTAAAATTAAAGTCCAGAATTCAAATGTATGCAAATAAGAAGCCTTTTTAACTTACTGGAAGTCAAGTCCTTGAATTGTTGTATGTATTCCATGGCCGCATGAATCTGACCCTGTTTACAAAGGCAAAGAAGAACTTTCTTGTGCAGGCCACAGTCACTGTAGATAATGTGAGCTAAAGCCAGGCACTTGGCCTTGTTATAAGCATTCTGCTCCCCATAATCACAAATCACATCCCCAGCCTCCTCGGAAAATGTGAGCCTAGAGAGCAAGCAGATCAATAAGGCACACATTAGAGTGTTCTTGATGAGAGGGTAAGAATTAAATAAATGAAAATGCAGCATAGTAAAACTGAATCTTTTATGGTCTGTAAGAATTCCAAGTTGATAGGCAATCAATATAGGAGAAATTAAACACATCTAAAATTTAACAGGAACAAAAACAATCAGCAGATATTCCTTTGGGTGAAGATATTTTGGTATAACTAAGCTCAAGTTGTTAAAAAATCTACAGACAGTGTTAAAACTCTCCTGAAAAGACTGGTGGGATTTCAAACCACAAGATAAACAAAATTTCTCTCATAGTTGAGGGTCTCAATGCTCTGAGCAGTTATCTAGAGTCTACATGCTGTAGAATATAAGCACATTTTAAATGGTGATTAAAGATAGTAAAAACAATTTTTAGTTCAAAATTAATGACAGATTTTGCAAGCACGTGTACTAAAAGATAAAAAAAGAAAGTGTGACAGCTCTGGTACTTTTTAAGTTGTTAGAGATTTTAAAGAAAGAGAGGTGGGGAAAGGACCTAATTGTGTCTGTTAGGAGACTGAAGAAGCAGTTCTTTTAAGATGGCTCAATTAAGTAGATTTCACTTATATCTTAATGCATCACTTTCAAACACAATTGCAGTGAACCTTCTATATTCTACCAAAGTAACTTCACCTAAAAACTATCAGCATGAGCCAGAAAATACTTGGGTATGATTAAAGATATCACTTCTAATTATTGGTTGTATAGAAATTGTGCTTTAGTTATATTTTTAATAGTTACAGAATAAACAGCAATTACATAATATTGGTATCTGTATACATGTAACAAAATGCTAGTAACACTAAAATGAAATCCTGTAATTACTACAAAATATCCCTTTACTGAGGGCAGCAAAGAGGTGGGTCCAAAATCAAAAAAGCAGCTTCTAAGTACTGATCAGTGATTTAGTATATAATTCCCTGACTTGCACATTTTAATTCTAAAACACAGGTTTGGGAAGCTAATAGCCACATTTTCTGAGGCTGGACAAGTAATTATTTGGTCTTTCTAGAAACCGCATTACCAGACCAACATGATCATACCCATATTTCAGTATTTATTTCTCTTATTAATACCATTATTTTATTTAAGTGGTCACCATCATGACACTGTCCCACCTGAAAGAAGGCCAGAGGTTGGTCTGTCTTGCCTTGTCTCTTCCCAAAAGCACAATCAGGAAAGAAGAGTATGAGTATAAAGAAAAATTAACCAAAAGAAGAAGAATCAAGCCCCAAAAGAATGGAATTGGCCTTGAAGGAAAAAGAGAAAAAAACAGGCTAGGAAGTGAGCCTGGGACCCTCCCTCCCACTTTTCCTCCCCCAGTCACCTCATCACACCATCTTTCTATATTCCTAAAGTGCCCCCCGCTTGGCTCACCCCACCCCTACTTCTGCCTCTAAGATGACTCAGAACTTCTGAAAGTGGATCCGAGACCAGATTGGCTCTGGAGAATACAAATGATTAATTAACAAAAGAAAATTTGTTTAACTAGTAATCTTAGGTATACTTGATTATAAACTAGGTTATAGATTTTTAAAAGTCAAAGTAAATATAATGTATAATCACTAAATCTATGCATGATATTTATTTAGTGTTATTTTATAGGATTGGGTTTGTAAAGTTACTATTCCAGAGGACATTTTTCCTCTTCTAGGAGCAAAGTCTGCCATTTGGAGAGATAATACCAGTAAAACATCATTTAGGTTTTGTGGGTCAAGTGATTAGACTTTTCCCAAGTAAGAATGACTAAAAGAACCAAGGTTAGTCTATAACTCAGGCTGCTTTGGGGCTGCCTCTGTGCTAACCTTCAGAAAAAGAAGTGTATAACTTTTTAAGGTACCCGTGTGGTAAAGGCCAGATTATCAGTCAAAGACCAAGGATCAAAGGCTAAGAATAAAGAATGTGAATTGCCTTGAGTAGCTTATTTTATCATCTCAGGATCCTCACATAGTATTTTTCGAATTAATGCAGGCAAGGAACGACAAAAGAATTTAAATTCTTTTGAATTTAAATACATACATACTGTATTTTTCTTGCATAATGTGTATTTTTTTTTGCCCAAATTTGTGAGGAAAAAAATTCTTTAACTATATAAATGTTTTTAATTCTTTTATTTATGCTTCTTAGTTAAGAATGTAACTCTAGAAATCAATAACAATATCCATATGCAATATAATACCCTGGAATACGATAAATGCTAAAATTCCTCTATAAAAACAAAAAACAAGTATCTAAATAAAAAAGAAATTAAAAATTTGAATTAAAAAATTTAAACAAAAGATTATTCCCTGAAAGTTTGGGCCAAAAATGTGGGTGCACATTATAGATGGGAGTGCATCATACATAGCAAAATATGATATGTAAGGAAATTAAATTTATCTGAAGTCTTTTTTGCACTAGATAACAGCTGTTGGTAATGAACACGAACTTTGGGATAATGTCCTCACATCTGAAACATTTCCAGCAACCACTGACAAGTACTTCTAGTGGAGGGTACAGAAGTGTGACCAGGCAGAGAAAGCAAGAAGGAGGTAAAGAATTAAAAGAAGTTTATACATATGAAGACGTTTCCTAAAACGGAATTAACTATTATGTGAATAGTTAAGTGAACATCATAGCAAAAGGTGACAGGAGAAAGACACTTCACACTGGTAAACAACAGTGTGGTCGATCCAGAACAGCTTTATGACTATCCAGAGTCGTGCAGAGGAAATGGTGAGTTTGGGATAGATGGTAGTAGTTGTAGTATGCAAACTTGCACTTTTATGTTTAGGACATTTCTAAGTCATGGATTTGTTATTTAGGGAGTGCTTACCTTAGTCCTTCTATCTCCCTTATGATAAACTTCTTAGAGCTAAGAACTGTAACAACTCTCTGATACAGATTCTATGACCCTGTGCATTCAGAGCCAAGTAAGCAAGCACAGTCCTTAGGCTACAATGTAAGCATGGCTACCAGAGAGATGGCAAGGGGCCCTTTCTTCACTCTGCCTTCCAATACTCAAAGCCCAACCCATGTCCACAGAGACCCAGCAAAAGCTGTTATCTATCTCCATGTCAATCTTCCTAAGCTGCTAGATACTGTTTTAGTGCCTCACCCAGGTGCCCTTTACTGGACCAGTGTCCCTTCTCCACTGTATACTAACAGCTCCCAGCTGCCTCCATCTCCAAAGAACTGCCCTCAGGTGAGTGGAACCATCTCACCCAGAAGATTATGACTATCTTTCAACCTCCCTGTCATCTAGAGCTGATGACTATGAGGTACAAAAGGCCAGTCCCATAACCAAGGGGAAATAACTGTGGCATGGTTTATGCTCCATACCCCTCTTCCTGTAATACTGGCTAATACCAAACTTTACCTGAGTCCACATCTTCGCTTGGCTCTTTTCCCTTCCCTAACAAAATTTCCCAAATGACATGCACCCAAATCCAGGGGTCATGCTCTCTTCAAGAGCAATGAACCCTGCATGCCAAACACATTCCTCTCTGCCCTGTTAGGTAGCAACAGGTCTACCTTCTCATGATAATCAAAGTCAGTCAGGATCTCCAGATTCACAGAGCCTGGAGTTGTAGGCATGGGAAAAACAAATGCTCTGTGATGGTCTATTTTATGTGTCAACTTGACTGTGTACCCAGATATTTGGTCAAATGCTATTTTGGGTGTGCCTCAATGATGTATTTGGATGAGAATAACATCTGAATCAGTATCGTATGAGTAAAGCAGACTGCCTTCCTGAATGTGGGTGGCAATCAGTTGAAGGCCTGAATACTACAAAAAGGCTGACCTTTCCTCAAGTAAGAGGGAACTCTTCTTTAGCTGGGACATCGGTCTTTTCCTGCCTTTGGACTCAAACAGAAACATTCTGGCTCTTGGGCCTGAGTCTGCCAGCTTTTAGGCTGAAACTTACACCAGTGGCTCTTAGGTCTTCAGCTTGCTAACTGTGGATCTTGGGACTTTTCAGGCTCCAAAATTACATGAGCAAATTTCTTAGACAACACACACACACACACACACACACACACACACAGAGAGAGAGAGAGAGAGAGAGAGAGAGAGAGAGAAAGAAGAGAAGAGAAGAGAAGAGAAGAGAAGAGAAGAGAAGAGAAGAGAAAATATATATGTATCTCCTATTGATTCTGTTTCTCTGTAGAACCCTGACTATTTTTAAAAAATTCAGAGTTCCCTGGTCGTGTAGTGGCTTAAGGCTTCGGCGCTGGCACTGTCAATGCTGTGGCCTGGGTTCAATTCCCAGCCAGGGAACTACCCACATACAAAAAAAAAAAAAAAAAAAAAAAAAAAAAAAAAAAAAAAAAAAAAAAAAAAAAAAAAAAAAAAAACAATAAAAAAAACAAATAAACATTTATATAAAAAAAATAAAATAAAAAAATAAAAAACTCATTGAATTGTACACTTTAAATATGCTTAGGTTACCGTATGTAGATTTAAGTTCAATACATTGTAAAAATTATAGCCCTAGAATTAATTGTAATGACAGAATTATAGTTCATACCATCCACCCTCCTCTTACAAGTTTCTCCAAGAATTATGACCATAGAAAGCTAGAGAAGTTATTTCTATTTGGAGTGAACTTAATGTGAGAAGCAAATATAAGGTCTGACCATTAAATTTGTGAGCTCATCCTAGAAAAAGTGCTACATACCTCATTGCTGAATATCACTACAGTCACCTTCAAGCCCCTTGGGAAGCTATGCACTGACACCAGCACCTAGTCCATCCTTCAAAGCAATTTTGGAACTCTTTTTCTGGAATGGCCATCAGACCTGTCATCATACTACCCTTCATGTCCTGATTGTTATCAAAATGTTTTCCTTTCAATATTTCCTTTGTCTTCAAATAAAGAAAAAACTCATTGGGAGCCAGATCAGCTGAGTAGGGAGGGTGTTCCAATATAATTATTTGTTTACTGGCTAAAAACTTCCTCACAGACAGTGCCATGTGAGCTGGTGCATTGTTGTGATGCAAGAGTTGTTGGTGAAAACTTCAGGTCGTTTTGTCTAACATTTTCATGTAGCCTCTTCAGTACTTCCAAACAGTAAACTTAGTTGACTGTTTGTCCAGTTGGTTTCCACAGGGAACTATCCCTCTGATATCAAAGATGATTGGCAACATCATTTCAATTCTTGGTTTGGACTGATGGAAATTTTTTAGTTATGGAGAATTGGTTGACTTCCATTGTGTACTTCGATGCTTTGTTTCAGGGTCCTATTGGTACACCCATGTTCCATCATCAGTGCTAACATGGCCCAAAATATCATCTTGTCTCGCCAAAAGGTCTTGGCAAATTACAACTCTCCTTTGCTTTTGTTCATTGGTAAGCTCCTTTGGGACAATTTTTGTACACACCTTCCTCATGCCAAGATTTTCAGCTAAGATTTTCCTAACTGTTTCTCTATCAACATTTACTTGGTGTGTTATGCTCCTCACAGTCAGCTGATGATTTTGATGCACAACTTGATGAATTTTTGCAACGTTTTCATCAGTTCTGCTCATTACTGGCCACCCTGACCTCTCTTCATCAGTGGCGCTTTCTCTCCCCTTAGAAAAACATTCGATCCATTTGTAACTGCTGTTTTCTTCATGGCATTATCCCCTTAAACTTGGACTAACAACATGTCTGTGATTTCACTTCCCCTCTTGCCAAGATTCACAAAAAATTTAATGTTTGTTCGTTGCTCTAATTCAAGCTCCGACATTCTTGTGATGGCACACAAAAACACGCAACAACAATAATGAACATCTCTCAGCAAGACACTGCCACATGTTGATACAAATACAGCTGTGAGACACAGATATACCAAGGTTATAAAACCTTAATGAGTTGTTTGTACAGTGCTGCCAACATAAGTGCATGGTGGTGAGTTCACGAACTTAACTGTCAGACCTCGTAGATTTGTGTTGTACAAATGGATGACTAAAGTAGATGCTGTTTGGCTGTAGTGTCCAAATCCTACTTACTGGGCCAATTGCTCCAAGTATATTGGCTGCCAGTGGCTCACAGGTTTCTCCTTTCTATAGTGAATTGCCCTTGGTTGGTGGGAGCCACCATGCCCAGCAAGTTACGCACTCTCACTCCTCCCACAGCATTTTAGTGACTGACAAGAGACGTATAAAAGGCCAACCAATCCCTTGCCTCAAGGTGAAACAGCTCTGTGGTGTGGTTTATGTTCCAGATCCATCCCTCTATAAATAAGGCCAAGGTTAGGATTTGCCTAAGGTCACATCCTTCCTTGGCTCTTTCCCCTTCCCTGTTCTGCTTCATTTACTCCCTTACAGGTTTTTCTTCAGAAAGCATCCCTCTATCAAATCATTTGCATCCAAATTCCTGTCCCAGCCTTTGGTACTAGGGAACCCCACTGAAGGGAACCCTGGTACAAATATGCCAATCTGTGCTGAGATTCAATTCCAAGAAGCCAATTCCTGCCTGTCCTTTCTGGTTTGTATGGTCTCCTAAATGCTACCTTGGTCCACATTTCTCCTGTGTATAAGTTTTCTTCTGGATGTATCTTTTACATGTATCCATGGCCTGTGTGGAACCAGATTCATGCCTTATTCCTCTGAGCAGTATGCTACTGATCAATCTTTGTCTATCCTCACTGATCAACTTCCATCCACCACTAAGTGGTCATGAATCATCTTGTGAACTGCTGTGAGTCAACTCCTCATTAACTGTAACTAGGCCTCTATGAATCCTTAGTAAATACTTTGTGACTGATTAATTGCAATAGAGTCCTGAAATAAATGCTCAAATAATGTATTGATAGGAAAACTATTAAATTTTTGACAACAAACAACTTCATTAACCAAATATCAAAATTAAAAGTTTAATTTTACTTACCTTTCCTGGGTGACCCAATTGATAACTAAATCTAAACGTTTTTCAGATAATCCACATTTGATTCCTTCCAGGGTTAGCTCTGCATTGACAGGACGTTTATGAGCAGAACTTGTGCTAAAGATAGCCTCAAAAAACAAGAGTAATGGAAAAGGCTTTCCTCTAATTTTTCCAATAGCTACAGAGAGAAGAAAAGATTTTAAGTCAAATACTTAAGTAATAGTTTGCTTTTTCCTATTATTTTAATCTCTGCATTTTCTAAAATTTTAATCTAAAATTATATATTTGTAATTTTTAACTAATGTGTATGGATTAAACCTTATATTTTGCATAATGTCTAAATATTACATGCTATGTGAAACTGAGGCAGAGATTAGAGTGAGAGTGGTAATATCATCTGAGGGTAGAATGTGATAAATTAAAGACATAATCTATGAACACTAAAGCAACAATCAAAATAAATGAACAAAAAGTTATAGCGCATAAATCAACAAAGGAGAAAAATGAAATCATAAAAATTCAACTTATCTAAAAGAAGGCAGAAAAAGAGAAAAAAGGTAACAAAGAAGAGTTGGGGGAAATAAAACAAATAAAACCTGACCATGTGAACAATCACATTAAATATAAATTATCTAAACACCCCAATTAAAAGGCAAAGATTGTCAGATTTTATAAAAAAGTAGGATCCAAGTATATGTTATCTAGAAGACACTGACTTTAAACAAAGACACAAACAGATTAAAGGTATGGAAAAATATATGAAGTTAATATTAATCAAAAGAAAATTGGATGCATACTTCCAATCTCAAAACTTACTAAAAAGCTATAGTAACCAAGACAGTATAATAATGGCATAGGACAAACATCTATTACAACACAACAGAATTAAGAGTTCAGAAATAATCCTGTCAATTAATTTCTGACAAAGGGGTCAAAAAATTCCATGGGTGAAGTATTTTCAACAAATGGGGCTAGGGAAACTGGATACCCACATGCGAAAGAATCAGTTATGATTCACGGATCTCACACAATACACAAAAATTAACTCTAAGTAAATCATAGACCTAAATATATAAATCTGTTAGAAGAAAACATAGGGATTTCTGATCAAGATGGGAGAACAAATTAATACTGTGCTTACCTCCATTCGCCACAACATCAAAATTATAATTATAGAACAACCATCATTGAGAATCACCTGAGGTCTAGCTGAACAGAAACCCCACAACTAAGGACCTACAGAAGAAGCCACCGCGAGACTAGCAGGAGGGGCAGAGAAGCAGACCAGGCTGGTCCCACACCTGCATTTGATCATTAAAAATCAGGAAGGATACAACAACATGGATGAATTTCAAAATAATTATACTGAGTGCAAGAAGTCAGTAAAAAAAAAAACCTACTATATAATTTATATAAATTTCTAGAAAATGCAAAGCAGACTAGTAGTTGCCTAAGGACTGTGGGTAGAGAGACAAGCTGTGATAAGAAGAGAGATAGGTGGAGTAAGGAATAGAAGGAAAGAGGGAATGACAGAACTTTTGGGTGATACACATGTCAAAACTTATCAAACTGTCTACTTTAAATATGTACAATTTGTTCTAGGTATGTCAACTTACAGCAACAAAGCTGTTTTTAAAAGTGGAAAATATTTGACAAAATATTAACATTTATTAAATCTTGATAGTACATGGCTGTTATATGTTTCTCCATACTTTTCTATGTACATTAAATAATTAAATAATTAAATTTAGAAACCTAATCAAACCCTTTAAAGTTAGAGCTAAGGAAACTGAGTAAATGGTAGAGAGAGGACTGGAGCATAGATCTTTAGTCTCCCAATTAATATTCTTTCCATACTATCGGGGGGAAAGTATAATTTGTGTAAATATATAAGGTTCAGAAAGAAATGCTTACCCTTAAATTTATTCACTGTCTCAATGCTTTGAAGAACTCTTCTAGGACTGTTTGCTGCAACACAAGCTGCCTTTTCATATTCAGCAAGTGAGATTAATTCATTGAACCTATAGCCATTGCATTTCATTATACAGTATGTAAACAGTACACAAAAAAAGAAAACTGATTAGAAATGTCTAATACAGTGGCACCTCAGTACTCGTCATTAATTGGTTTCAGGAGGTTCAATGAGTACCAAAAATGACAAGTTCCAAACAAATGTTTTCCATAAAAAATAAATTTAGTACGTTCCCAAACCAAAAATAACACAAAATGACCGCAGAAACTAAGATAAGATGGCAAGGGGATGTACACTGGGCAAAAACTACCGCATGACTATGCGTGACCCTGTTTCAGCTGGAACGGGTAGCGGGTCACGAAGCAATTGACAAGGACAAGTTCTAGCTTGCACATCAAGTACCAAACTAACGATGAGTACCAGGACAAAATGCGTCGAGTACCAAACTCTATGAGATTCAAAGCAGTCAAGTACCAAGGTATAATTGTATAGACTAAACATGGTGGCATAATAATACAGAAAAGCAATTCTAATAAAGTATAACTAGATTTATTAATTCTGTTAGATGTTATTTCACTTCTTTCCCTAATATTCTGTCATTTTTATAGTCTCAGAATAAAAGTCTTACCTGCCAGGTGACTTTGAACCTGACTCTGTATTTTAATCCTATGATACTTAAGGAAACCATAGAAAATGGAAAGAACTTGAAGTGAATTTATGAGCTCAGATTTTTTTCTTTCATATCACCTCCAGATTAAAAGGGCTGTCAGGAAAAAGGAGGGCAATCTTCTTAGAGGTCAAGCCTATGGGAAATGTTAATTGAACACAAGGCTGCCACATTGAAAATCAAGAAGTGTTCTTGGTATTCAGAAGCCTGTGTTGCTTGGCCAGGCATCAGACTTCCAATTAAATATGAAACTAACATTAAGAAAAAAAGAAAATAGTTCAAATAACTTAAGCCTCTACTCTTCTTCCTAGGGCAGAATATCTTGAAATCAACCCTTACATCACAATTAATAAAACTATGGCAAACAAGGTTTACACAGCACTGCAAAATAAATGTGGATTCCCATAGGAAAAAAAACACTAACGTGATATAAAGCAAGATACATAAAACATTAATGTCAACAAGGGTTTTTCTCTCATATATAAAGCTGGTAGACTCAGAGAAGCATACGGTGCAAGAAAATAATGCAGGCTTTGGTGCCTCCCAGAATGATCTTTATTCCTTTTTTGTACCATATCAACTAGGAAATCAACAGTTGAACACTATTTAACATGTAAGACTATTACCTGTGTTCATTACATTGACCTTATAACCTATGAATTAACCTCTTAAGGAATAAATCCTTAAATCTCTTTAAGCCTCTACTGTATAACATATATAATAACTTAATAAGAATTAGGTAGACATATGCCTTCTTACTATGTCACAGGGTAGAAATAATAAGAAAAAAAGACTAAACTGGTTAGGATAATTTGACTCAAGAAGACATTGTCAAAAACATTTTGTAACATCAGTTGATGACTGGGCAATGCAAGAAAAATATAAATAAAACTTAAATCAACACTATGGTCTACTTATATCCTCTGAAATATCTATTTTTTTAAAGTTTGGCTTATTTTCTAATTTGTCTATTAGAGTAGAATTTTAAACATACAACAGTTAGAAACTATAGCTAATCAACGTGCTAAAAAATGCTAAAATTTGAATAAATAAATATTAAATACATATTTAATATCTATTTAAATACATATTAAATAAATGCAATATTATTTTAACAAGAAAAATCAAAGCTTTTAAAATATTTGCCTTTCAACGTAGTAAAGCACAATTTCAGCTTCTTTCGCCTTGCCTGGATCATCTTCACATAGTTCTTCAACAATGTTTTGGTCATCTGTAAATATCAAACAACTGGATGATATTTAAGGTTATAAACAAATAGAAAATAATAAACATATAGATTAATGCTATGGTTTCTAACAGCACCAACCTCTTCTAATCTGAGTGGCCTCCCTTTCCCTTTCTTCCTTATTTTCAGGTATTGTGTCTTTGGCTCACCAAGTCTACTCTTTACAATTATCTGTATTCAAGGATAAAGTCCATAGGGTAACAGAGACCTAACAGATATTAGGTACAGTTTTGCTTTCTTTAAACTCAGCCTAGGAAAACTCCCACTCTTTAGCTCTCTGGGGGAAAAAGAGTAACATTTTCCATTATTCGTGTTAATCAAATATATAGATAAACTACCGTACGAATCTTGAATTTTCTGAATTCGCTCCACGAAGTCTTGAAATGAGCTGCTCATGTCAGATTTTACCCACGAAGTAAGTGCATGTGAAATAATCTGCAGTCTTTGATAACTATAAAGATAAAAAACATCAACAATATACGGAACCTAAAACTGAAGTTAAATACTAGAATAAACACAAATAAAAGCTTCAGACTTTAAAAATATATAATCAGGGAGTTCCCTGATGGTGTAGTGGCTTAAGGCTTTGGTGCTGGTGCTGTCAGCGCTGCGGCCTGGGTTCGATTCCCAGCCAGGGAGCTACCCACATACCAAAAAGCAAAAACAAACAAACAAACAAACAAACAAACAAAAAAACTAATTGAAAAAATATATAATCAACTTGCATACCGAAACTGTAATTCTTTGTTCAGATTTTCAGCTACATCTCGCTGTTTTAATATCACTATCTTTTCCTCTTCTAAATCTGCCTTCCTCTGAGCTGGTACATATTTTTTTGACATAACTTGTTTAATTTCTGCATATTTATCTTCAAGATGTTTCAGGTACTTAGTGAGAGCATCTAAATTGATGGATTCTTGGAGAGTCATGCCTATGGGGAAAAGGAACAAATCAAACAAGCCAAGCCATGTGGGATTCTTGGACTCAAACAGCAAGTCTTAGCAAAATAAGTCAGAGTTCTCTGTATTGGGAAATAATTAAGAAATGGTAGTATGAACTTGTAGCTTATTGAACATAAAAAGAATTTGCATACAATTTTAAATGGTTAGCAGTTTTAAACACATCAGTGTAGAAAAACTCAAGGAAGACTGATTGTCCAAACCTAAGCATCCTAAGAAAGTAAATTTTAATGACCTTATTACCACACTTTGCAAACCCCTAAATGTCACTGTTAATAACACCAAGAGTTTTCTGCCTAACAATTCAGGATTTCTGTCCAGTGATTTCTCTCTAATAAAATCTTCCTTTAATCTCCTAGAGCTAACACAAGGGTAATCAATTCATTCTCTCTAATGCAAAGTTTATAAATGCCAGCCATAGCTTTAGTCCTCTCTCCCTAATTGCCCCCCCCCTTAATTATTATTCATCACACACACACACACACACACACACACACACACACACACACCCCTTCAAATGACTTCCCTTCTCCTTCAGGCTAATTGTTGCCTTTAAAGGCATACCTCAAAATTCTCTTCCACTAATCCCCTTAAGTAAATCCTACTTGATTTTAATCATTCCCTTACCCTGAATCCTCTCAACATTTAATCAATGTGCCTGTTATTCTGTACTTATTTGTATGTACGTATCTTATTTATAGTTTGCTAATCATAATTTTATATTTGAAAGGGAATCTAGTCCCTGCGTCCACCAAAGACAGGTGGATCATTCAATCTCAGTTGAAATCCTCTGGTACGCAGTAGTTCATTATTTTAAGACATAGTTTCTTTTATTGAACCAAATCTGACTTCCTAAAATGTCCACCTATTGATTCTGCCTCTGGATAAACACCACTTGAATTTCATAAAAGTTTTGAATACAGTTATCTATTCTCAAACTCTTCTTTTCTCCAGGATGAATATATTTGGAATTCTTCTATCTATTCATCATATAAAACTTTCAACATCCTGGATGAATATCAGGATACACTCCAATTTCTTAAAATGTGGCTTAGCTGAACATGAGGAAATAGTGAATGCTGACATCACTATGAATCAACAATATTTACCAGAACACTACAGGTTTTTTGTTGTTGTTTTTTGTTTTTGTTGTTGTATATTATACTATGGGTTCTCAAACTTTGGAGTACATAAGAATAACCTGGAGAACTTGTTAAAATGCTGACCATTCACCCCCACCCTCACCTCTGGAGTTTCTGACACAGTAAATCTATAGAGGGACCAAAGAATTTGCATTTCTAACAAGTTCCCAGTTAATGGTGATGTTGATGCAAGAACCACACTTTAAGAACCACTGCATTATACTTTATTTAATCCAGTCAGACTGGAACTCTTCTAATCTTTTAGGGTTTTCTCATGCCTTTGTTTCTACCTAAAGTCCTGGCTAAAGTTGTTCGTAAAGTGTGGATAAAGTCCTGGTACACTTGGTACATATCTATTAATTTGTGTGATAGGTAATAACTGGAAACAGAATTTCTTCCAAATATTTTCAACAAGATACAGTACCTGGAATAGGTTTTGAAGGATCTTTGGAGAAGGTATTTGTTACTTCTTTCGTGTCATATTCCACCCGAAGTTGTTTCATTTTGTCAATTTGCAATTGAATATTTGAGGAATTATTTTCAACAACCCTCATTCTGAAAAACAGAAAGGCTTTCTTATGTTTCTTTCAATTATCTTAATTATTTAATCACAAGACTTCAAGTAGAACAGGTCAAATCATTATTTTGACTACTTATCCTTTTGAACCATTATGGACTTAGGTGGAAGTTTACAACACAGTGCCTCCAACGTTTACTAACGTCACAAGTAAGGACCAATTTTCTTTCAAAGCATCCATAAAACCTTATACTATGATCCATAACCTTATTGGAAATGTGTAAGTGTTGAACATAATAGTCTGGCCACAAAGTACTGTGTCTATCCCCTTTAGGTGAAAATTACTTTTGCAATTTAAAAATTATTTAAGTAATTGCATTAATTTCCTATGGCTACATAACAAATTACCACAAATTTGGTGACTTAAAACAATAGAAATTTATTCTCTCATAGTTCTGGAGGCCAGAAGTCCAAAATCAGTATCACTGGGCGAAAATCAAAGTTGTCAGGGCTATGCTTCCCCTTCCAGCTGCTGGGAGCTGCTGGCTTTCTGCGGCTCCATCACTTCAACTCTGCCTCTACGGTTGAATTGCCTTCTGCCTTTCTACCTGTGCCAATGCTCTCTCTGCCTCTCCCTTATAAGGACACTTGTGACTGAGGTTGTAAACTTTTGGCACATGTGACAGCCCTCCTGAATAACCCAGGATAATCTCCCTATCTAAAAATCTTTAATGTAATCATTTCTGCAAAGACCCTTTTTCCAAATAAGGTAGCATTTCTGGGTTCCCAGAATTAGGATCTAGTATCTTTGGGGGCCATTAATCATCATACTATAGAAATTATGATCCTAGAGCTACAGAAATAATGGCACTTCTTTGAGATAAAACTGAGTTCATCTAGAAATGGGGATCTTAGAGACCATGAAGTAGATATAAGAAAGAACTTCTTTTTAAGCATTATTTGAAGTTTGTTTCTGATATGTTGGCTCAGAGGAAATAACAGATTAAAATAAATTAGATAAATAAATGTCACAGGATTTTTGACAAATTAAAAATAAGTCAGGAGATAACTGCCATCTGCATGTGATTATTAAATTGAGTTCTTGGTAACTACAGTTCTTATTTCAGAATAAAGGACTTGAAGTATTTATGAAAGAAGGACTATAGAAATAAAATATATTTTGGCTTTCATCCAAATAAATTTCTGTTTGTGGAAGAAAGCCATGTTAACAGTAAACAGACTTCAAAAGAATTGAGAGCAGTGACTCAATCTGATACTTGCATATTAACGTTCACAGTGGTATTATTCACAACAGCCAAAGGTGGAAACAACTCAAGGATTCATCAACAGATAAGTAAACAAAATATGGTATATACATATGACGGAATATTATTCAGCCAAAAAACACAAAATGAAGTCCCAATATCTGCTACAAGATGGTTGAGAAGGTATCTAATTGTTGCCCCTTTCTGTAGTTTTTATGGTCTCTGACAATTTCACTAAAAATAAATCTAGTTTAGTATTAATCTTTACAATGCTTAGGCTTCTTTGGGTCTCTTAAAACTGTGAATTCTATCTTTCACCAATTCTAGAAAATTCTCAGCCATTATCCCTTCAAACATTGTTCCTGTCCCATTTCTCTTCTCTTTTAGAGTTGTGATTAAACATGACTTTTTCACTCTATCCTCCATGTCTTTTATTGTAGCTTTATTGATATAGTTCACATACCTTAAAATTCACCCTTGTAAAGTATACAATTCAGTAAATTTTAGTTTATACAGAGTTGTGCAACCATTACCATTTCTAGTTCCAAAACATTACCCCCAAAGTTAGCCCCGTACCTGTTAGCAGTCTGCTGAGCAGAAGGTAGTTTTCCAAGCAGTCTCCAAGGGTCTGACAGTTTGCCCTTGGTTCATTCTACAGGGTTGTAGCCCTTCATCATCCCAGCTTTATATGGGGAGGATTTCCCAGTAGACTACACCCTGTGGGCACATACTAGGCTCTGTCTTTTGTCCCTCTATGCCACAGTAAAAACTGAAACTTACGGTCACTAGTTTTAATAAATGCTCTCAGGGCCAAAGAAAGTTTTTAATGCTCCTTTTATCTTTTATCTTCTGTTATAACTCTGCCCTGATACTCTCTTACTATCTTGTCAACTTCCTGTTGCTTTATGAAAGATTTAAAAACATTATTTCTTGGGGCATTTTTCCCCAGGAGAAAGATTCAACATCTAGCTAGCCATATCACCAGAAATGGAGGTAAAACTGCATAATTTTCCAAGTTGGTTTGGAATTATCTATAAAAATAATGTGCTCATCATTTACCAAATGGAACACTACTGAAAATATGAGACTATTCAATAAGAGTGAGCATTTTTTCCTCTCCTAATAGGTTACTTACCTTTGTGTATCACAGGATTGAATGCTCTAATTCAGATGGTAATCATGAAATTGTACTATCAAATCTTTCATGTAAGATATTACCCACACCTCATTTTATGACAATACAATGTGCCTCCAATTATTTTGAGATATAAACTTCTCAAAAAGAATTTCGTGTAAAAAAATAGTGGGGAGTTCCCTGATGGTGTAGTGGCTTAAGGCTTCGGCGCTGGCGCTGTCAGCGCTGTGGCCTGGGTTCGATACCGAGCCAGGGAGCTACCCACATACCAAAAAGCAAAAAAAAATAAATAAATAAATAGTAATTTCAAGTTGGTAGGAGGGATAACATGAAAACATGGCTTTAAAATAAAAATAAAAAGACTGAGAACCAACAGTAATAGCTACACTAGCCAGTTAATATAACCAAGTAATAATTACCACTTTTTGGGCCACTTACTAATATACTTACTTTGCTTCAAGTTGGAGTGTTCTTCTCCTGAGATACACCAATGCTGTGGGCTGTGCTGCCAAAACTTTAAGTTTTCCATGAAGATGAAACGCTGTTCTTTGGCCTTTCTTTATTGTCTCAATAAAGGTATCATATTCTTTTTTGATTGAAGTAAGAATGGATTTATATGCAGTGACATATTCTATTACCTGAAATATGATTTTTCTGCCTATGGTACTGAATTTTTTTCTAGAAGACTATGAATCAAAAACCTTGCAAATACCAACATAGATTATTTTTTAAATGAAACATGATGGGCAATTAGAAGACTAAAATTTTACAAATTTGAGCTTTCAGCAAGCTCAAATACAACTGAGTATTAAAGACAATTTATATTTACTGAATATGTGCTCTTTGTAAATCACTAAAATATTGTGAGCTTAAATGAGAGAAAAAGACCACATTTTTGCTCTACTTGGTATGAACACATACATATATTATGTCGGTTAAACCCAATACCAGGTCTAATTATCCCAATTCTGAATCTTTTAAATGTAATTACGTATCATCCCTTACTACTGCCAAATCTACTCTCTGACTTGATTTAGACCTTAAAATCCCGTTTTGCTAACCTATCAGCTGCTACTGGCTGATTCATACTCTCAATTCTCAAATTGTATGTCTATTCCCAAAATATCAGGTAAAACCGTGGAAAATCACTATACATTAATGGTTTTCAATGGTGGTTAAGTACAGAGTATCTTTGGAGGAATGATGCGAGAAAATAGAAATAGTGCCTGCAGAGAAGAAAAAGAGAAGTGGGGTCTGATACAAAGACCCGACTTTCCACTGAATACTTTATTGGTTCTTTTCCTTCCTTCTTTCCTCCTTTCTATTTTATTAATCTTGTATATGCATTACCCATGCAAAAATAAATAATTTAAGAAACATTTTAAATAAGTTTAAAAAAACAAAAAAATTATAAATAATTTATGGTTTCCAAATTCTGCTCATGAGGATTTCAGAAGGGATTGATATATAAAAGGAATAGATTCATCAATCCATAATTTTCCCTGAAAGCTACAATTACACTTTCTACCCCTGCTACATCTTTAGTCTCTGGTATCCCCCACTGATTTTGTTAGCTAGACTTTATCTAGAAAAGGTCATCCAGGAAGACACCTTGTCTATCAACAAATGGTATAAGGAAATTATTGATCAATGGCAAGTATCAGGAGAGGATATCTCAGTGGGAGATACTGGTTGTCTTTCTGACATGACCATACTACCTACCTACCCAAATCAGGGGGAATGGCACCTGGGAACCTTTAATAAAACAGAAGTCATTAATCTGTCGTGTTTCAAATTAAGCACCTCACTGTTCCTAGCCATCCTCCATGGCACACACCTCTGAGATGACACAACAATCCAAGACAAGTCAGATACATTAATGGATAGAAAACAAACTTGTAGTGATACGATGATCAGTTTCCATATCTGTCAGCTAGGAGAAAACAGATTTCAGAACACTCAATGGAACCTTTGAGAATGCACAGATAAAGCATTAAAATAAAGGAGACAGACTTTCATGCCACAGGTAAAATACAGTTTTGCTTGACTCAGAAAATATTTTAAAATTTAGAAAATTTTACCCCAGAAAATGTATTTCCAGCTTCTCTTGAAAACTACAAAAAACCTACCAACGTGAACCACTATTCCTTAATGGCAATAAACAGCCGGAGCTTTAGAAGGAATTGGATCTTCATAACTCCATAGTCCCCCATGATTCGTCATTCTCTTCAGCCACCCCACTTAACTCTTTGATATGACTGACCTGGCCTCTGCAGGCATTCAAGCCAGAGACTTCTGTATTAAGCCTTCCATTAAGTCCAAGAAAACCAGTTATATTTACCAGGTACTCGGGTCTGAGGGAGAAGAGGAATGGTATCCATTCCACCTCAGCTCCCATCGATGGATCTAGACTATTTGTACGATGTGCTACCAGAAACACAAAAGGCCAGCCACTTTCAAGAGTCTGGTTTCCTCAGTAATTCACTCACTTCCATAGAAGCTCACTCTTTTGAGCTTCCTTTGGTTCCCTTTTTTACTAAGACCTTGGCTCTCTCTCCAACCGACCCTCAGCTCTGGTTATGAATCTCAGGCAGTCCTTGCTTTGATTCAATCTTGGTTCTCCAGGTCAAATACTTTACCTTTGATATTAAACAGAATTTGGTATTTGTTCTCTGGTTTCAAGTACTCAGAGACACAAGTTGATATTTTTTCATCTTCTGCCCAACTAGATCCTTTCAAGAGGGAAGAAAGATTAGAGAAGGCAGTCACTAATAGTTTATTCACAATGAAATGTGCTGGAATGACGTAAAAATGGAAAGGCAAGTTATCTTATTGAGAAGCTAGAAGAAAAGCTTCTGCAAGTACCAAAATATTTCTATTTCAGACCTCCTCACAGCCCTGAAGAATAGGATTCTTCACAAGGTAAAAATGTGTAATTTATTTATTATTATTATTTATTTGGGGGTTGGTTCCCTGAGTGGGGATCGAGCCCAAGCCGCAGCAGTAAGAGCGCCAAAGCCTGGCCACTATACCACCAGGGAACCCTCACAAACGTATAATTTATAATTGTACAAGGTACAAATAGTCCAAATGGAAATTTTGCAGGGTAGGGAGAAAAGGACTATAGATGTAGATATTACCTTTTATTTAATCCCATGTCTTTTCTCTCAGAATTAAATTTGCCAACACTACCTCCAAAATGACTCCACTGTAACTATACTAATTTAAAGCGGTCAACTCTTCATGTAATAAAATTCTGGCAAGTGTAAGCATTTGGGTATGCAAAGATGAGCATGTCACAGTTATGAGAATTTCCCTTTGCCAATTTCACAGAAGTAGAGTCAGCATGATTCTTGATATTCATTAAACCTACACAAAACAGTAACTCAAACATTCATCTAACATTCCTTACAGACTAAAACACTAAAAGCAGTATCATTGATTATAATGACATATAAAATGAAGCTAATCTGCCAATATACCATTCTAAAGAATTTTCTGGATAACTTACAAAGATTATTATTTCTCCATTTTACACTCTTGTGAATATGCATCAATTTTCTTAATTCCACTGGTAAGTATGTATCACTACTTTCTACTCATTTTTCCTTATAGGGAGGTACTACGCTTTCATGTAGAGAACAAGTAAGACTTACAGTGTGCAATGTTTAAGAATTAAAAGACTGAGTTCCTATTTTGTCTGCGGCTGTTTTAGTCAGAGACCAATAGTTTATAGAAGTCATAAGGTAAGCAACTATTTCTTCTAGGTAAGGAGGAAAGGAAGATAATTTCATTTATTTTACTGTCAGTGCACCTTACTGTCAGTGCACCTTACTGTCAGTGAAAAAGCTAGGATTGGTGGACAAACTGCAATTGCTCATAAGGGAAAACAGGTATTTCTAACGCCTTGAAAAGCAAAATAAAATGTTATGTAAAGCCATAGCATTTTCTAATCTGATCTCCGTATTTCCAGTGTTCAAGCCCCGTGTTTACCATGACTATCTAGACCGCTGATCTACAAGGGGGTCTCAATTTAATATGCTAGATCAAGTCTAAACCAAGACTTTAATGATATCACAAACAAATCCAAAACAAGGAACTACCAGGTTTCTGCTTGTACCCCAATTCCTAACAAATCAGATGATATTTTCAGATGGAAGGTTAAAATAATGTTAGAGGGCACAGCTAGGTGTTGTTCAAAAACAGATTAGCAGGCACTTACACTAAAACTCATTAACTGTTAGTAATAAATCTAGCATTGCATTTTTCCATTCATCCCTTTCTAACAAATTGGATGAATTTCTCAAAATTGGCAAATGTAGTCAAACACACAGTGGTGTTACCAAGATGGGAATATTAGCTGTCAAGATGAATTGTTGCTTTCTCATGAAAACATCATTGTCTTAAGAGCATTATACCTTATCAAAAACATTTCGGTATATGATGTAATATTCATCAGCAGGTCCTTCCTCATTACAGCCCACTCTTTCAGTTTCTGTAATTATGTATCTTTGTATACTTTCCAAAAATTCTTTGTCACTTCTACTAATGATAGGAGGGAGAACTGCATGTTTATTTATTTCTTGGACTGACATATGTCACAATCTGCATACTTGTTTACAGGAGAAAAGTTAAGTCTTAACTTGCTTTTGCAACAAAGCCAAATCTTTGGTAAACCTGAAAGAAAAAAAAGACCATCAATTAATCTAAAGCTTTAAATAAAGTCAAAGATTGATCTAAAACAAATGTATATTTGTTTCATAAAAAAAGTGTTCCATGGATCTCTTGACAAGTATTTCAAACATGAATTTAAAGGTCTAATCTATTCTCCTATCATGTGCTATCCCTCTGGTACAGAAATACCAAACACCAGTCAATAAAGAGTTCCTTTCGTACTAACCAAGGATATGTGCCATGTGATTAATGGTTTCTCAATACTCAACACTTTCTAACAAAAGCTTTAGCATTTTATTTGTCTCCTATGGGAAAAGTAGCTTGGAAACCTGATGACACACACAAGGTCAACTACTTCTCTTCTCTACTTGCATGCTTCCCTGGCCATATCATAGTCATTCAGTGCACAATAGCTATAAATAGTTCATAAATTTATTTTTAGAATAAACTTTATTATAATTCATATGCCTATTATGAATATACTGAGTGAAAAGTAAGAAATCAGGACTTCTAAAATCCATCCATCAGTGATGTCAAAAATAACAAACACTATTTTTCTGAGTAGTTTTCCAGCAGCTACATTCCACTGCTCTCTTAGTAAAGAATCATTACCCAACTAGAGTCGAATACAGAAGTTGGTTCCCAAGATTAATTCATGTTAACATCAAACAGAACCCATGGCTTCTTTAAAAATGTCTAGCAAGACAAAACATTTTAATCTTCCCCTCCCCCTCTAATTATAGAAGTATATAACCATGGTATCAATTTTGGAAAATATAAACCAAAGAAAATTAATAAAAAAACAAAAATCACCCAAATAAAAAAATAATGGCTATTTACTTTTTTGGTGTATTTATTCCCAATTTTTATCAGGACCACTCTACATTCAGTTTTGTATCCAATTTTTTTTCACTTGATATTAAAAGCACTTTCCATGTTGTTAAATAGTTCTCAAAAACATGACTTCTAATGATTGCATGGTATTTCACAGTATGATACACTGTAAGTTATTTAAACATTCCCCCTCTGTGGGATATTTTCATTATTCTAAATAACGCTGTGATGAATAAATGTCTAAACCAATTTTACCATGTTTTGGCAATACAATTGATATCTTGTTATATGAAATAACATATATGGCCTACAAATACTCCCTATAGGCTAAATATAGGAAGAGGGAGATAGCAAAATAATTTCAAAGTTTAATAGATCTAATTTATCTTTGATGAGTTGGATAATAAAAAGCATATTTATAAATGAATATAAAGTAGCTCCAATAAGGTAATAACCTGTAAATGGATCAAATTTTCCCACATGAGAAGTAAATTTAATTCATTCATTAACCAGTATTTATTGAGTGTCTACCAGGCACTGATTTATAGCCAGATCCAGCTATAAATAAGATAAAGTCCCTGGCTCCTTAGAGCTTACAATCTGGTAAGAGAGTCAAACTATAAATAAATAATGTAATTTCATATAGGAAAATGTAAAGTTAAAGGAGGAAGAAATAAGTGTGATCATCTGGAAGTGAATGGTCGGTCACCTGTAAACACCAATGGCTTCCTATTACCCTTAGGATAAAATCCAAGTTCCTTTCCTTAGCCTATGAAATGCTCTGGAGGAACCAGGGACTCTTTCTGACTAAATTTAGCCTTTTCAGGGCCCTGTCTTCCTCATAACTCCACCCACCTCTCAGGAACTTGCTCTCTTAGCTGAGGGTCTTGCACAATTCTCTCCCATGCCTATATTCCCTCTTTCATCCTTACTGCTTGGCTTCCCCTCCAGGTATACAAGTACTACCACTCTCATTCACTTGGCTTTTACAGATTTTTCAGATCTCAGCCTGAAACTTGGTCAAGTGCCACTGCTCTGTTATCCCATGGTACTGTGCACTTCCTCTATCATGGTATTATCACTGGAGCCACACTGACTTCTTGTTTATATTCTGTCTCTCCCAGTAGGCTGTAAACTTGACAAGATTAGGAACCAAAATGTTACTCCCCATTATTCTCCCCTAAACATATGCATTCCAGTGCACAATACAGTTTCTAGCAGAGTATGACTCCAAAAAAATATTTGCTTAATAATCAATAATCACTGAGCAATTTTATCTGGCTTGCTCAGAAGACAAGATTTGTGGTGTCCTCAAACCAGAACACAGAAGTGATTGTTCCTCAGCATCTACAAAATGCCACTGAGTTACATAAACCAACTCAAGATTACCTTTCACTCATTCATTCATATTAGACACTTAGGGATACAGAAAAAACAAGTCACAAGGGTTCCCAGTCAAGTCTATTGGGTCTACTTAAAAGTGCCATTGCTACAGAGCAGAGAAGGCAGTGTGACACAGGTGGGCACAATGTGCCACAAAAGCTCTGAGGGGCATCTCAGTAGTCTGTGTGAGAGGGCAGGGAAGCATCAGGGAAGAACCTAAAAGAACATCCAAGGCAATGTTTAAGTTGTGCTGTATTTATTTATTTACTTATTCAATAAATATTTTGGGTGTACCTTCTGCATGTCTGCCACTATCCTGGACACTAGAGATAGAGCACTAAGCAAAACAAAGTCCTCAACCTACCAGATGTTATAGTCAAGTAAAGAATCAAACAAGACACAGTAAAAATAGAGTATGCCAGATAAGGGTAAGCTATATGGGAAAAATAAAATAGCAGTGAGCATTAGAGAATAAGAAAAGTAGAAGGGTAGGTGTTATTTTATATAAGGTATAAAGTCAGCAGAGGAAAGCCCTCCCTGATTAAGTGACACTTCAGAAAATTGAAAAAAATAAGTTATGTAGAATGCTGGGAGAAGAGTGGCTGAGGCCAAAAGAGTAGCAAGTGCGAAGGCCTCGAGGCAGGACAGTATGTCTGAAGAACAGCAAGCAGGTCACTGGGGATAGAAGATAATGAGAAAGGGAAAGAAGAAAGAGAAGAGGTCAGAAGTCATGTAGATACAGGGCCTTGAAAGCAAGACCACAACCAGCCCATGGGGCACCTTTGCACAGGTCAGAAAAAGGTGCCTTCTGGGCATATTTGGCAAGAGAAGCAATGGATTGTGGCCTCCAGTCACTCCAGTGCTGGTGTGACTGCCTTACTCAGGAATTTAGGCTTAACTCTGAGTGAGATAGGAAGCCATTGGAGGGCTGTGGGCAGAAGAGTGACAGCTGACATATTTTTCCAAGGACCACTTTTGCTGCTCTGTGAAGATAGGGTCTCTGTTAGGAGGCTACTGCAATAACCTGAGTGAAAGGTGATGGCTTGAATCAAGATGGTTAACAGTAAAGGTGGTGAGAAGTGTTTTTGGATATATATTGAAAATAAAGCCAAGATTTGCTAAGGGATTAGATATGAATATGAGAGAATAATCAAAGATGATCCCAAAGCATTTGGCCTTACAGTGTAGAAAGATGGGAATTGCCATTTATGGAGATAGGAAGAGCAATTTCATGAGATCAGAAGTTTGGGGCTCACCTATTAGAGATGTTGAGTAGACAGCAGGCTATGTGAAGCTGGAGTTCAGGTAGTGGCCTGAGAGATAAATTTGCAAGTAATCTGCATATAAATATTATTTAAAAGTTATGCAGTAAGAATGAAAATGACCTGGAAAATGTAAACATAGCAGAGGTCTAAGGATTGGGCCTTGGGGAATACTCCCAAGTTTAAAGGTTTGGTAGTTCAAGAGGAAGCACTGAAAGAGCCTGTGAGAGTGTCCACGGAGGTAGAAGTGAGAGGGGTATACTGGAAGTCACATGAAGGAAAAGTGAGAGGGAGTGATTAACTGTTGCAAATGCTCCTGATAGATCAAATACAATCAAATGACCATTAAATTTAGCAACAGAGGTGAGTGACCACAAGAGATATTCCACTAGACTGGAGGGGACAAAAGCTTGATAGGTGTGGGTTCCATCAATGGGAGAATGAGTATGGACATCTCTTTCAAGTTGTTATAAAGGTGCAAACTAGATGGCAGAATAAGGGACAAAGAACGTTCCAGGAATAAGAAATGGATTCTTTAGAAGTGCCAAAGCATGAGAAAGCATAAATCAGGAACTACAATTAGTTCAATGTTATTATAGTATAAAGCAAATAACGGGTTTGGCAGATTAGGCTATAAGGGAGGCAGAGAATGCATATCATACTAAGAAATTTGGATTTCATGCTAAAAGTGAAGTGTAATAATGACATAATCACTTACTTTTTAGAATATTTTGAAGGCAAAAGTGAAGGTGGGTTAGAAAAGGAGAAATACTAGAGACAGATTAGACGTTAGATACTAAACCCTTCCAGGAGAAAATTAAGGAGAGCAGAATTTGGGGATGCTGACAGGAAGGCACAGAAATAAGAAGAGATGACATCAGTAGGTTACATTAGAAGGATTTTTGCAGTGGACAAAGGCCAAGGTAAGGACGTAACTCACTTCTCATTGGCCCACCTTGCCAAGAGAGCATCTTACACATCATGCAAAATCGTTTTCTTAGGACCTTCGCTACACTCCCAAAGTCCAAATTTGGAAAACCTACAACTAAATAAACATCCGCAGGTTTCCTTCCTATATGGCTTCCTTTTAAAATTTAAAAACTCCCAAGATTTTCAACGTATTATACCATTTCACACTAAGGAGTGACACACCAGGCCCAGAGCCTTCCTTAGACTAGCAGACACTTGGGGGTTGAGGGTGATGGGGGACTATAGAGCGAGAAAAAGATGAACCCGAGCTTTGAAAGGTATCACTTAGTTTTCAGTTTGCCTGCAGCTAGCCGCAGGAATTCCCTTGCCTTGCAGACCGAGGGAGCGGCTGGTGATTGATGGCCGATCCTCTGCCCCTAAACGCCTCGCTAAGTGGGTGAACGATACTTTCGTTCCACTACCTTTCCGCAGCCTCTTACCCTTTGTTCCTAGTCATTTCTGACCCGTTTCCACCTTTCCCGAAACCATTATTCCGCTTCACCTTGCCTCCCTCCTCACCTTGATCCCTTTTTCCAAACCCCAACTCCAGTGCTTGGAGATAGTTACTAGGGAACCCGGAAGTGTGGAACTGCATCTTGGGACAAGTAGTCCTTGGCAAAAGAAAGCAGCGGAGAACTACAGTTCCCAAAAGACACTTCCATTTCTTTCCGTTCTTCAATGAGGCCCTCTCAAACCCATGCCCTTTTAAAGACCCTCTTAGCCATGTCCACTGCTTGGAAAAAGCCTTTTAAAGACATTTTTAAGTTATTTTAATCTATTATATCGCGATCACTCTGAAGGTTAAAGTGAGACATAGGCCCAGGCAAGAGAAAGTAGAAATGAGGTTCACTAGCTGGTCTGGCATGTAGTTAGACAGCGGTTAGGGCAGCAGTCAGGCATTTGTTGTGGTCGCCTAAGAGGTGGGGCTTCCACTGGGGCGCCTGGAAACCTTGTGGGCCGGCGCGGCGTTCTTCCTTTCCGATCCGCCATCTGCGGTGAGTGTGTGCTTCTTGGCCGCTCCTTGGGTAGCGGCCTGCCTGTCACCCTCTCCTCTGTCCCTAGCTCTAAACTGTCTCTTCTTTCCCCTCCACCTCAGGTGGAACCGCCGCCAAGATGCAGATTTTTGTGAAAACCCTTACGGGGAAGACCATCACTCTTGAGGTACGGGCCAAGGTGGCGTAAGAAAGCCAACCCCTGAATAAAGGCCTGAGGTAGATTTCGGGACCGGCGCTGCTCTCTACCTTAGAACATGTTTGTTTCTGAGTCTGGGTTCTGAACCTGAATTAGGCGTTGTTTGCCAAGCAGAGGCTTGGGTCCTGTTTTCGATGTCTAAGGTCTGGGCCTATCGCCTCTCTAGTGGTCCCGGCCTTGTGGCCAAAGGAGGGGGTCCCGCGGTGAGGCGGGGGGTGGAGCCCAGCACGAGTGGGCCATGCCTCACCCTCCGGGCTGGAAGTGTACTTCGCGGTGGCTTTCCAACGGGTTGAGTGATCAACTCCCTGGTGAGGCTTCATCCCCCTCCCCCCACCGCCATGCTCAGTCAGTTCTGTGATTTTCGAATTGAATGAGCGTTTATTGTAGTTTCTTAATGTGCTACCAATATATTTGCACTTTTAAACTCATAGGTTGAACCGTCGGATACAATAGAAAATGTAAAGGCCAAGATCCAAGATAAGGAAGGCAAGTAATATTTTTTAGTTCAGAAATATTAACCTCGGGAAGGCTCCAGTTTCCTACCTGTAGTCTCTAGGCATACCTGCTCTTGGTGGGGTGGGAAGAAGTCAGATTCATAAATTGAAATGCTTTTGGAATAACACAGTAAGCATGTTCATGAGCATGGAGCCAAGTGACAATTATATTGATATGAATTAAGTATTGTTACAATTACATGAAGTAAAATTTCTAAATATGAAACATGCTTAGTCTAGTAAGAACTCAAGACAGCTATTATTAGTACCATTTATTTGATTAATGATTATTACTTTGTAAAACTTGAGCATATATCCTTGTTATGCTAACTAAATTTGTTGGGGTTTTTTGGTTTCTGTTTTGTTTTGCATTAGGAATTCCTCCTGATCAGCAAAGACTGATCTTTGCTGGCAAGCAACTGGAGGATGGACGCACCCTGTCTGACTACAACATTCAAAAGGTCTGTTTGGAGGAAAGAGCAGCCCTTTGAATATAAGTAAATGTTTACAGTTTTGACCAATACACAAAAATGGGGAGATTAGCAAGATTCCCAGGTGACTGCTATAGTAACATTTGAGACTCACTGCTGTTTCTCATGTTCTGGATTTTTGCAGATTGCATCTCATAGTGTAATCTTCCTGTAAACTAGTTAAGAATCAGAGACCTTTACTCAAGACTCCCTTATTGGTGGTATTGTGTACTTCCTACCATATCCAGTTAGAATGCATGATGCTAGTTGAGTATGGGCATTAATATGATTGTTTAAAAGACTGTTTCATGAATAGGAGTCTACTCTTCACCTTGTGTTGAGACTTCGGGGTGGTGCTAAGAAAAGGAAGAAGAAGTCTTACACCACTCCCAAGAAGAATAAGCATAAGAGAAAGAAGGTTAAGTTGGCTGTCCTGAAATACTATAAGGTGAGCTAGTTCATTAAAAATGTTTTTAATTATAGATAAGTTTTGTTTGCATCTCTGTTTTTAAACACTTTAATAGAAGTTTTTTTTTTCCTGTTTGGTATTTGAATGAGCTTTTTATGATGGGGTTCACCATTAGCTGCTTGTTCCAAATTAGGATTCTGATTTTGAAGTCACATCTAGGTTCAGCTCTTTGCTCTGTCCACCCTGGCAAGGCTGGACTTTAATGAGCTCTGGACATTTTTGTTGTAGTAATTACTGGCGAGTACTTGGGGTGCTTACAAGTAATAAAAACTACTACTTTTTTCTTTCTTTCTCTCTTTTTTTTTTTTTTTTGGTCATTCCCTGGCTGGGAATTGAACCCAGGCTGCAGTGTTGAGAGCGCTGAAGCCTAGCCACTACACTACCAGGGAATCCCTAAAAACTACCATTATGTGATTAAAAGGTTAAACATTAAGTTACTTAGACTTCAAAATATGTTGTAAAATTAACAGCAGCTTTTTGCTTTTCAGGTGGATGAGAATGGCAAAATCAGTCGCCTTCGTCGGGAGTGCCCTTCAGATGAATGTGGTGCTGGAGTTTTTATGGCTAGCCACTTTGACAGACATTATTGTGGCAAATGTTGTCTGACCTATTGCTTCAACAAACCAGAAGACAAATAATTTTATATGGGTTAATAAAAGACATGAACTAACTTTGTTATTTTATTCCAATGATTTTTAAGCATCAGATTGATGAATCACACGATTTTCTTTGATAAACTACTTTTACTTGGCTGAAGAGTTCCGTTGTATTTAATATCAGTGTCTAGATAGCCATTTTGTTTCTTGTCATTATTGACATAATGAATTGGATAATTCTTTTTTGTAGGAGTTACCCAATGTATCATAAGATGAACAGCATCCTTGGCCTCTACCCACTTTATAACACTAGCAACCCCTACCATTATCACAACCGAAAGTCTACACAAACATTGCTAAATGACCCCTAAGGAGGAAATAACCCTATCCCCCCAACCTCTTACTGAGAAACTTTGTTGTGAACTGGTGTTAATGACCTTGCCTAAAAAGAGGCTAGGACATACATAATTCAAAAATTCCTGAGTCCCTGAGTGGTTTGGCTGGGGTGTTGGCTGTCTGCAATACAAGAAAATACAAAGGACACACTGCTGTTCGTTGTTGTTGAACATGGAATTCTTAGGATTTTAATGTATGCTCATTCGCATTGCTGGTACTTAATAAAAATTAGGTTTCAAGCAGTATTTGGTACTGGACTTTACCCATGGAGCTCAATTCAATGAAGGATTGCTTCTCAGTATCTGTCTGAAAATAACTCATTTGAAGTTTTTTTTAACTGATTATTACATTTAGTGATATGCCAATTCCTTTTTAACCATTTTTTTCTTAACGCCAGGATTTCTAGTGGGAAGCAACCTTAAATAAGTTTCCCTGTTTCTGTAGCATTTTAGGGTATACATGTTAATGTTTGGTAGAACTATTTGGGTACTTTTTGAACAGTGGTGAATTACCTTCAATTAAGCAAAACTAGTTCTATAATAAAGCAAGACATTTAATATTTTACATTTTTTAATAAAATTTAAAATCCTGGATCCCAAGAGGTCTTGGCTAAAACTTCCTTTTCTTCATAACAAATGATGTCATCTCCCACTTTAAATTCTATATTTTCTTCATCCAAACTGAGGCCACAATCCATTCCAGTTTTGATTATTGGAATATCATCTTTATGGTGTTTCAGTGAGGTTAATGAGCCTTAAAAATAGAAGCTTAAGGTTCATGTATTGAACAAATAAGACCTAAGTGCTGTATGCTATTGAGAAGATTACACAAACTCACAAATGTAACAGTTCTGTCACATTAAATGATGACTAGATATCGGAAACAGTTTTGTCAAGATTTGATTTGTGAAAGATACATTTTAAAGATGGACTCAGACTGCAGAGAGATTGGACTCGACTCGTATGAGACGAACGAAAAAAGATTTGCAAAGTTCAAGTTAAATGACAGAAGTAAACAAGTATGTAGATGAAGTATAGGAGGCACAGCTGAAAAGGTAGTTTGGAGCCAATTTTAAGTTTAGAAAATCAGAAGACTAAATCCTGGAGGAGTAGAGTCATCACAATTAGTATGAGTTAGCAAAAAGGAATGGCCTGAACTATAACTACGAGAGTGAAAGAGACATATTTCAGATGGTTAAAGAGAATCATCAGGTTTTGGTGACTGGATGTGATATCACAGAAACAGGTTTTGATGTTGCTTACCTTTCCAAATAACTTGTCCATTACGGATTAATTTAAATTTTTTTTGCTTTTCTAACTGTCCTTTTTGGACTCTGCAGCCAGCCACAGGAACTTTTTTCTTCCCTTCTGTTACAGAGAATGTAGCTAGTATAGAAGCCTCACCTTTAGGAAGAAGAGAATATTTAAAGTACAGAAAATGAAAGATTCTGAGAAATAATCTCATTTTTGACATGCAAGGTAGAATTAAAGGTGTGAGAAAAACAAACTTGTGAATAAAAGTCCTGGTTTTCTTTGACTCCACCAAGTTTATTAGAAATAACAATTGGATATTCTTGGAAAAGAAAATCAGAAAAATACACGTGCTTACCAAAAGAATAAATGAACAATGGAACTCTTGGCTGAATACAATAAGATGATAACAGTTGATTAGTACAATTTTCCCTGATCCATG
Source organism: Lyroderma lyra (assembly GCA_004026885.1). Classification (NCBI taxonomy): domain Eukaryota; kingdom Metazoa; phylum Chordata; class Mammalia; order Chiroptera; family Megadermatidae; genus Lyroderma; species Lyroderma lyra. The sequence continues at coordinate 203,828 of PVJL010001557.1, read as the reverse complement.
GAAACCTATTTTGGAACTGTCAGTATTATCTTCTAGAAAAGATCATGTGTTACTATATAAAGTCCATTATTGGGACAGTGACAAAATTTGAATGTGGACTGCGGCTTAGATAATAGTACAAATGTTAAATTTCCTGAGTTTGATATTTGTTCTATGGTTTTATAAGAGAACAGTCTTGTGCTTAGGAAATGCAAGTGTTTCTTGACAAACAGACACAGTATCTCAAATTTATTTTCAAATGGTACAGAAAAAAATAGTCTCTGTGAGTGTGTTGGGGAGGAATAAAGCAAATGGGGCAAAATGTAAATAACTGATTAAGTAGGTAAAGGGTATACGAGAGGGAGTTCCATATACTTTTCCTGTAATTTTTCTGGATATTTAAAACTATAATCAAAATAAGTTAACAAAAAATATGTATATGGAGACGAAAAGAACATAAAATGATTCAGTCATCTTAAGTAAATTAGACTTTAATCTGTTCAAGGGATATACTAGAAAGAACATTTTTTGATACTTAATATTTAAATGTAAATTTTCTTCTCATGGTAGATTCCTCTGTCAGCTCCATGACAAAATGGTTCCTTCCATGACACGCTAACATCTTTATGCCTCCCACCCTAGTCTAATTTATATTACAATTAGTTGTTCATGTCTAAATTTGAGGGTAAGTTCTTATTGGCCTGTTTGCCTTGAACCTCAGGCCTAACTAAGCACAACACGTTGCAGAGGGCAGGTGTAACCAGATGTTATGCTGAACTCTTATGTAGTCATTTTTTTCTAGAACACAGGATATGTTTGGAATGGTGAATTTATTTCAACAGTGAAATACAATTCCCCTAAACTCTGCTTTCAAGTGTTATTTACACCACCTAAAATAACAAATGTTTTAAAGTAACACACAGTCAACAGTGAACACTCACCTATTACGTGCTCTTCCACAGTGCAGGGCAATCGGCTGCTCAGTTCTCCCTGCAAATCTTCAAGAAGATGGTAAATAATTTTGTGAAGTTTAATTTTTACTCCTTTTTTTGTAGCTGATTGCTGGATAACATTGCTTGCATTCACATTGAAGCCATATATAATGCCTGGCAAGCAAAAATATAATCAATAAAATAGCACACATATTACATTAAATAGTTTATCAAGCAGAAACTCGAATCTATATTATTTCCTCTATGTAAATTAAAAGCAAGTAGGGAAGATAAGAAATTCTATAATTTTTTCTCATGGAACCTAGTAAATTTTCAAATAATAAAAAGATTTTATAAATTCTATTGTGGTTTGCTTAACAAGGAAAATTTCTTTATGAATTTTAAATCCATTCATTTAAGAAACATATTAAAAGCTCAAAATAAGAATGACAATATGCTAAACAAAGCTTTGAATTTTATACCAGAGAAATAAAAAAAATGATTAGGGCTGAAATACCATTACATTATTTTACAAACAATTCTAATGTAAAATTGTAATCTTATTGTCTACAATTTGTAGTTTACTCCTAGGTATTCAGCTGGCCAAAAGATGCTCAAAAATAGTTACTTAATTGGTAAAGTTCAAGAGTTATTTAATAAATGAAAGAAGTTCCATGAAGCTGACCATTTTACTAAAGAACAAATAATGTATTTAAAGGGAAATACCTTGTGGGGATTTGGGGGAGAGGAGAAAGCAAACCCTCTTGCCTTAAGTGAAAAATGCAAACATCTTAATCAAGAGAAAAACCATCACCTTGAAAGGCTTATCATTAAGAAATCACTCAGGGGAGTTCCCTGGTAGTGTAGTGGCTAGGCTTCAGCGCTGTCAACGCTGCAGCCTGGGTTCTATTCCCAGCCAGGGAACTACTCACATTAAAAAAAAAGAAAGAAAGAAATCCTTCAATACATTATGTTACACAGTACAGTGCTAGGCCAGCCAGTTCCTATAAAATACTTTGAATTAACCAGCAATGCTGAGAATACTTTTTCAGTAGTAGAAGTAACATTTAATTGTAACCAAGTCAGGTCATGAAGTACCTCCTTCCTAAATGATTCATTAATCACTCAATAGAGTGTTGGTGCTTTGCTAGGTGTCAGACCTAGTTAAACAGACAGTCAAGAGTCCCCTTTCTGAGTATCGTAAGTTTAAATAAACAGTCCCCCTCTATTCCAGGAATTTAAAGCTAAACAGAGCTTTGATTTAAGAAAGATAGGCTTTGTAAAATAACCAATAAACAAAAACAGCCAAAATAAAAAGATAAAGTACTAAATAGGCCGATAAGTGTTAGGAGCATCCAAAAGTCTAAATCAGTGATTCCCAATCTTTTTTTACTTTTAAACCCATTTCTACAAATTGTACCCCTTGTTTTTAAATACTGACACATTTGTTCAGTGCCTAACTTATTGTAAAATAGTGGAAATGAGATAGGTTAGGAAAGAAAAATTACTACACTGAAAGTAAAAAATATAGATTTAATTTACAGTATCTGTAACAGTTAAATATGGATAATGATCAAATATTTAAACACTAAATAAAAATTTTAAAATCACGATTAAAGACAATGCATTTACTTTTACTCAGTAACTAAACTGATCAAATTCTGGCTATGGATGTATTTACATGTTTGGGGAAGTTCTAGAAATGTTGCAAATTGGTTGTTCTGAAGCTGTGTAATGATTGGTATAAGAGGTGGTTTGGGGGAGGGTTCATAGCCACGCCCTCACCAATCATCATTCACTAATGTGATCTCATTTTGAAGTGTCTCCATTAACAGGAATTCAAACTTAACCTTTATTGCTCCATAACTAACGTTTTGCATATTTTTACTTGACTTGTTTTTTCACCATTACTGATTATTTTTTTTCTTACCCCTGAAGGGCCCAGCATGTGCCCACCTGGGTACCTGTACCACTGCTTGGAAACCCATGGTCTAAATTAAAGATACAAACAACCAACTTTGGGTTGAGTGGGGAACTGTGAGGAGCAGAGAGAGGGAGGAGTAATTGTACCTTCAAAAAAAAAAAATTAGGAAACATTACTAGGCTTGAATTAGTTCTCTAAGGATGCAGTACAACATGTGGAGCTATGGCTGACATACTGCACATCCATCCACCCTGATCAGTAGCTGGGACTTTACTGCAATAGGAAGGGTGATGCTGATATGGTAAATGTCAGGTGGGGTTAGCCAATCAACAAAGGACAGAAGCAAATTGTTCACAGTATACTCATATACAAGAGAATATAGTTAAACAAATAGGAAATAGAATCCTTACCATGAAAGGTTTCAGCAAGATTAACATCATTTTCACTAATATCACCCACACCAAAATGTACTAATTCTAGTTCACACTCATGTGAAGCATCATAAGTTTCCATAATGTTCAAAATGGCCTCAACGGAACCATCAACATCACCTAAATGTGGCAAAAGTTTAAAATTATTGGTGTTAAAAGTTAGGCATCAATAGACACAAAAATGACAATAATCTATTATAAACCATAGTAAGAATGACATTTACCACTAAATCCACTTTTAAGTTAATTTAGCATTATAAATATCTACTTGATTAAATACAGAATAATGAACCAAATGAATATTTACAAGAAAATCATCAAGAAAAATGTTTACAAAGAAAATCCCCCCACAGTGGGAGGTAGGTGAAAAGGGTGAAGGGGGTCAAAAGGTACAAACCTCCAGTTATAAAATAAATATGTCATAGACATATAATGTATAGCATGGTATAGTTAATACTATTGTACTGTATATTTGAAAGTTGCTAAGATCTCAAAAGTTCTAACCCAAGAAAAAATATTTTCTAACTATGTATGGAGATGGATGTTAACTAGACTTATTGTGGTGACCATTTTGCAACAATGTGCAAATATCAAATCATTATGTTGTACACCTGAAACTAACAGAATGTTAATATGTCATTTAGACCTCAATAGAAAAAGTCTCCTCCAAAATATTGAAATAATTTGGCTTAAATTTAATGGCCCAAATTAACTGTGAGAATTAAGAAATACATGTATTCCAAAAATGAATTATAAAGTAAAATCTTTTAAAAGTCACCTTTAACAATGACAGGAAGTACATTTGAATCTTTTTCTGCTTTCTCTTTTGGCTTTAAGGGTTTTTGTTTTTTCTTTTCTTGGTACTTTATAAATGATCTCTCCTTCCAGTGCAAAGTGCCATATTTCGCACGGGCTTTCCGGTGTGCTTCCTGGTGTTCCTTTCGCTTTTCTTCTATTATTTTCAGATCCTCCATATTTCTCTCCTGTTCTTGCTCATACTTCCTCCAGGCAACAACTTCACGTGCCCTTGGCTTTACAGTGAAAACAACAGGCATTTTTTAACTACATAGGAACCAGTAACTGCTGGGTTAAAAACTTTGTGATTTTCCTCCACTATGAAGTTAGCTTAACTCATATATGAATCCGCTAATTTTATAAGTTTCAAGAAACTTATAAAACTTTAACTTGGGAGCTTTGTGTATAATTGAAAATTTTAATTTAAAAACCCTATCTCAAAATTTTAAAAAAATCTATATTCAAGTTCTAAAACAGCTCCACTGGTCCTCTCATAGCCCCTGTAGTCTAGAATTAATTGTTAACATTAATATACTCATTTGGTACCACATTATAGACCAATATTTAAAATCATTACATCATATCTACTATATAGGAATTAAACTTGATATACCTCAGATTCTACTTCAAGAATTTCATCTCCTGCAGAAGGGAGGTCTCTCCAGCCTATAATTCCCACTGGCATGCTGGGACAGGCCTCATTAATTGTTTTTCCATTTTCATCAAACATTACACGTACTTTTGCCCAACTCTTTCCAGCGACCAGAATTGAGCCTTTCCTCAAAGTTCCTCTTTGAATTATTGCTGTAGTAACAGGACTAAAATGAAAATAAAGTACATATATATTCTTAATGCCAGAATCAAGGTGTAATAGCATTTTTTAAAGTAGAGCAAAGATATCTTTATGAGAATTAAATAAATAAATTGTGTGTGTGTGTGTGTGTGTGTGTGTGTGTGTGTGTATAATGTACACGCAGGGTAATTTCACCACTTCTCAACTTCTCAAGCAGTTTTCCATAGTATAAAAACATTTTACAATTGTTAAAAGGTGGAAGCAACCCAAATTTCCATCATTTGGATAAAGAAAATACAACATATACAAACAATGGAGTATTATACAACCTTAAACAAGGAAGTCTTGGCATATGCTATGACATGGATGAACTGAAAGGTCATTATGCTAAGTGAAATAAACCAGTCAAAAAGGACAAATACTGTATGTTTCCACTCATATGAAGTATCTAAAGTAGTCAAAATCATAGATACAGAAAATGGAAAGGTAGCTACTAAAGGTAGCTGCAAAGAGCTGCAGGGTAGAGAGGGGAAATGAATGTTTCATGGGTTTAGAGTTCACTGTGCAAAAGGAAAACATTTTAGCAATCTGTTGCACAACAATGTAAATATACTTAATACTACTAAACTGTACATTTAAAAATGGTTAAGATAGGGGGTTCCCGGGTGGTGTAGTGGCTAGGTTTCAGTGCTCTCAATGCCACAGCCTGGGTTCAATTCCCAGCTGGGAACCACCAAAAAAAAAAAAAAAAAAAAGTTAAGATGGTAAATGTAATGTAATGCATCTTTACCAAAATAAAAAAAAATTTTAAAGAAAAAAAACAAAAAAGCATTTCTTACAAAGTTATGATACTAAATGGTATAGATAGCTCAGTGTTCTGACAGCGTCCTAATCCCTTTTTATAACTAATTTGTTAAGCAGTGAGAAGACCTCTTCTCCTGATAGGGAGGGAAATTAAAGAAGAGAACACCATTCCAAAGACTTTCCCATATACTAGTAGGTAAGGACATAAAGAACTTAGAAACCCTAAAATGCAATAAATGCTACTTCATTCCAATTTCTATAAGGCTTTACCAATCAGTTAAGTTAGTGGAAAAAAAAAATCAAATGATTTGAACTACTTAAGTCATCTAAATATGACTACTACATATATACAGATAGTTGCTGTGGTCTAACTAACAACTACATTTTTGTGTTCTGTGTGCTAGTTTCCAAAACAAATGCTTTGAAAATATTGTTCATGGACTAACAATAATGTACAATAAAAATACACTGTTAAATAATCAATTCACAAGACAATGGAACAAAATTATCAAAAAGCAAGCATCTTAACAATCTTACCCTCTTCCTTTGTCTGTGAAAGATTCTATTACTGTTCCTTCCACTGGACCAGTGGGGTCTGCTTTCAATTCTAACATTTCTGCCAGAGTAACTGTTGCCTCTGCCAAAGCCATGAGATTATCACCCTTTAACAACAACAAAAAGAACGTTAATATAAATTAATAAGTATTATCTGTAAATGTAAGTACCAGGGTCAGAAAGCCAAATAACCCTTGACAGTTATATTACACTTTTCCCTTTAAACATGAATTACCCAATTAGAAGGAAGAAAGGGAGGGAGGATGGAAGGGAAAGAGAGATAAGCAAGAAAAACCTGATCCAGGGACAGATCTTGCAAGAAGCAGTGGCCGTATTTTTTTAAATATATGGCTACTAGTAGTGCTTGTTAATATCCTTTCACTAAGCCATGCTTTGTCCATTCTCTCTCTCCTTCATCTATCTCTATAACTGTGTTTTCTTCCTCTCACTTTCTTTACAATGCTACTTTACAGTGAAATTCTATCCAATTGAACAAGCTTTTGCATCTGTTTTTTTATCTGACCCATTTTAATTACCCAGCTGTGCAGCCCTGAAAAATCACTTCACTCCCCTGGATCACCTTTCCTTAAGTGTAAAATGAAGGACTAGATTAGATGATTCTTTTACCTTTAATGATCTGTTTACTATGCTTTCCAGGGCTCCAAGATCATGCAGCTGATTAAGTGGTAATGGAGATGGAAGAGATGGGCAAGGAATTTTTCCATTCTCCATGTCAGCCAAGAGATAGCTCACTTTTGTTAGAGTATGAAAAAGCAAAAACAACTGTAAACAAAACTCAGTGAATACCTTGGTTACCCATGTACTTAATCCTAGTATTTATTTCAATTTACAAAACTGGATTGTTTCCTTACATAATGTAGTCCTCTGTATATACCTTTGAAAAGAAGGCCTCACCTTACTTCCCTGCCACTCTCTCCCAACCCACTCCATTTCCCAGGAATCATATCTGCCCTCCCCACAAATCTGCCTAAGCAGCTTCACATCTACCTTCTCATCCTATGCTATCTGGGCAGAAAAGGTGGCCATGCCTTCAAATGTTTTCATCTTTCCATCTGGCTTTCAGAGTGCAATAGCAATTGAGGTATAGTAGAAAGATAACAAACGTGGCACTTTTTGAGTTTCAGAGAAAAACAGGCATGGTTTTACTATTAATGGGGGCATCTTGGAGTTAACAGATTTAGGAAAAGTAAAGATAAAATGAGACTGAATTGGACAAAGGTGGCCAAATATGGTATCATCCTTCAGTGAATGAACAGGGGGAAAAAAGTCTGTATTATGCGTAAACCATGGAATGTGATATAAATGGACAAAAAAGGAAATTGCTACTTAGCAGCAACCTGTAAAGAATAAGAGAATTGAATGCTGTCACAAAACAGGTACCGAGCTTCCTTGATGTTTTTCAACCAGAAAAATATAATTGGTAATTTAAAAGGAAATGTATTTAAATAGCATTATAAAACATATCAATTCAATTAATTGAAACATTGAGTCAATCATTATAAACTGAACTCAAATGTTTCATGTTTGTATCAGTGAAAATTTTATTTGTTTAAATATCTCTTAAATTCCCTATGACCATTCTATAGTTTTCACTATAAAAATAAGCACTTTTTATTACCAAGTACCTAATAGTAGGCTATTATACTATCCCCACATCATCCACCATTTACTCTCCTTATTCTAAGTAACTCATAACAAGATAAGCATTAATTTTAGATCCAATTCCCTACTCATCAGTTATGTAACCATGGATTGGTGACTGAGCTTCCTGAGCCTAATTTCTAATCTACCAAACCAGGATAATGATACCAGCTTTGCACAGTACCCAGAGAATTTTTAAACAATGGAAATTATGTATGTCCAAATGTTCTCCAGGAAAAATGCACTGTGTGCATTCCCATTGGAATACTTCGTCTGCGAGGGGCCTGCATTTACCGTAAGTGCAGAGACATGCACTGCTTGAACATCACCTCCATAATCCTCACACACCACGTCATAAGCTAGCAGTTCTTTTTTTACTTTTTCAGGATCAGCCTCAGCTTTGTCACATTTGTTTATGGCAAGGACAATGGGCACTGAAAGAGACAGGATTAAGAAGAGTGCAAATGATGATGACTTCAATTCAGGTATTCATAATGAAGACAACAACTTTTTCTGACTTTCTTTTTACTCAGTGAATGTTTATCTAAAAAAGACCTAAAAAAAACCAAAAAAACCTACTTTAGACCCATCCTGCTCTGCTTTCTACACATCAGGAGCCCAGATATGAGATGTCAAAATTTTAATTAGAAAAGCAGATTCTGAATTAAGGATATATATCTAAGATGACTTAAAAAACAAAACAGGGAGTTCCCTGGTGGTGTAGTGGCTTAAGGCTTCGGCATTGGTGCTGTGAACGCTGCAGCCTGGGTTTGATTCCCAGCCAGGGAACTACCCACAAAACAAAACAAAACAGTTTTTTTGGAGAAGAACCTATAATTTGAGAGCAAGATCAATAACTACAGTGACGATAATGTCCAGAAAAAAGTCAAGAGAAGATTCTAATTCAATTCTAATACCACTAGATAATTTGCCTCATCTTTCCAGGAGCTATTAACTCAGTATTAAAACTTAACATCTCACCATGGGGTGAAATTAAGAATCATTATTGTAAACCTTCTTTTAGGATTGTTAGCAATTCTTTATTTGTACATTTAGTTCCATGACTGACACATAGTGGATTCTCAATGAATAAATCAAATAATCTTACAACCCACTTGTCATTACTTAAACATACCCTCTCATTGCAGAAATCACACAAAATTATAGGAGATAATTCTCTGGTTGGGTTTCATCAACTCTGCAATTTTCTCAGGTATCAAACGAATAAAAATTAAAAACAGAAACAAAAAAAAAAAGCTATGTAACCCACAACCTACTATTATGAAGAAGTACATTCCATATTGATGAGTGGAACTTAACAAGGACCAAGAGAACAGGTATAGAAAACATGATGCAAAGAATTTATCCTATCTCAGCCAACTGCTTTGTGATGAGATCCCTGGCAAATTTATTACTCTCTTCTTTTTGTTATATTCTCTACAATCATTAAGAACACAGTCGATTCCACAAAGGCAATTTTGAAGAATTAGAAAGAAAATAGAGTAACACTGAAAGCTAGACAATCAGATTCCAAATAGACATGGTGCATATTAACTGTAATGAGGGGAGTTCTTGCCACTCTCTGGGTCTTAGTTTTCAGGTTGTGACATGAAAGAATTCAACGAAATCAGTGATTCTTAACTTCTTTTGTTTTGTTTTTTTGTCTCCTTGCCAACAAACCTAGAGGAATACATACTCCATTAGGTACATTTTCTCAAGACAACAGTATTTTCTCAGTGGGCATAGGGTCATATCCGAATAAGATTAAATATGCAGAGCGTGTGTGTGTTACAATTTTTAAAGGGAGGAAAATAAGGGAGAAACTAGCCAAACCATTTTCCAAAAGTTTCAATTTTATACTTTTGGCCAAATAAGAATTTATTTAAAGCAGATGAAGGGAAAAGTTTCTCTTTAGAGAAGTTCAGATGATGAAGGAACAAGGAATAACAGAATTAGAATATCACCACTTTGCAACTTCTAATGAATTTAGGTGATGGGTACATAGAGTTCATTATTGTATTCTTACTTTTATATCTGTTTAAAATTTCCATGATAAAAAAGTTATTTGACACTGCTATATTCTCACACTATGCCAAATAAGCAGTAGAGGAAAGACTGTACTTGTGGTCACATATCTCAAATTGAATCCTGTAACACTCTTCTTACTAGTTATGTCTGTGGGGAAACAATTCAACTGTCTTTGAGCCTAATCTGTAAAACAAGTATAATCCTCAGATTTCCATGAAGATTAAATGAACTACATGTACATGGCCCCAGGACAGTGGCTCTTGTAACTCAGCCACAGCCACATGGTACCTTGAGCATCTTTGGCATGCTGAATAGATTCCACAGTTTGTTTCATCACTCCATCATCTGCAGCTACAACCAATATGACAATGTCAGTGACCTGAGCACCTCTGGCTCTCATTGATGAGAAAGCAGCATGTCCTGGAGTATCAAGAAAGGTTATCTTTTCCCCTGAAGGCAGAGAGACTGTGGAAATAGAAATCCAATAACACTAAGGACTCAAATATATACTTCCTTAATATGAAAAAATACATGTGACATTATCAAACACAATAAATCTTTTAAATAATTTTATTCCTTCCATTAATCTTAATCAGAATACAGATCATCAGTTTACAAGAAAAAGAGATAACATACCAGTGAGACGTGTAGAGTTTTTTTTTTTTCATGTAAAAATTCAAACTAAAACTCTTCTTATTTCTAGAATATAGATAGTTTCCTGCATGTACCAACTGATACTTACTCTGGAGAGAGAATACACTGATAGTTATATAGGCAGCCACCCCCATATGAGCAAACATCAGCTGCACAACTGTCTTGAACAACAGACAATTTAGTATATGGTTAGTAGCTCAGGATGTGAGTCTAACAGCCTTGGGTTTAAATCCTGGCTTTGTCACTTACCAGTTGTGTATGTTGGCCTAAACAAGCCTCAGCCTCCTTATCTATAAGTAGGAATATTAATACCTACTTCATGATGTTGTTTTGAAGATAGAAAGCATAAAGCATATAAGGTACTCAGTGCAGTGCTCGGCACACGCTAGGTATTCAGTAAATAATTGGTAGCTATTATTTAATTATTAGTAGTAACAATATCACAATCTAGCATTGAAGAATTTAAGCTCATTAAACCAAACTAATATAGGATAGCATAAAAAGATAATATAATTTTCTTCTTATAGAACGTACAAAATAACCTTTATTAATCACCTGCTCTACATTTCATCAAACCAATGATTTTAACCTTTAGCCTTTCCTTTTGCTTTTAATTTATATATTCCACACAATGATATCCAGTTTAAGAAAGTAGTATGTGGGATTCCCAAGCACAATGTAAGGTAATTTGTGTTCATACCAAGAAAGGCACCAATATGCTGAGTGATGCCTCCAGCTTCCATTGCTGCCACTTGAGTTTTTCGCAGTTTGTCAAGTAACGTCGTTTTCCCATGATCAACATGGCCCATTATAGTAACAACTGGGGACCTTGGGGTTAATAAAGCTGGATCTGCCTGGGGCCTACAATTAATAGCAAAGGAGTTTCATTTCTTAAACATCAGAAACACTTTACAACCACTGAATTGGTTTGCAGTTATCTCTGTGAACTATCATTAACAATAAAACCCAACATTCAGCTTTGATTAGACATAACTATTTTCTTCTTCTATATATACAATGACTTATGACAAAATATATGACTGACCACCTACAGTTAGCATCTTCATATCAATGAACAGAACTGAATAAATTTTTAAAATCCAGGATCAATGTACATACTTGGAAAACTAAGAAAAATGATCTTTTACAGTTTTAATAATAACCTAAATATATATTCTGATGCTTTAAGCACTTCAAAGAAAAGTTTAATGTATACTCACACATAATTTTAATTTCAAAAGAAATTTTAAGGAAAACCTTTTCATTAAAAAATGTAAATAAAACTTTGTGGTTTCCTTCCCCCAGTATGCATAGTTATGTTTACCTTCTCACAGCATCTTTATTTTCTCTGACTTTGTCCTGTTTCAATTTGCTCCATTTTAACTTCATCCCCGCCTTCTTGATCACTTCTTTGATCCAGACTTCATCTAAATGTGAGTCAGCTTCTAGTGAATCTATGTCAGTAGTAGTGTTCATTAAAGCTTCATATATACAATCTGAGTGGAATAAGATAAAACCCTTTAGGATAGAAAATTAATAGAAAGTGACCTGTATTAATAAATATCTTTATAAACAGTACACTCAGTGAAAGGAATAACTATATAAGCTGTTTCTCTAATGTTAACAAATCACAAAGAAGCTAAAAAGAAAACAAACTTTAAAATATGATGCATATATATACTAGAATTTCTGTATATTCATAAATATTTGGAATATTTATATACCTTATGAACAATCTGAGCTATCAATAAAACATTACATTGCATGTTGTATACACTTGGTATTGAGCAGTTTATCATAGTATAGTTCTTTGAAAACTTGTAATTACATGTCATATGTATACAAATGTTTGTGTACATACAGTCAATTCTTGTTATTCGCAGTAGTTGTGTTCTATAAAACCACCATGAATACTGAATTAGCAAATACTGAACCACTGCTCTGAGGGCAAATACAGGGTTAGGTTCCTTTAACCTTTGGTCACATCAATACATACCTTGTTTTCTGTGTTTCTGTTTAAAGACACCTTATTTACCAAGCTATACTGCCGATTCATCAACAATGAACTCATGTTATTTATAACTTATAACATAACTTACGTTAGTTATAACTAATACCTGAATAAAGCTTATTGAACACATGTATTTTTCTATAAGGCACATTGCAGCCTTCCTGCCTTTGTGACACTAAACAGCACTTCAGGACTATACTCAGGGGCCACTTCAAACAGCAAAATCACCAACAAAAAACACAAAAATGCAAAACATGTGGCATTAAATAAACCACAAAACTGACACTTGTTTACAATATGACAGCTGAAACAAGAAGATAAGAGTGTTGCCTCCTTGAACCTCTGCTAGAAATACGTGATTGGGTAACTCAAGTTTTTCACCACTCTTCACATGTCTGGGAGTGACTGCAAAATCACTGTGAGTATTGATTTTGGGGCTACAAATACATCTTAGAGAATTCACCAATACAGAATCCTTAAGTCAACTATATGTACATAAACATACATACACACACACTCAATTAATGTATTGGTTTATGCATCTATTTAGGGTGTCCAAAAAGTCTTGAAATACAGGAAAAATGTTTACTTGTTAGTCTTTTTTATATTTTATTTAATGTGCTTTGTTTTCATTTCAGTCATATTTCCCTGTGGATGATAAATAAATGTATTTGTTCTGATACTGAAATAAGTAGTTTTATATTTCTAGACTTTCAGTCACCTATAAATATTTTAAGAGACATTTTAAGAGACATATGAAATAAAGGCATCATCAAATAAGCAAAACATTATCCTAAAACAACATCCTACTCAGCAGTGTGCTGGTAAATGTTTACTCACCAGGCTCGCCAAAACAAAACAAAACTAATCCCTGATTTATAGCATTTCCCAATTTATATGGTTCAAAGACCATGGCTGATTTCAAGCTATTAATACCAACATGAAGTCACTGAATGCAAATACGGAAAGAGATGGGCAGTAGCACACTCTTACATAGTATTTCTATCATACAGGTACAATAGGCATAAATAACCTCAAGAACACAGATACTAGTAAAATAAAAAGTGAAAAGTTTCTATCGTATTTATTACCTTTGTTTGTGATTTAATTTTTTTAAACAGTTGTGTTTAACAACCTACCCGGGATTTCCCTGGTGGTGTAGTGGCTAGGCTTTGGTGCTGTCAATGCTGCGGCCTGGGTTCGATTCCCAGCCAGGGAACTAAACCACATATTAAAAAACAAAACAAAACAAAACAAACAAACAAAAAAACAACCTACCCACATAATTCCTTATAATCTAGGAACTGGCTCATAAACTGGTGCAAGCCAGCCCCAGCACACCACTAATAAAACTACATAAATAACGCAAGAAACGCTTTTCTCTGTAGCTCCCCACCACATCCTCTCACAAGAAAAAACATTTTAAGAATGATACAACACAAGCTTTCTATATGGATATGTTCTCAGAGAACAATAAAACTCTTTCTAAACATAAAAATTATAATAAGCATAATTGTTTCTAATAATGCTAAAATGGTTCATAATCCAGTAACTAAAGCTTTCCATATGTTTTGCTAAAACTTTTGAGAGGTATCTTACATATAGAGATAATCTTTTGCCCTCTATATTAAGCTCATATAATACGGACATATATTTTATCTTTTCCCAAGACTTAAGTATTTATATGTAGAAAAGTGCCCAAGGCTTTTTAACCAGAAATATTACATCAGGTTATTTTAATTGACCCACAGGAGAAAAAAAATGTACTTAGATTGCTAACATAGTTGTTAAAAATATTCATAATATAAAAACTATCTTTAATTCAAAAGAGATGTGAATATTAAATAAACTTCAAATAGATAACTTATTTGTTTGTTTGTTTATAGGGTAATTCCCTGGCAGGGAATCAAACCCAGGCTGCAGCGTTGACAGCACCAAAGCCTAGCCACTACACCACCAGGGAACTCCTAGATAACTTATTTAAATCATAGCAAATCAGTTTCAGGTTTAGAGCACTGATCTGTGGAATTAAATTTATATCTGAATTATTCTATTTATTTGATGATACAAAGGAATTATTATTATTTTTTTGTGCTTTTTTTTTTGGTATGTGGGTAGCTCCCCTGGCTGGGAATCGAACCCAGGCCGCAGTGCTGACAGCACCAGCGCCGAAGCCTTAAGCCACTACACCATCAGGGAACTCCCCAAAGGAATTATTATGATCATGGGTATATGTGCTAATGTTTAAAAAAAAGAATCCTCATCTTTTAGCAACAGATATACATGTATGTATGAATTAAATGATATATTAATAATTGTAGTCACTGGCTTATGTGTACATTATGCTTATTATTCTATTTTTTCTAGTTTCATATATAGATATATATGAAAATTGCCAAAAATAAAGTTTTAAAAGCAAGCTTATTATCAATATTATTTATAAAACCATATCAACACAGTTTTCCTTAGAAAAATTCTGAATGACTGTATGCATTTGTTCTCAAAGTTTTCTGGTTTAAAATAATTACATAATACAACAGCAAAGTTACAAAAATGTAAGAAGTGTTCTAGTGTGCTATTCTTTGTGAGGATGTACACACACAAAGAGTAGTAATACTTTTCGGGCAGGAAACATGAAAATACTAGTTTTTTAGGGGTTTTTTTGTTGTTTTTTGGAAAATACTAGTTCTAAGGTACAAGTAATTTACAAAAATAACAATTCTTGAGATATATTTTGGTCTGGAGCCATACTCCCTTGGTTGAAATCGTGGCTACACTACATATTAGCTATGAAATCCTGGGCAATTATTTATCTTCTCTGTTTATCAGTTTCTCAACCTATAAATGGGGATAATAATCATAGCTAGCTCCAGTGCACTGTGAGAATTATAGAGTTAATAAATATAAAGTACTAATACATAGTAAAAGCTCAATAATTATGAGTTATTATTAATTCTTTCTTTTCCTTGAGAGTGCTTCACTTGTTACTTTACTTTGCTACAATCATAGGCTATTTCCTATTTACTGAATTTTAATGTTAGTTTATAATGAAAACTCAAATTTTGTTCCAACAATACTAAACTGGTAATAAATACATTAGTGGTGCAATAAAGGAATAAAAAATGACAATGATGCTATACATTTATAAATAAAAATAATATTATTAAAAGTTGTAGTTATTACTATGAATATTTTTCTGCTGGTACTACAGACATTGTCAAAATTAGTGAAAAAAGGAAAGCAGAAATTAGAGAAACAAAGGGAAAGTAAATGAATACAAATATGGTCCCTCAGTCTAAAAACATTTTTTGGACTTAGTCTAATAGCCCACAGAATTTCTGAGAAAGAAAGGTTAGTCAGACATGAAAATCATTTTCACTTTTATTTGAAGCAAAAGCTTGGAGAACTATATTTGGCAAAGAAACAAGAAATAAATTAGAATATGTGACCTAAAGTGGAAAATACTGGAATAACTAAAATGTTTTTAAACCACCAACCAAATTTTCATCCTTGAATACCTTAGTCTTATTGCAAATAAAATACCAGCTAATCCATGTTCCCTTATTTTTCCTTATAAAATTATCTGGCTCACCTGTATCTTTTTCCATTGCTCTGGCCAGTTCCTCAACAGTCATTCCAATCCATACCTCCACCTCCTTTTTAGATTTTGTTGAAGATAACTGAGATTTCTGTGATCTTTCTTCCTATTAAAAATTCAGAATGTGTGAAGATGGAAGAAAAAAACTTTAAATGATAATTTATTCTGGAATATACCATAATCATAGTTCCTATTTCTATAATACCAATTAACATTCCCATAAGTAGTTAAACCTCAAACTAAAATTAAAAATCCTGGAGTTCCCTGGTGGTGTAGTGGCTAGGCTTTGGCGCTGTCAACGCTGGGCCTGGGTTCAATTCCTAGCCAGGGAACCACACACATTTAAAAAAAAAAAAAAAAAAAAAAAAAAAAAAAATTAACGTTAAAAAAAAAATCTTACGTCCTTAATTCACTGTTATATACCAATTTCTATGTAATCAAATTCATCAGCATTACTGAACAACTAGAACTTACCTTCTTCACAAAGATTTATTGCCTGGAGTGTAGAATTATGGAATAAAGATTCTGTAAATGACAAAATACTCAAAATGGACTTCTACTCATGGTTCTAGGCACTTGCATCTCAGATCAAATAATACATTAATTGACAGAAATCTGTAACTACCTTTTTTGTTACTAGAAGTCTATATTGAGATAAAGTGGTCCCAAAGAGTGCATCTGATTGCCAGGGCCGGGTATACAGCTGAGCCGTCCACACCGGGTAACAAGATGAAAACACATGCCTCCACTGTGCTAATGTTTTTCTTTGACTCAGGCTGTGTAGCTTCCTACAAATAGTGTGAAATCGTAGCAAGTTCTCCACTTTCAGTATCTTCTGGTTCATGTTTCTCCTAGAAAAAATGTTTTAAAATAATATTTGGTTAACATTGAAATCAAGTTAGCAAATATTAGTTGGGTATCTGCTATATGCAAAACAGTGTGCTAGTTATAATTAATAAAACTGGATTCCTGGCCCGAAAGAGCTCACAGTCTAATCAGAGAGTTGGGATTCCATACTAATGGATCTCTAGATATTAAATATTATTGTTGTTAATGTTCCACTATGTTAGAACTGAAATACAGTAACAAACTTATAAAGGGCTCTTTTTTCACTCTTGAAATATCGACTAACCAAAACACAAATAGAGTGATTTTTCTAAAATGCAAATTTGAACTCATCAACTCTCTGCTAAATACCAAGCAGTGGCCTCCCATTAATCACCAGTTTAATATACAACTTCAAAACATGCTATATAAGAACTCATTATCTGACCTCTGTTAACTTCTCAGTTCATCTCTTACACTCTTATAGTCTCCTCACTCCTACCTCCCAAGCTTTTATTTTTGACCCACCCGTAATTTCCGATGGTTTGTCATCTAATTTTTGCAACTATGCTTATGTTTCCTCTACTTGAATTGTCTTTCAACATTTAACATTTCCTCCTCTTCCCCTGTCTCCCCCCCCCCAAAAAAAATGCTTTAGAGCAGGAAAAATGCATCCAATAAATAACTATTAAATAATGCCTTTGGAATATCTTTCTTGGAATGAAAGAAGAGTTTATTGAGAGAACACTGTAGCAGAATAGTGTTGTTCACAACTCAGTAGTGTAGTTCTTTTCCTTCTTGAGTCTTCTCATTCGGCTCTCAAGACTGCATTTCTACAACTTGGCTTTTCAGTTTTTAAGGGAAAGAGGAACTAAAATAATGTAAAAAGTACATGTTTTCTCCTCAGCAAGCATTTCCTGAGCACCAGCTTTCCAGGTAGTGTGTTTGAGGTTGTTGGTGCAAAGTAAAATGCTACAGTCCTTTCCTTCAGAGTTCACTGTCTTTAACGTGTTCCAATATAATGATTCTCAGGAACAGTAAATACTTCAAGAATGGCACATTTCAAAAAATCTTATTTAGGTACATGTTCTTGGACTAAGAAGTAAAGAGTACTCAGGAAGCACAGGATTCCTTGGGATTTTTTTTTTAAATTAGTTTAAAACCAGATACGACAAGGGCACGGATCAATAGAGTGGGAAGAAAGACTCTACATGGAGATTTAACCAAAGCTCAGATATGTAACTAGGGTAGGAATTAGAAAAACACATTGGGGACAATAATCCAAATGTGAAAACTGGAAGGAACTACTTATTTCTTGCTACTTATTTCAAGCCCCTCATTTTACAGAATAGGAAAATGAGAGTTCAGAGAGCTCAAAAACACTTCTCCAGTGTCAATTCGTAATGACAGTCAGGACTAGAACCCAGGCTCTCTGACTCCCAATTCGGTGGGTGTTCTTTCGCCACTAGGATATTGATGCAATCTGAAAAAGATGTTGGAAATACGAAGTTGCGTTGGTGGAAACGTCTGAATCTAAGAGTTGGAAGCCTTGGAATTCATCCGAAAGGTAAAAGGAAGTCATTATACAAGTACGAATCTGGGGTGGCTTCGCCTCAATCCCGAGCCCAGAAAGCCATGGGCACAGGTAGCCTGGGATTTGGGAAGCCGCACCTGCCGCGGCGCCCCGGAGGGAAGCCAGCCGGCCGCTTCTGATCACATAGTGCTTTTATATGCCTAAAAAGGGGTCACGCAAGGAATAAATGCGTCATGGAAAAGCTTCCGAAAGCGCAGTTGATGATTTGTGCCACTGACACTTTAAGCCAAACAATATACACCACCCAGAGCGACACGGCTAAGCGACCCCACTCACTTCTCCTACATAAGGCCTGGAGCGTCTGGATGTTGAGGCCAGGCGAAGATCACCTCCCGGGCTGGGAGAACTGACAGTCGGGTCAGTCCGTCCCCGTGATGGTCCCCACCAAGCTTCCGGTGCCGCCGGAAGCGGTTCTTCCCGGAATTAAGAAGTCCGAATTCATAATAATCGCTGTTGCTACCGGGAATAGGGGCTGTCTGAGGTCCGTCTGGTGGGCGCCCAGGCGGGGAGACGCGAGTTCAGTCTGTGACCTCTTTCTGGGTTCAGCGCGCGTCGGTAATCGCTTCTGCAGGCCCCTTCTTTTTCTAGAAGTAAATTACTGCTATGCTGAGCGGCGAGCGTCTTCGGTGTCTACCCTCGAGGGAAAGGTTCGCGGGAAAATGTGGAAAAAAATGACAGGTCCTTGCAAGCCACGTACCAAAAAGAAGTGAAAAACACAGGGAACGCGGTGGTGAAACCAGTTAGTCCTGGGTGAGGAGCGCTTTCTCTTTTTAAAAGTCTCCTCGTCTAGGTAGCATTTGAAGTAGTAAAGCCAGAGTGCGTTCCAACCCCAGCTCATTCCCAGTTGTGTAGACTTTGGGGACGTTATGTAAATTGCTTGTGCAATATGGTAATGAGAGGAGCTGCTTCATAAAAGAGCAATAAGGTTTATAAGAACACCTGGTTAATACTAAGGGTTTTTACTGTTGTGATTACAGCCTCCTCCCAGAGCGTTTCTGCACCTTGATTGGACATGTCTTTTGGCCCATCCTCTTAACCACAGCCACCTCCACTCCTGGAGAATATGAGAATCTTTTTATCACTGTGCTCAAGGTCTAACACTACCCACAGCTAATGACATAGTATAGAAGAGTTTCTTTCTCAAAAACATACTTAACCGTCATATTCCTCCCATAGTCTGACCTCCTAACTCATACTGCTTCCTCATTTTTTATGTTTGTCTCCCCAGTGTCCAGTGTCTACCACAAAGGTGTGCAATCAGTATTGCTGAATGATCAAATGGAAACCAGTCCTGGAAATCTTTTTAATGAACCTAACACCCACACACTGTAAAACTACTGAAGTTCATTCCAATTGTAATTTGTACAAACACCCATCGAAGTGCATGCAATTTCTGTTAAGAATTTGTTCTTTGCTCTCTTATTTGCCTTGTCAAACAGTTGAGAATCACAAGCAGGAATTGGTAGAACATCAACGCGGTAGTCATATCTTCCTTTGGCCAATATTAAAATGAAAATAACTGATACTTTTCTAATCATGAAAGTAATATATGCTAATGTAGAAAATTCAAGCGAAACATCAAAATATAGAAAGAAAGGGCTTAAAAAAAGGTGAGGGCCATTAAAAGAACACAGCACCAACCTGAAAGAGGGCCATTAAAAGAACACAGAACCAATCTGAATAACAAAATAACATAGTATTGGATTATAACCCAAAGTATCAAGTACGTACTAGGGCTGTCCCAAAAGTATCCAGCCATGTAATATGAAAAATGGGCATTTATGGCTGGATTTTTGTCTGTACAGCCCTTTTATACGTGTGTACATACTGATATGTGACTGAATAACCAAGGAAAGTGGAAGAAGGAATTCCATATAATATATGTATGTAACTTCTACTAGGAAGTAAAGCTTAATTCTCTTCCCTTTGAGTGTGGGTTGGGCTTAGTGACTTGCTATTGAAGAACAGGGTATAGAAAGGGGAAAATAGTAACTTCATAGTGGAGAATGCTGGCAAACCAACTAATTAAGGTGAACATCACCAGTGAAGTCATGTTGATATCACATACCTCCTGAAAAGTTATGAGTGCACTCCATCTTTTATAATATCCTTCCCAGAAGTCTATAACCCTACTCTAATTATGGGAAAACATCAGGCAAGCCAAAATTGAAGAGCATTCTACAAAGTACTTGAGCAGAACTCTTTAAAACTGTCAAGGTCATGAAAAGCAAGAAAAGACAGGCACTATCATAGATAAGAAGAGACTAAGGAGGTATGGTGACCAAATGCAATATGGTATCCTGGATAGAATCCTGGATCCAAAAAGCACATTAGTGGGAAAACGTGAAATGTGACTAAAGTCTGTAGTTTAATTAACTGTAATCCCCCAGTGTTAATTTCTTAATTTTCACAAATGTATTATAGTTAATAGAACATGTTAACATTAAAGGAAACTGGGTGAAAAACATTTAGGAACACTCCACTATCTCTGCAACTTTTCTGTAATAAAAATTTAGTCCAAAATTACAAGATTATTTTTTTTAAAAAGAATCAAATCCTAAATCCCATTTCTCTAGAGATAACCACTTTTATTATTTTGGTAAACATCACTCCATTTATCTCAATATATGAATACATATACACATACACTTTTATATAAATGAAATTCATACTATAAATGCTGCTTTTTATCTTTACAACTTAACAGCAAATAATGTTTCATATTGCCATGTCCTTGGTGAGAGTCATTTCTCAGAACTATGAAATGATAGGTCAGGAAACGTACTCAAGGAGCAAACTTGAATCCAAAGAGCAGAATGAATGAATGAATGAATGAATGAAGCAAAATTGGACCTGGATTGTTTATACAGCACTCTTCTAAAATTTGTCTTCCCAATTTACTAAATTGTACTTCCCTATATACTTAAATATTAAGAAAGTGATTGAGAATACAGAATTTCTTAGGAAGATGTCATTTAATTTATTTAACATACCCCTTTATGGTGAGATATTTCTGGTTCCTTAGCATAGCAGGTGGGATCCTCTGTGCCTAGTTCTAGCCTTGTTTCCTGCTAACAGTCCTCTAATTCTGCTCTACCGTTCACACCAAATTGTACTGCTTCAGGACACATGCCTTTTTATCTCCATCCCTCAACTCCTGGAGTTTCGTCAGCTGGAGCACTTTTTTTTTTCTGGCAAAGTCCTACTTATTTTTCAAATGGGCTCATCTTACCTTAATGCTCCCCTTGATACACAACCACACTCTGCTTAGTGCCCTTCCTCTGGTTTCCCAAGGTGTTCTCATGCATCCACTATTGTTGTGCTAGGCACATTTTCTTGGATTTATCCTCTGTGAATGTTTCAGTTTTCTTGGCTAGATTTTAAAGTCTTTGAGGGGAGAAAGCATGACACATATAGAAGATATGTTGAAGAGACACAGATTGCAGCTTAGCATATTTTCAGGTATGCACAGCTTCTTAGGATGGCTTTCAATTTACCTGTCCTGGAATTGCCGTTTGTTGCACTCAATAATGGGGATTTCTAACATTCCTAACCTGATAAATGTAATAATGTCCAGTCCTCTTGGTATTGATAAATATTTTATAATTTTGGTCTTTTAATCTCATTTACTGAGTAGGCCACAGTTGTAGCTGTTTCAATACTTTGAGCTGACATAAGATGAGGGTCCCTTGTTTGATGGACCCTGGAATAACTCCATTTTGCAGCTCTTTTCCAGATTCTTTTCTTACAAGTCAAGTATCCACACTCTTCCTAATGATAAGTTTTTCCCTCAATGTATTCTTATAGAAATGACACAAGACTTTTTACTTAAGTCTTTCCCTGTTTGTAAAGTAATTTGGTAATCTGCTAATAAAGGCCATTCTGGGTGAAACTGTGAAGTCAGCCCTATTTTCCTCTTTCGCAGCTTCCTCCAAGGCTGTTAAGACTCAGACTCTTTGCTGTGTCTTAAGAGGCTTCCTTCTCTAGAAATGACCTGAATTTGTTTACACTAGAGTTAACCATCCCTAGGAATATCTAAGTTTTATCTGGGATTTGAGGCTTAATCTAAATTTATAAATGAAACCCTAATGTGAAGTTTCAGGCCTCATTCAAGGACTGAAGGTTTTGCAGGATAACGGAAAACAGCTCACCAAGAGGTAGGCAAAGGGCTTCTCAAAAAGATGAATCCTGGTTTCCACAGCTAATTATTCATAGATGAATAACAAAACCTTTCAGGAAAGGTAAAATGTAAAATTATAATTTATAAATTTAAAGTTGATAAGTACTAAAATTATAGGGATTTTGGCCCCCTCCTCTTTTCCGTTGGTTGGCAACCTCAGGGAGTTTCCCTGGTGAAATCTGAACTGATCCCCCTACACAGAAGACAAGCAGGAATGCGAAGAGGCAGGGAACTCCAGATCTATGGGTGACAGGCTTAATAAGCAAGGGGACTTACTTAAGCGGCTTGTCTTGGGTGGCTGCAAGATGAGGTCTCTAACCAGATTGTTTATATAAAGGCCTTAACATGGTTCAGTCACCTATTGTCCAGACGGTCTCAACAACACGTTACTTTCAAGGCTGCCTCCGTCGGGTGGCTCCTAGTACCGAAATGGTGGGAGGAATGCAGTTCTAAGGACAGGGAAGGGGCGAAGAGCCTCTGACTGCCCCCTTCACCTTAGGGGTTTCCCGGAGGTCAGGAACTCTCTCGATGATCTCCTTCAATACTCCCCAAACTGAATGTTGTTACTAGCTCTGATTCTACTTTAATGGCAGGAATGCTGGACCCAGAAACCAAAAGTGGGGTTAGGGAAAGCTACGAGAATTACGGCGCCTCTCTTCCGTGGGACACCTGCCAAGGAACCCCGCGAGTGCTGCAAGGCTGTCTCGGCGGACGACTTTGAGACGTGCAAGAAGAGGTGCGCGAAAACAGCAACGCCCACTCCCGGAAAACGCTGGCACTGGGTTTCCGGCAGCGGCCTTAAGCCCTCCAGGCACTTCCGTCTCAGCCTGCCGGGAAACAGCACACTTCCTTCTCTCCCACCGGCCACGACAGCCCCATGGCTGGCTCCGAATTGCGCGCTGCCCTGGAGCAGCGGCTCAGCGAACTAGGCATCCGCACGGAGGTCGTGGAGCACCCGGAGGTGAGGCACTTCCGCCAGGACAGCCGGGCCGGACGGGGTGGGCTTCATTGTGGCGTCTGTCGGGCGAGGCCGCTAAAACCACTTTTCCCAGGGGTAATGTGCCGCGAAGTGTTCATTCAAGGGCATTTCCCGGGTTCCAGAGTACTAAAGGGACCCAACAGGAACATCAGAGTTCTAGCCTTTGGATTATGATGTTAAGTTTTTCCTCTTGGAGTGATTTTAACACATTTCATGTTGAGAACTAGTGCAACATACTGAGAATTTGTGCATCTTAAACTGGTGTAGGATGCTGGTTAGTGTGTCCACTTCGTGTAGATAAAACTAGTTACCAAGCAGTAAACCGTCTCTGCAGTGGCTACGATGTTTCAGGTATCATGCATACAGCAGGACACCAGAGTTAGAGTTTAGTATTTTTTTTTTCTTTTTCCATCACCTTATATTTAGCTTCCCCCCCTCCTCTCCCACCCTTCCCCTTTCTCCCCTCCCTAACCCACTCATCCCCAAGAGTTTAGTATTTTTAACATGATTTAGTGTATTGATGTGAAAATTTGCAAATACTTTACAGAACCAGTGTGTAACTTGAGTGGTGCAGGGACATAAAATTTTTACCTAAGGCTTGAGTAACAGCTAATGATATTTTAACAGTTAAATATGATTATCTTCAAAGGGCAGAGAGATACATTAAAAGTCAGTCTTATACAGCTTTACACATTTAACATAAAAACGGAATCATTTTCTCTTTCTTCCCTCTCATAGAGTCCACATACTCTTTCCTTTCTTTACCTGTGCATATTGCTGGCTTTTCTGATGTTCTTAGTCCAGGGTCTCATTCCCTATCCTCTCACCCTCACTGCGGTTATGTATTTGTAGATTGGAGGTTGTCACCTGCTCTGGATGTAACGGGAATGCTAAGGAATAAGGAGTCTGGGCTGCTATAAACTTTCAATTCCAAAAGTTTAAAGAAAAACCATAAAGCATTTTAGGAATGTGAGGGGTTGGCCAGCATACTGGAATAGAGAACTGACCTAAGAAACTACTGAGGTCCTGATATGGGGAACTGAAATGGTAAGGGCTTATGATTATTTGGTAATGGGTCTCTATCAGTGAAACCCAGGGCACTGAGTACTTCCTTACCTCACTGTTTACACCCAGCAAGCAAAATACATGTAACAGTGTGTATATGCAGTGTGTATAAATTTTCAAATTTCTGATGTGATACTTTACAGGTGTTTACAGTTGAAGAAATGATGCCTCATATCCAACATTTGAAAGGAGCACACAGTAAAAACTTATTTCTTAAAGACAAAAAGAAAAAAGGCTATTGGTTGGTGACAGTTCTTCATGATAGACAAATTAATTTAAATGATCTTGCCAAGCAGTTAGGTGTTGGAAGTGGAAATCTGCGGTTTGCTGATGAAACAGCCATGCTAGAAAAACTAAAAGTTGGCCAAGGCTGTGCCACACCCTTGGCACTCTTCTGTGATGGTGGAGATGTGAAATTTGTTCTGGATTCTGCTTTTTTGGAAGGTGGACATGAAAAGGTGTACTTTCATCCAATGACCAATGCTGCAACCATGGGATTGAGCCCTGAAGACTTTCTTACATTTGTGAAGAAGACAGGACATGATCCCATAATACTAAATTTTGATAAAAACAATTGGGCTAATGTTTAGTATACATTTATTTGTATTTCCTATTGTAATGTGTAAAAAGTATTAAAAGTGGTAAGAATATTGTGCACCTTGGTTTGGTGACTACTTAAAGTCACTTTAGGAAGAATATTTCATCTTAAAGGAGCTGTTTTTAGAAAGATGTATGGAGCTGGTATTAGCTCAGATCCCACCTCCCATGACTCATTTACAGGAATGCCTTTAAAAATTAAGAATAAGTTAAAGAAACTAAGGTTAGTTAACTAAGATTAACTATCTTACATCCTCATTAGGGTGCTAATGAAAAAAAGCAAGTGGCAACACAACCTATATAAAATTATGCATATGATAGTGTACATTAGGGAAAAAATCAAAAGGAATATAGAAATATATTATTGATAGTGGTTATCTTTGGGGAATGGGGATTAAGGAATAAGAACTCTCCAGCAAAATAATTAAAACAAACACAGGGCAAAGGCTAATACTTTGCATTACTGTTTGTTTTCAAAGTGGTTGATTTTTTTTCAGTGAAAAATAAACTATTTTTTATAAAAGTATATTCTTAGAAAATTTTAGTGTAGAAAAACACTCAAAAGTAGGGATGGAAACTGTTGTAATCATTATACTAATGAAATTGCATTTTAAAACTCAGTAGCAAAACATACACAGGCCATTAAAAAGGCTTTGTTTGGTCTTTGTTCCAATGTTAGAAATATGAATATGAGAGTAAGTTTCCTCTGTCCTTTAGGATTTATTAAATATTACTCATCCCCTTTCAATTATGGCATATGAAAAGTATAAGATCCCAGAATCATGTATTGTCAGTTGTCACAAAGAAGCTAGTTCAAAAAACAGAGTGAGGAAAATTGATGGTTTTTTCACTTCAAATTCAAACGAAACCCTTCATCAGTTGAGTGTATGGTGTGGACTAACTACAAAAACAGTCTAGAGGTCCCATTGTGAAAATTCTCATATTTTTCTCTAGTACAATCAAATGGGATGGTCATAAGATAACCATATTTTCCTAAGTCTGATGACTCAAATTTCCATCTGGTAGAGATACTGCACTTAATTTATACCAATTTGTGTTACTAAAAGGCAAAATAGAAGTAAAAACTTGTTATTTCTTGATACATACAATTAGAAACTACAAGTGTACTCATGGCAAAATTTTTATAAACTATAAAACAGATTGAAGAGGTGCAGAGTTAGTAAGAAATACTTTCTATAAATGATAACTTTATTCTGAGTTGCCATGTTAATTTTTACCTACTCTGCACTGTAGCTCTAAGAAAGTAAATTTTAGGTTGCTTTGCATTGAGAATGAAGGTGGAAACAGGCCCAGAATGACTGACCTGCCAAAGGACATAAGGCTGGTTTCCATCTCTAACATTCTGCTCCAGTGCTGTCAGTAAAAATGAGAGATACTGATTTGTACAATCTATTAATGTATTTAAACACATGTTGGGATTGACAGAACTGAGACTCCCCCAAAACCTCTAATACTCATAAAATGATTAGGACAGAATCATCCAAACAAAGTTATGAGTTCTGTCTGGAAATAGGTTTTCCTAGGCAAAGGGAAAGGAAAGAAAGAATACCTGGCTAAATTATATTTTATAATTTTTAAATGATTACTAACCACTTGTTATAAAAATCACCTGTTTTATTTTTATGTCAGTTTGATAAGTGAATGTTAAACCAACCTGATGAAAAAAAAATTAAAACCAAAATGAAAAATAATGCTTTTAAAAAGATAAACGATGGTGTCTCTTTTGTTATAAACTAGATTTCTGTAGTTGATATTAGGTATTGGTTACTGAGTAATAAACATTTTGCTATTCAACTCCAAATCTGTCAGTAGCATTACTTTTAAAGGAAATGTTACAGCTTTTATATTATTTGATTTGGTATTTAATAACAGTTATAAAGTACAATGGCAAACAATGAAAGAGAATCCTTAGTAGAAATGAAAAAGACAATTTAAAATCAGATTTTGTTAAAGGGTGTTATAAGTGCAACTTTATCCATAAGCATTCCTTTTAAGGCATTTTCACTGTCCAAATATTTCAACACATACATCAAGGTTTATCTTATAAAATGGGCTCCTTTTGTATTATTCATTCAAGGCTTAAAGAAAAAAAAAATACATCTCAGGACTAAATGTAGCAGAAAAGAAAAACATAAGAATTCACCACTTTTCTCATAAGTAACTTAAAATAACAAAAGTCATTTAGCATACATTATTACTCCTTTTCATTCCAGATTTGGTACAATATCCTTTTTACTTCCTGACATAAACTGTTAAGACAGTGCAGGCTGTAATATTTCATTTGTGAGGTGGCTGCAATGCTGTAATATGCACAGTGATTTTCAAATAGGCTTACTATGCATTGCATGAAAGGTGCTACATACAAACCTGTTTTGTGAACTCTTTGGTACCACCAGTTCAAAAACTTGGACCAAACATTTCCACATGGCCAGATCTGAAGCACTTTATTGGAGCTCTGGGCTGAAGTGCTTACCCTGTAAAATGAATTCTCCAGTTTTCTAGGGGGTTTAGGTGTAAATTTAGAATAGAGACAATCAAAAGCATGTCAGGTCCCAGTCAGAAAAATGGTCCCAGCTGGTTTCTAGTTGGCCATACTATTTTGTTTGGCAAAAACAGTCTATCTAAGAGAAAAGTGACTTGAAATTTGCTTCTGATGATATCTTTTGGAGAAAGTAAAAATATTCATGTGGTTATTATCTAGTCCTTTCTTGAAATGGTATGAAAAACGTGATGAATATAATTGAGAATATTCCTACTTTTGCCATTTTCAAGTGTTCCCTTGGTTGTCTCTTTAACTGGGCTTTCTCGGGGTCAGCCTACTCAGATTTAGTACTTTATAGGCTGCCCTTAAGCATTTTCTACTTGAAGCAATAATGTGCAGCTTAAGTTAGCAGGTTCCTTGTTTTAGGATATTAGTGTCCAGGAGAAGTCAAGCTGTGATATCATTCACCCTCATTGAGCCACCTCCTACTCATTAAATTTCAACTTTCAGTAATTATCCTGGGATGTGCCCTAGTTGTGCAAATTAGAAGCTAGTTAATATAAATCTAAGTTACCCACTTACTGTATTTTAGCTAAAACATAATTTCTATATTTACTTTCCATTTATCCACCTGAAAATGAATTTACATTTTTTTACATGCAAATGTCTCTAGACTGCCATGATACCCATTATCCATTTGATACTCGAATCTAGGGAGTCATGATGGAGAGAGATTTTTCAAAGTCTAGAGAATAGGTTTTAAATATGTCGGCTATGCAATATTTGTATTTTACTAAGAATCCTTTGTATTTACATTACATAGCACCTTTCATCCAAGAGTTTAAAAGTGATTTAACTTTACAGCATTATTTGGCGACAAAAACTAAGTTAATGGTGGCATTAAGTTAGTAAGTACAAGTTCACTAACTTCCATTTCAATTTCTGGTCAACTATACATTGTCTTTTCATTAATAGTCTTTCTGAAAGTAGACTATGAACCCAACACTGCTACTGGCCTACCCCCGCCCTCCCCAAAAATATATATGCATGTGGGGGAGAAAGAAAGAAGGGGAGGAAGGGATGGGGAGAGAAGGAGTAGGGAGGAGAAAGGGAGCAGGGGAGAGAAGGGAGAAAGAGAGACATTTCTCATAGGAGCTAGGTTAGTGACAAAACACACAATTCATAAAGCACATCTGTAATATGGAATTATTCTACAAAGGTATTTAGAGCTGGTTATGAGAGCCTAAGAAGTATACTGTAAAATAAAAAAGTCAGTATTTTTCTCATTTGAAACGTTTAAGATTATTCTGATGTTTATGTTAAATAATGAATTTGCATTAAGAGGTATCAATGCATTTTTCTGATTTCATAAGAAAATAAGACTGTGATATAAAATTGGAACTACAAAAAAATTTATGTTTTTCTGGGTTAACTAAATCTACTTTTTTGTGCTTCTTTCAAATGTTAAAGGTAACAAATGCATACAAATATTTCAAAAGTACCAATAATAGTTACCAACTTTAATGTAACATTATAAAGGACAAAAACAGAAAAATTCTTATTAATAAGTGATAACCTTAATAATAAGTGAGTTCCTGGCAAAATGCAGATCATGGTAAATTATTTACATTATTTTTGCCATAAGAAAACTTCTTAAGCAACAGTCAGCTCTCAAGTTAAAAAAACAAACACATATATATAACCCAATACTAAAGAAGGGAAATGAGTTAAAATACAACAGCTTTTATCTTGGGAATGCCATTTGCTGGAAAATCTTACTAAAAAAAGTTTCAGAAAAACACTTTTACTTGGATCCACATGGGAATTCTTAGTGTTGCTTAATGGGAAATATGGAAAGATTAATATTACTGTAAATTTTTTATAACTCCTATCATTATAAATTTTTTCCGATTTATCTAATAAACTGAATTTCTTTTGCAGTGCATCAAAATAACTGGCTTAAAACAAAAAGAATACCAACACATGCAGTCTACTAACCAAATAAGGCTCTGGCATGCCAAAACAATGTTCTCTGTATCTTGATATGTAATACATTCCACAACATACTACAGCATTTAATTTAGATTTATACAACTAAATATAAATGGCTAGATTTTGGCTATCCTTAGCAGAAGCATTAAGCAAACATGGATAAATTCATAAACAAATGATGGAATAAGTAGATTATTCTTGGAGTACTTCTTGAAACCTTAAAACACTTGGTCCTTAGCGAGAGAACATCCTTTATTCAGTAGATCTTAACAGTACAATGTATAGTAAGTCCTAAAACCTTCTAAAAATTTTGGCAGTTGACTCCAGTAGTGCTCCTTGATTCAAGGAAGGAATGAAGGTTTGTATTTCTTGCCTGCTCTAGTCACGCAGGATTGTATAAAGTTTTCTTAAAGATTTTTTTAAAAATGATTTCTATAGTTGGGTGTCTTGTTACTTCAGAAATAAAGGCTTCATACTGAGAAACTGAAGGACACTTTTCTCTCTGTATTTAGTTGAAAGGTGGAAAGAAGAAAGAAAATATAAGAAAAGCTTGAAGATGAGAGATATAAAATACAGAGTAGCACTACAAGAACAGCATGCACCAGGTATTTCTTTAGGAATGAGGGTGACAGAAAGAGACACGTTTTCTTTGAGTGGCTTCTCATAGGAAAAGCATTTAGTTTATCTTTTTCAATTATCAAGAACATTGTGGAAAAGTCATATTCCTACCATCAAAAAAAAAAAAAAAGAAGACTTCAAACTAAAAAAAGGATTCCTAAATCATTCACTACTAAAATCAAATTTAAATTAAGGGAGAAAAAGGAAAATAAATTTTAAAGGTTTGTTTCTTGTCTGATAGGCAAAAACTTATGGCAATCAAATAATCTTGCTTAACTAGTAAGTAGGACGGAAGTCATGAATTAAGCAAGCAATATTTACATCTGTTAATGCAATATGCACTTGTTCTTATACTTAATGCAGTTAGTTTGTATAAATGAGACTAATCTCATTTACATTTTATGCAAGAAACTCACCACTTGGCCCACATGTCATGTAGTGGGTAATAGAATTAGGAGCTTTGTTGCTCCCTAGACCTGCTTTTTGAATTTCTGTTTTCTTGTACTTTGTCCACATCTGCAGGAAAAAAGCATTTCATGTTATTTAATCAAAGGTTAAACATAATACAATTCATGAAGATAAGAAACTAGAGTTCTCATTTAGTAGGACAAGGAGAGGGACTCTAACTCTGGAGATTTGTTAAACTGATATACTTAAAGACTGATTTTTCTATTTTAGAAGCTATAAATAATATTCCTGCTTAATGTCAGACAGGTTCACTTATTATGTTTATTTTACTAAATGGTCACATATAGTTGGTAAAGTAAAAAACAGTATTGCATGCGGTGGCAAAAACATACACAATGAAATATTTGTATTATTTACTAAGAAAACCTGGGCCTGAGACATATTTCATACACAAATAATATAACTACTTACACTGTTATAGCTAAAACTGTTTTGGTCAAAGGGGACCCAGTGCTTAAAGTGTAAGTTTACAATGTGACACAAATAATAATAGTATAACTTCTAAAAACCTAGGCCAGTAATACAAAAGCTATTCAGTTTCATAAGCAATTTTGGACTGGCCATCAGAGCTGTTGTTGTGCCTCCAATCTGACAATTTGGCAAACTAGCCATAGTGTGCTTACCTTGGGAGCACTGTACAAACAACTTAGTAAGGTGCTATAACCCTGGCAAGATATGGAGCTGCCAACATAAGTGCACAGTGGCAAGTTCACGAACTTAATGTCAGATTTTGGGGATGACGATGGTTCTGACAGCCATTCCAGAAAATGAATTCCAAAATGTCTTTAAAGGGTGGACTAAGCACTGGCACCACTGCAATAGCTTCCCAACGGGAGTACGTTGAAAATGACCATAGTGATATCCAGCAATGAGGTATGTAGTACTTTTTCTAGGATGAGTTCACAAAATTAATTGTCTGACCTTGTATGGCCTTCATCTCATCTCACCTATGTTTACCATTAAGTCTTATTTCTAGGTTATGAAAGAAAAAAGGGATACTGAAAACATTGACTGAAATGTTAGGACTGACTGTGAAACAAATGACAATAAAACAGACTAATGTATTCACATAGAAAATATATTAGTTGGTACCAAAAAATATGAACTTTTTCTGATTGTGTTCATTTGACTACCTGCTCTAGCACTGTTTTTAGTAACACTGGCTATGAGAAAAAAAAGTATAGTCAAAGATATAAATTGAAGTGGCCTAGCCCCTGAATGATCTTGTGTAAGTAAAAGAGGATGGATTCAAGGATACAAATTTCACTAAGATTCTCTATAGATTGTTTTTGTTGGCCCAATTAATAACAATAATTAAAACAACATGTAGTAGTAAATAATAGTTTCTTCCCCCTGTAGAAAGCATTCCTTCAAGATGGCAGGCTATTATCAGTAATACTTAGGCTGAATCAAAATGGCAAAAACATTCCAGAGATAGAGTGGAGATATACTACTCCAGAAGTAAGTGAATGAGGGTTCTAAGGGTTTTTTTTGTTTTTTGTTTTTGTTTTATTCTGGGAGACAGATTAAAATTTAGCTGATTCTGTTTTCAAAATGCTATGAATACACCAAGATATATTTAAGGTTTGGAGTCAAAGTTAGCAAATATTTTCTCTATCTTATATGGTTATATTTTAGCTAAGAGTTTGTATTTTTTCTTAGTTCTAAAATTTGTTCTATTAAAAACATACCTGTTTGTTTAAATGGTTACAAATCCTAATATTATTTTAGCACATACTCATTTTAGAAAATTCTGTTTAAGGTCAGATATATATAATTTAATAATTATAGGATTATAGAAGTAACAATCTGCATGACTTTGTAAACATTTTTTTTTTTTTTTTTTAATGTGGGTAGTTCCCTGGCTGGGAATCGAACCCAGGCCACAGCGTTGACAGCGCCGAAGCCTAGCCCCTACACCACCAGGGAACTCCCCTTTGTAAACTTTTTACCCTTTAGAACAAAAGTCAAAATACAAATTTCCAACACATTGAGTATGACTGGTTTATTTCTCTTTGACTCTATATAAAAAAAGAACTGAAAAAACTATTGTTATCTAATTCCAAGTAAAAAAGTAATCTTGAAAGAAGCTGAAGAAAAGTGCAGAGAAGAAATAGAGTTAATATTAATACAAATGCTCCTAGTCACTGTATAGTCACATTTAAATTTGATGGGGATTTTTAAGAATTACACTAAATTTGTAAGTATTAACAAAGTTTTAAATCTGAACAATTTTATAAATATGGGCAGTAGTTCATATTTGCTACATAAAGATTGAGTCACTATTTCTCTGAAAATAGGACAGAGGCATAATTAGAAGGCAAAGAAAATGATATCTATTTACATATTTTCCTATACATGTGTGCAATATGAAGTGCACATTCTAGAAAAAAAAAAAAAGGAGAAAGGGAGGGAGAGAGGGAAGGGAAGCAAAAGGGAGGAAAGGAGAAAATGAGCATTCTTTTTTGGAACCAACGAAGTGAATATAATTTGGAAATGCTTTCCTGGTAATTATAGCATGCAACTATTTTAACACACTTCTAAAAGTAATCTCTTAGGCGACAAGAAATGTGAAAAAGGAGCACATTGTTAAGGTTTTTGAAGTCATGCAGCAAATGTACAATGCAATTAATATTTCATGCAGACTTGGGGTGGTTACACATTCACATTTATATACAAGCCATCATGTACAGCCAAACACTATGCCACAATTTAAAAATAAAAATATGAACCTAGACAAATGCTATTTTCATAGCGGTTCTTCAAATCAGATTAGAGAAGCATAAGGCATATCAAATGACATCAGTATTATATTGTGCAGTTTTGATCATACACAACCGTATTCATACCAAACAGTTTGATTATCCTCAGAAACCAACAATGCAGCTTCTGTGTCATCAGGACAGAGGCATGCAGGAGTGATAAGATTATTGCTATGTACAGAAAACTGGGGGTTACTGTTACTAGAGTTCTGATTATCAGAAAACTGCTCATTATCTTTCTGTGCAACTTTATCTAAAGAGGCAGAGACCTGATCAGTTATTCTAGTGACTGGCCTGGGAGGTAACCCACTTATGTTACTAACTAATTCTGTATTCAAGGATAAAAATGGCTGAGATAGATGAGCCACAGTAAATGACCCTACGCTATCTTTAGCTGATATTCCAAATGCATCATTAGATATATTTATAGTGGCCAAAGTCTGGTTTACAAAATGTGACCTTTCTGTTGTTGAGTTTCTAGTCTGGGCATACAGAGACTCAGGCATATCTGTGGTAAAATCATTTTGTGCCTGAGAACCCAATAGAGCATGTGCTGGGCTGTGAAATGTATGAGAGGACCACTGCTGTAAACGGTACTCACTAGATGCTGTAGTGATGTCGCTATCAGCAGTAGCTGGTGATGAATCAACTGACATAGGTAGTCTATTGTCCTTGGTCAAAAAATCATGGATGCTTGTCCTTCGAGTAGTTCCTTCAGCAGTAGAGATAACACTGCTTGCACGAGGTAAAGTGGCATAAGGATTATTATCTTTTGATTGTCGTGACCAAGAAGTTTCTTTTACTAATTTTATCTTTCCTTGAGTGCCTGGTAGAGGTTTTCCTGGAGAACTAAGGAAGCAGGTATCTTCAGTTTTTCGAGGACCAGGTTTCACAAATTGTTCAGGCTTAGTTGTCCGTCTATCATAGAAGTCTCCTGGGGATTTTCCACTTACTGACCTGGCCAAACCACAGCTAATTGGTTTGCTTTTCCCCAAAAAGTCAGAAGAGACAGACAAGCTTTTCATTACTTCATCTAATAGATTCTCTTGACTTGAGGACTTTATCTGTTAAAAAAAAAAAAAAATCAAAGCAGAGTAGTAAATAGCAGCCATGCTTTTACTTTGATATATCAGACTGTATGGTATAAAATTGTTAGCATATCTAAACACTCCTTAACCTAAAAAAAAAAAAAAAAAAAGCTCTAAAGTTCAATCACAGAAATTTAACTTGTAATGTCCATTTAAATTAAGGTCACCTATAAAACTAACCTGTATTGAGGTAAGCTTGTTGCTTTCTTCCAAAAACTGTTGTAGAGTAACAACTTCACTTCCAGGGGAACCAGTTTTGATCTTGTGATGTGCCCGACTCTCCAGTGTTTCAGGCATTTTGTGCTGGAGCACTGGACTTGATCTGGTTTGTCTTTTCAAGTACTGGATTGGACTGCTACTACTGCTGGACCATGCCTCATGCTCATGAAGCAGGCTAAATTCTCCACTGCTATGGCTTTGTGGCCTGCTTTGGATATTAACTGCACCTGCTTTTGGAGTAAATGGTGTGTTAAAAGTCAGTAAGAGAAATGAGATTGAAACTATATAAGTAATATTACAATTGTTAACCGGATTCTTATGAAGAGCCAAACTGACAAGCTTTATTTAGAAATGCTTAGTAAACTATGTTAAAATTTTCATCAGTCTGACAACTGCCTGCTTATTTTGTCTACCATAGACTTGCTTATCAGTCTACCATAGCCTGTTTTCTTATTTGGTCAATTTGACAAATATTAAAAGCTCCACAAAGGCAAAGACTGTCTTTCACCACCAAACCCAGAGCCTAAATATACTTAATACATCTGATGAGTAAATGAATGAATAAATAAGTGAATAATACATTTTTTAAAATTCAGTGTCAAATACAAGTTGACCAATTTGAACAACACAAGGATTATGGGTGCTGACCTCTGACCCCCTCCTCATATGTTCAATCGTCAAATGTAATTGTAAAACACCTCAGAATTTAGAACAAAACATGATTATATGAATTTTAAATTATTTCAGAATATTAAAACTAAAAATTGTTTTAAATGCTAAAAATTCCAATTCTTTGTCTTTCTATGAAGTCTTTACTCCTTACTTGAAGCCTTCTCTGTATATCCTTAATGAATAACCTTAAAGAAAAAAAATTTTAATTTAAATAGCAGGCATTATCAGGAAAGTGAAAAGGACACATGATGTATTTACCTAGAAAATTCCAGTAAAAATATAAAATCAAATATGTAGTATTTTATTCTTTATTTAATTATCTGATTGTGAATTATCTGATTGTTCCTGCTTTCACTGTTGGTATGGTGACTATACAGCCTTAAGATTCAGTTGAGGTTGAGCAACTGTATAGAATACAAATTAGTAGTTCTGGAAAAAAGTTTATCCTAAAGTTTGTTATTCCTTAAGAGCACTGATACATTTTGATCGATACCAAACTGTATATAGTACTGAGATAAAAAATGCAACTTTCCATTAATCACAGAGAGTAAATGACTAAAAGAATTTAGCTCAAGTTATGTAACACTTTCATAGAAATAAGATTTTCCTAAATTTTCAAATCAGAAAAGAAATATCACACTTTCAGACTACATTTTTCTACTAGATACGCGAACATGAATATAAAATGAAAAAATAATCCCTCCTTGAAATCAGGTTTTTCAAATCATAGCAATAAAACAATAGCATTAATGATAAAATAAAACTAAAACTGAGACAAACGGATTTTATAGTATAAAAAGCAACAGAACATTTGTATTCATATTAATCTGATAATTCTGGACTGTAGAGAATAAATACTTTAACAAATTTTATAATCTATTAAATGATTCCAGTTCTGAGTAGGCAGTTATACCTTTAAAGAAAAAGGTATTAGTCAAGGCTTCCAGGCATTACATAAAAACCTCAGCTTGGAATGCATATTGAAAAATTAAGAAAAAAAAATCTTGAAATAATTGCTTATATGAGCTATATGCATCCACTTGGCTCTTGTTACACACACACACACACACACACACACACACACAATTGCCTTCTCATATTAAAAAAAATTTTCCCCTTATTTCATAGAGAAATTAAGTATTTCTCAAACATTTGCTGTAATGTAAATTCAATGTACATGCATCATGAGAAAATTAAGGACACCATTTCAAAGACAAAGACAAAACAAGTAAAATAAGGACCTACAGATATTTTTGAAGTTTAAAGATTACAATAAAAATATTTTATCTGTGAAGATGAAAAATGGAAATAAAAATAACTGCTCCTGTTTTTACATTTATACAGATTGAAACAGATTTGTATTACAATGAGAAAAGTATAAAATATTCAAAGGAACTATCTTCTAAACAGAGATGATCTGCATCAATCTCCCTTTTAAATCTGGAAATGGATAGAACACATTAAATAATTTACCTACAGCGTACCTTTGACTTCATGAAGTGAAGCATTATTATTGCTATTGCTAGTGGATGTTCTGCCACTATCAAGGCTGGCTGGTCTTGAAGCTAAATGAAAAAATCAGGAGACAGTGTGATAAAACTTCCAGCTTGTGACAGTGAACTTCACATTCTGCTTGCAGAATGCTTTGAGAAAGCAATCAGGCATACTTTCACAGGGTAAGCATGCCCACAGACAGTTGAATTTTATACATTATAGGAGAGCAAAGGCATTTGCACATAGTTCAGTAAGAAACTTTAGAACAGGACACTTCTGAAATAATAGCTGCGATCCAAAGAAAAGAAGACAAAGTGTATATTTAGATTTGGCTATGATTTCTAGGTGGACACCAGGAATGTTTTAGTTGAATAGAGTGAAATGGGAAAAAAAAAATGGTGCTAGTGATTAAGTCACTTACAAGAGATCAAAGAACCCTGCACATTGCAGGGATGCCACAAACAGGAGGCATATGAGCATCTGCACAACTGATTTCCTGTATTCCTATCCATACAAAGGAAATAACTGTACATTGAATACGAACCTATCCTACTTCTTAAAATCCTGCTTATATATGAAATCTTGTTAACATGTTATCTATTTATTGTTAATAATTTAGTTTGGTAAGATATGATTTTCCAGATAGAAATATAAAAATCTGAAATGCTTAACATCGCTGACAATGTAGTTTCTTAGAGGTCCATCCTTTACCCAAGTAAGTATCTTTTAAATGTACACCAAAATAGCAACAAAATTACCTTTAAGCATTGTGCAGGTATACTTTATAAATTACCCTGACTAAAATACAGACTATTTAGATGAAGCAGTAACCTCAAAGGGAAGTATTAAGTTTGAAGAAATGGCAGAGGTAGCTATGAGATGCAGGTTAGATAAAACATGCTTGCTGGCAATGCCACATTCATCGTTTCAATGCAAGAGTCTCAGCATTCCCATTCTGTATGTAATATGCACTCTCTAAACAGTTCATATCTTACCATGAACTCTTGATCCCGTACTAGAATCATCACTAATACCTTGTGGACTTATGTCTTCAAAGGATGTAGTATCTACATAAAATAGCAAAATGGATATAGAAATACTTTTTAACAAGAAACCCCATTATAAAATTTTATTTATGCAGAATATGGAAACTTTTTTCAATCATGTATAATACATCTCGATTTAACATATTTCATAGACTCAATCAGAAACTGAAACTAGGAGTAAAATATAGAATAGCTCTGATGAGAGTTGAGTTGCTTAGAGAAAAACATCAGAAGCAATGAAACAATCTTCCCCATGACCCTGCAAAGCAGAGGAAGAGCCTGGGTTTTCTCTGTGTAAAGTCATAGGGTTTTTAGGGTTTTTATAAAAAGCTCCTATTACTCTCTCCTTTTTTCATCCTTTACTGGGTTTACTTTTCCTTCTCTTGTTAGCTGTTTTTTATGAAAGGCCTAGGAAAGATTATATTGGGTTGGCCAAAAAAAGTAATTGCCTTTTTTTGGTGAGTAAATGAAAGGCGATTATGGAAAACAAAACATTTATTCAACAATGTGTTGTCCATTTGTTTAATTACCTCTTGCCATCTTTCAAGCAACTTCTTAATTCCAAGCTCAAAAAATTTCTTCTTTTTTGGCAAAAAACTGTTCCAATAACAATTTGATCACTTCATTAAAGGTAAATGTTTTACCATTCAAGGAGTTTTGAAAGAACAAAACAAATGGTAGTCTGATGGTACAAATATGGTGGGTTTGGTAACAAATCCCATCCAAGCTCCAAAAACTTTTGATGAGTGACCAAACTTGTACGTGGTCTAGTATGATCACAGTGTAAGTCAACACCTTTGTGATTCACCAATTCTTGACACTTCTGTTTGAATGATATCATTTAATTTATTCAATTGATGACATGACACATCTGAATTAATTGTTTGGTTCCTGGGAAGAAACTCAAAGTATACAGGACCTTTGAAATCCCACCTTTCTTCGGCTGGGAACACCTTGAATGGTAAAACGGTCATCTCTGATGAAGAAATCAAATCGTTCTTGGAACAATTTTTTGCCAAAAAAGACATATTTTTGAGCATGGAATCACGAAGTTGCCTGAAAGATGACAAGAAGTAACTGAACAAAATGGACAATACATTGTTGAATATAGTTTTTGTTTTCCAAAAAAAAAAAAAAAATCGCCTTTCATTTAC
Source organism: Lyroderma lyra (assembly GCA_004026885.1). Classification (NCBI taxonomy): domain Eukaryota; kingdom Metazoa; phylum Chordata; class Mammalia; order Chiroptera; family Megadermatidae; genus Lyroderma; species Lyroderma lyra. The sequence continues at coordinate 164,406 of PVJL010001557.1, read as the reverse complement.
TCACACACACACACAAAAAACGCAATTACTTTTAGGCCAACCTGATAGTTATTTGTATGTTTTAAATTTTTGAAATGATTTAAAAATTCCCTCAAATCACAGCCAGATTGTTTTGATAATTATATCAGGTTGTTGCTCTTGAAAAAGTACACATGGGAAAGTCAAATTAAAATTTCTGTTGCCAAGAGTTACACAGCAGTGTAAATAGCAGATGGCCTATACCTTTATTATTAACCAATTGCTTGGATCTGAAGCCTGTAGAAGAGTTGACAGTTGAAAAGTTGATGGCTGTAGTAGAGAAGGCCATAGCTCCCAATTCTTTTCTCCTTTTACCCGTTGAAATATCATCAGGAACCTCCAAATTTTCAGTACTACCTGTCCACTGTCCTCCTGCTAGGACCATGGACTGCACCAGGTCATTCATGGCTGGGATGCAAATGAAAGCAAATGAATCAGCATGGTTAATGTATTTGCTCTTATTTCTATTTTGTATTATACATGATCTGCTTTTTGTCTATGAATTAATGCAAGTGGAAATCAAAAACTATAAGCACAAGGTCACTCGAATTATGACATGCATTCAGCTGAATGAAATGAGAAGGCCAAAGGCTGATAAATTTCAGTAAATATTTTTATCCCACCTCCACCCCCTTTTAAAGTCAGGAAAAAGAATTTTACTCTGTACAACTGCCATGCTTTTGTGCAGTGATGTGCATAATAATTAGAAGCCTTCATAATGTGGTTTTGTGGTGACAAAAATGGAATGAATAAAGTAAGATGTAGAGCAGTTCTTATCCAGCATCATTATTGACAATGATAAAGAGTCCTTGGTCAGAGCAGGTTACTGAAGAATATATTTACTTTATGAATCAAATAATTATACCATTAAAAAAAATCCTGAAAGAGATGATAGCCAAAGTGACAGACATTTAATGTGATTATGTGATTACTCATTCTACTTTAAAAAAGAAAAACAAGAGTATTATTATATAAAGAATGACTAACATTTTTAAAGGTTATAGGCCATTTTATTTATTTATTAAATCTAGTTCATTAAGGCAAAATATTCCTAATGCTAAAGATTTTGTTATATTTACTTCAAGTAAATTTCTTTGGGAAAAATCTCTATGCCATAGAAAATTAAAGATCTTTTTCTGCCAAATTTAGAAAGCACTGGAAATTTACAAATATATCACTACATGTATAACTAAACATATGCATGTATATGTATCAGTGAACATACATATAATGCGAATTCAGTGCCAGTTTTGGAAAAAAAAGAATTCTTCCAGCTCCTTGTATTAGATGAAGACTGTACTTTGCCAATTAGAAAATTGGTACAGTCCAGAGAAAGGTTAGTGAAAAATTAGTAATGGAAGCCAGTGTAGTCATTTGAAAGAAGCTGAACTGTCATAAAGTCTTACACATGGAACGACGGTAGCAGGCCTTCATTTTGTCTTTATCCTTCGGTCTGTTCCTCAAAAAGGGCAGTCTTTTCAGTGCAACCACTTTAATGTCAGAGCATGAGGAAAAACAGAAACAGAAAAATGAAAGAAAAAAGGGAGAAGAACAGATGGGAGTTAAATGTTGAAATTAAGGACAGAAATGAATGTCTGAGTTTCAGCTTATGTATGCTATATTAAAGCTATTATTTTCGTGCTGCTGAGTGATAATGAAATATGAAATAAGCACTGTGATACTTTAAAACACTTGGAAAAGCACTGAAGACAATGATGAGGAACACATACTTTGAAAGCTTGGATTGGCTAAATATAGGAACTGATTAGAATTACTTATGGAAGGAACAATTTTCCTAGTTAAGTTGTAATTGTATACTTTAAAATTAGGGCTACTGGTGGACCACAAGGCTTTTCAATCCTTTATTTTCCTTAACTTTTTAAATTATAAGGCTTTATTTATGGAAAAAATAATTTAGGAAAGTGCAAATTCTTCAAGAGTATTTTAATAATATACATCAACAAAAACTAGGGTGCTCAGGGGATGTTTATAACAATCTAAAGGAACTTTTAAAACTTTCATTATTTTCTGAAACTTTAATAAAGAAATAGAGAATTACTTCTTAGTTTAAATCAGATTCTGGTGTATTATATAGCACCATGGAAATATATGTTCTTTTGAACAAAGTCAAAAGATAAAATGAGCAATTACATTCATTTCATTTTACAAAAGGCTGTCTTAGGAAAGAGGAAAAAAAAAAGAGTATTTTGACAGTAGTAATAAGCTGGCACTAAGTTCTGATAAGGCTAACAGATAAGGAGGCACCCTAAGCCAAGCAAAACAGACAAAAAATACGCATGTATGACATTTTTAGATATTTGGAAGGGCTTTTTAGGTGAGGTTATTAAAAAAGTCAAAGACAGTACTACAAAAAAATTTTGTGAATAAAAATTAGTTATATCTACAGTAGGAGTCATAAGCACAAAAATAAAAATGTTCACTAGTCATTAACATTTTTAAACTACATTTTAATAAGATTTGAATACGAAACTTGTTATACTATTTTGGAGCTGCAATTTAGGAGTCAGGGAAACGACCTGCATAATGACTTAAAAACATATTGTACACAGCCTTAATAACTATGCTCTTTCTCAAAGTTTGCCATTCTCTTATAAATAATCAAAGCTCTTTTAACAAACTGACAATTATCATTCATTAAGAGGATTGCAATGGACATACAACTTTTTAACTTATGTGATTGCTATTAGAAATAGTCATGGTTCATTTAAACTTTTAATTTGACTTACTTGTTTCGAGTTTAGTAAAACACATCTATTTTTCGATTAAAAAGAAATGAACTGAAAGCAATGTAAAAATGGACACTTAGCCAAAACAAAGCTGAGTGGTTGTAGCATGCACATTGCTGTCTTGTTCAGATACTTTCCTCTTCTGTTTTCAACTGTTTCCCAAAGACTGATTTACTGACAGATACTCTTCCAAAAGGGACAGGATAAAAGGAGTTTTAAATTTGCCAGTGGTGATCCCTCTTCTGGCAATCAGTTTTTGGATAAGGTTTTTTCCCTAAACTATACTGAAATTAAGGGAACATTAGCACTGTTGGGCTTTGTGTTTATTTTAAAAATTCTAAAATTGAACAACTGTAGAAAAGGAGAATATTACTTCCTTCTGATTCTTATTCTGGATGTTTCAGCAAAGAGTATGAAGGAATGACAGGTTTATATTTAAAACAAACAAGATGACCTCAAAACAAGTGTCATGTCTTCCTTGTATATGCTCGCACATGTGAATTGAAATATCTTCCTTTAATTAAAAAAATATCAGTATACTCCTTACCATTTCTGATTTAATAAAAATGTCAAGGATTTTAAGTCTAAAGGTAGCAGATAAAATTAAATTATCTGGCACTCCTTTAAGGAAACCCTGATGATCTCTCTACAATATTCAGAAGTTTCATGTAGATTTGGCTGACAAGACTAGACAGCAAAAGACCCATGTAATGATAATCTTATGTGGAGATACAGAATTAAACAACTTTCTTGAGACTACTACACACACCCACACATACAGACACATACACATATGAATATGTACATATGTACGTATATGATATTTTTGTTGCTTACTTACAAATTCTAGTTGTTAGGGTGCTATAGTTGTGTTCTGAAATACACTCTATAATGAATGTCTAATATCCTACCACCCGAAAATACTGCCTTTTCAGAGATAATTCCCTTAACACCAAAACACTGTCTATAGTTTTTTGAGTATTTTGAGAGTTACTCACATGAACAGTCTACCCCTGAGGGAAGTTGTAGCTGTTTTTGCCTGCTATTTACTTCAAAAAAGTAGTAGTAAAATTTATATACATATACATGTATATCTATAATATAAACATTTAAATTATATATGGTATTTATATATAAATCCATTTGTAAAATTTAATGATTCTGGTGATAGAGTGAGTAAATTTAAAATATCCTGGTCACATATTTTATAAGAACACTGAGAGTCATCAAGTCCTTGGACATCTTCCAAGGGCTTAGCATTAGATTCTTTTCTCTTAAAATACATTGCTTTAGGCTTTTACTTGGCTCTTGCTGTTTAGCTAAGCACATTTGTAATGAAACACAAAGATTATAAATTGTACAGGACACATTATGATATTATACTTCTATATGGGTAATTTAAAAAATTATCGTATTATTCTGTGTATAAGATGCCCGCATGTATAAGACGACCCCTATTTTTTAACCCAACATTAAGAAATCAGTATCAACCAGTTACTCCTGTGTATAAGACAACCCCCATTTTTGTTCTAACAGTTTTAGACAAAAGTATCATGTTATACATGGAAAAATATGGTGAATTACAAGTTTATACGCTATTTACATCTCCCCATTCATTTTAACTGATTCTTTACAAAGCAATCCCTTAATAATATTTATAACTTTCATTATTTATAAATCTTTGAATAATATTCCCTTCAAATTCATACCTATTTTTCTTTGCTTCCCCAATGTAATTTTACTCCAATTTGATACCATCAAAGTATATAAATAAAACCTCATTATAAAAAGACTTATTGTTCTATTTTTTTATAAATAATCATGAAAATAAGCTCTTATAAATACTCCTCACTTGTTCCTCATAATCACCCTGTTAAGTATGATACAAAGGTAAAACGCTTGCCCACAGTAACAGAATCAGCAAGTGGCAGAGGTATTCTGGCTCTTATTTCAATGTTCTTTCTACAGTATTTTACCTCCATGGCCAAATGATGGTATCTCTGTGTATGGGATATCTCTAAACACAATAAAGAAAACCATGTGGTTATGCATTATTGCAGTATGGAATGAATTTTACGACTGTGCGGAATTAAAAAAGAAATCCATTCATCAGACTATTACCCAAATGGCTACTGAAATTATTTAAAAGAAATCTTCAGAAAGGATTCTAAATCAATACCAGAGATCGTCACAAATGTGAAAAGAGTTCAAGCACTCACTGCTGCTTTTCTTGGTCCCCACAGTTTGGCCATCTTCTAAAGAGTTGGAACCAATTGAAGAACTATCTTGACTGTCTTGATGGGGGAGCTGGAGAAACCCTTCACTGGAGTCTGAGCGGGTCGGTGTTAAAGTTAGAGATTTCTGACGTTCCCGACTTATATCTTTCTTAGACTTTATCAATTTCCTCATTTTTAGAGTAATCCAGTTGCCTCTCCTGATAGAATAATTTTTAAAAATTCTAATTAGTCTAAAATTCAACATACAAATCATTCACAAAATTAGGTATTTAAAATATAACTTTTTTCCAGAATAAAAATGAATAAAATTTGGCTAATAGTACAGTACCTTCTAGGAGGAGATGGCTCATAAAATTTGTACTGATCCATAATTTTCTCTTCTAATTTCTCCTTTTGTCGTCTTAATTCATTTAACTTATCACTATAAAATAAAAATAACATTTTAGGGCATGCATATTTTGTACAGTTATAAATGGTATTAAGTTATTTTGTGACTATGATCTAATTTCTCAAAACATAGATAAAGACACCAAAGTTGACAACTAAGAATTTAGTAGGTGGCAACAATGGGAACTTATCCAAGTTTCTCCTTTTCTTTAAATTTATAACTTACTTAAATAAAACAATATAGGATTTAAAGTTTCAATTCTTCAATACGATTTGTTTCAATAATCTTCCATATTACAATCTCATCATTACAAAAGAATTCTCTTAACATCTTATTATAGCTATTAAACTACATCATATCAACACTGACTTTTCCCCTATTTTTGGACCTTTAGTATCTCAAATCATTATTGGAATAAAGGGGGACTTATAATAATTTATGCAGGCAAAAATTAAAATGGATAGTTTGCTTATAATTATAATAAATCATCCTGCAAGTGCATCTTGATGCAAACAGATTTTTTTTTCCTTTATGGCAGAATTATTTAGGCTTAATTTACTTGCAGAGAATTTTTTCCTATCTTCAGCAATGAATGAATATACTACTTTCACTGCATCTCAGTCTCATTTTTATGCTCTTATTGTATGTACTACATACAGAAAAACTATAGATTACAATCCAAAGTAAAATGAACCCTCTAAAAAAACTGCAATGCCAAAGAATACTATTAACTCAAGAAACATTTAGTGATCATTTACAATGAGGAAGGTATGAGGTGAATAGTGAGTAGCCTACCTCTGATTATAATATATAGGAGAAAGAGGAAATATACTGAAATGACTATAGTAATCTAAGGCAGTAGTGGTGCCAAAATAAAAGTACAATAGGAACTTAAAAAGAGAAAATATTTCTATCTTGGATGACCAAAGAAAGCCTCTTGAAGAAAAAGGCCCTGTTAGACAGACTAAAAAGGAAACACAAGAATGCTAAATGAAGCAGTTTAGCTGAGGGTAAGTAGTGAGGGATTTTCGGGTTAAGAGTTTGCTCAACAGAAAAATGAGAAATATTAAAGGTTTCATTACAAAGTGACATTATGAAATCTTTGTTTTAGGTACCTTAACTCAATAATAGAATGGACACTTTAGAAAGGATGGAGGTAAAGAATGCAGGAGGCTACTGGGATTGTCTAATTGAGAAGGTATGGTTGAACTGGGGTAGTAGGGACTAGAAAGAACTAAGGTGAGAAATTCTATGAAAAAGATGCTTTGTGAATAGAAGTTGCCACCAATTACAACACAGTGCAAACAGCGAACAGCCTAAACGTCCCAATTCTTTTCTCCTTTTTCCTACTGAACCTATCACCAGGAACCTCCAAATTTTCAGTACTACCTGTTCACTGTCACACCTGGCAGGACCCTGTGACAGAGGCATTCACCTAGAAATGTCTGACATGTAAGATAGATATTTTTAATTTAAATTTAAAAAGTCAGAATACTTACTAATATTTTTAAGTCAATATACTAGGGCGCCAAAAAAATATGCACATTTAAAGTGATGTTATTTATGTATTACTTTTCAAAGTTGAATTGAATTATGGTAGCAATGTGTAGTATGACGTTCGCTCAAAAGATAGCATTAATCAAACGAATGCTAGCATCACCGTGCATCAAGCAGGACGAAGAAAATGGTAGAAGCACAGTTGTTATTCAAAGAACTCAAGACCAATTTGAAGTGGTATTTGAACTTCGAGAACATTGTTTGAGTTTCCTCCATGTTCTTCTAGCTTAACAACCTATGGGGAAGCTTAAAGGATGTGGTGTATCACAAAAGCCAGCTACATAGGCGGTACTTTGGGAAGAAAATGAAATGGCATGTGCAATGATACAAGTGGGTACTTTGGTCAATGTTGCTCAAGCAGTAGTATGCCATAATCAGAAGTGTGTGGATGCTGATGGTAACCACTTTGAGCACCTTTTTTTGGGGGGTGGGGGGTGGGGGGTTGGTTCCCTGAGCGGGGATTGAATCCAGGCCATGGCGGTGAGAGTGCTGAAGCCTAGCTACTACACCACCAGGGAACCCCCTGAGCATCTTTTGTAATTGCAGAAGTCAAACGTGACTTGTATTCATCTTTTGTTATCAATATACAGGGTCTGCCCTTTTTTATGAGCTGGTAATCTATAGTAGTCAGATCCTGTATATTGAGTATTACAATTTTAATGCAGTTTTTTTTCCTTTCTTAAAATGTGTATACATTTTTTTGGCACCCTCTGTATAGATACAATCACTGAAACGTTAGAAATGGATTAGTCACCAAAGGTCAGAATGCTAAGAAAATAAAGTTTTGGTTAATGCTAAGAACTTCAGATATACTCACTGCTTCTTAAGCTAAAATTCTTCTTATGGCAGAGAGTAAAGCCATATATACCCCGGAAAGAACTGAAGGTGTAGTCCAAAGTAGAGTCTAAAGTGGCCAGCAACAAATGAGAAATTTCTCTGAAGTCCTGCATTTATCTTAAAAGATCATGAAAACTCTAGCTTTTGCTCCATGATATATCTGTGTATTAATATAAAAATAATGTTCCCTGTCCCAAATTTTATAATAAAATTGATACTTCAAGGTATGTGTATAATGTATCCTAGTTTCATATGTACCCTGGCTCACCATCATGATGTATATCTTTATTTTGGAGAAAAAGAAGCCAATGATCAAAGAAATGGAGTAACTAGTCTATAGCACACAGCTTGTGACTAGAAAGAAGAATTGGGGTTTGAATTTTAGGAGCTGTCAGATTTCAACATTGGTGCTTTCTATTATACTATGGTGCTTCTCATTTAAGCACAAGGGGCAGAGAAGAATTTAGTAAATGTGCATCATGGTGTAACACAAAGACTACCCACTGAGCTGCCCAGGCCCAGATCTCTGATTTTACTGGATTCCTCCATCTCAATGGAGATGTACTTTACCAATAACTAAGCCTGGTCAATTCTCTCTCTCTCTCTCTCTCTCTCTCTCTCACATCTTGTATTTGATCTTAAATACCACTGTTTGTGAATTACTTTTCACTATCTTACTGCACAGCCCTCTTAAAACTTGATCCTTGGTCTCTATTCTCAGAACCTCCAATGCATACTCTAAAATGTCATCAGTGTTTTTCTACAAAATGCAAATCCAATCATACGACACCCTTGCTCAAAAATTTCAGTGACTCCTTTGCATAGCATAGAAAAACCTTTGCAAAGTGGCTCCTGAGTGTTTATTCACTTTTCTGCTGCTCTTCCTTCCTAAATTTTGCTCTAGCAAGAAAATTAATTTTTAGATCCTATACAATACCATAACATACTTTCATCACACTACTATGTTTTCCCATTTGTTGCTGTCTTGGCCGGTTATGCCTCCTCAGGTGAATTCCTATTGAACCTTTAAGTCTTAGTTCAAGCAATCATCTTTGAAAAGTCTACCTTGCCTCTCCCAGACTAAGGTTGCTATTTTTCTATGGCCTTCTACACATACCTCCATTATGGCAATTATTTGTATTTCTCGCTTTACATTACTAGTTCCTTAAGAGCAGGACTCATGTTTTCAGGTTAGTATTTCTGGTTATTAGCATAGAGCCTGGAAGAATAAGCATTCAAAAAAATATGTTGAAATAATAATGTGGAAAATAAAAACATATTAGCATTACGTTTCCTCTGTCATCAGATACAGCAATAAAATGATGAGTACTATTTGAGTGCAAAATTATTTGGTACCTACATGTACTGTCTTTGTTCAACATGAAAAAGATCCTTGCTTTCCATATTCTGCTCCAACAGTGTTCTGTTCTGTAGCATTAATGTCTGAATTTGATCTAGTAGATGTCGATTTTCTTCTTCTAAATTTCCTTTAAGTTGGCTTAGCAACTGTTCAAATACAAACATTTATTTTTTTAAATATCAACATTTACATAACATCACCCAAAACATCTGAAAAATACAAATAAATTTTAAGCGTATATACAACTTTCCAGACTTAAGTCTCCCGCTGTTTGAGCAATTAGATGGTTGCACCTTGATCTGAATATGAGTGATTAGTAATAATGACAGCTAAAGCAATGGTTTATGTAAAGCATTTTCATAATTCTCACAAACACTGGGTTTAAGATATAATAAATTATCTAGCTCCAAAAACACTGCTTTCTTGAAATCTGTTTAACTTATAGTTTGAAAGCTAGATTCAAATCTCTGGCTCTCTGCGTAAGTAGCTATGAAACATTGGACAAGTTAGTAATTTTCTAAGTTTCAATGACCTCATCTATAAAATGAGGATAATAACTCCCATCTCCCAAGGTATTTGCAAAGATTAAGTAATATACATACAGTACCTGGTGTAGTACATACTTAATATATCTCATTCTTCCCCCAACCACTACTTTCAAGGAAACTTAAATGTCTGTATAAAGTTTTTGTGGCTTGAACAAAAGAGTCATATAATCTTATCAATAGTTGGTATTACCAGCTCCTTTCACTGGTAGTTGAGTTGCCGGCACTGGGCTGCTTTTTCTCTATAGTTAATAGAAATTGGAAATATGTTTAGTTAGACCAGAGGTTCCAATAGAAGTCAGAAAGCCCAAAGTAGTGATTCTCCAAATTTAGCATCACTTGTAAAAGTATATTTAAAAAAATGTAGATTTCTGGATGTTAGCATTCAAACTCATTAGTTCTAGAGTAGAGCCCAGAGATCCGTATTTTAAACAAATGCCAATAATAACCCTTCCTACAAAAAAAGAGATAAAGAATATTTTTAAGTCTCAAGAAGTATAGAAAGCCTGTTTATAATCCATGAACAGCCATCTAGACCTAACAACTGTCAATATTGTGCTGTTTGTTTTTATCTATATATTACTAAACTGAAATACAGAACATGGCAGATTCATTGCAAAATTGAATCCAGTTACCCTCTTCTTTATCTACACCCTCTTAAAATATAACTTCTCACTTTTCCCATTGAGTAGTGGAATCTATTTTCTCTTCTTGAATTTGGAATGCCTTTGACCAAGAGAAGGAGATGGAGGTAATGGTGTGACAATTCTGAGTCTAGGCCTCAAGAGGCCTTTCCACTCAGTCTCATGGAATCCTGCTGGAGGATGAAAGACCATGTAAATGGTGAAGAGTTATGCTAATTGGTGCCACTCTAGAAAAGCCCGCTCTTACCATGCATGTCAGCTAATAGCAGATGCAGGAGCAAGCCCTACTGAGATTAGGTAATCATGGCCTATACATTAATGCATGGATTAGCACATCTGCTCACCTGACCAAGAGACTCATGAGCACAAATAAATACTGTCGATTATTGTTGCTATATAGCATTATCATGTCAACAGACATTGATAAAACATATATATGAAGCTGGACAATTAAATTTGCAAACTCATTCTAGAAAAAGTGGTACATACCTCATTGCTGAATATCACTACGGTCATTTTCAAAGTACTTCCCTTGGGAAGCTATGCACTTACTTATGCCAGTGCCTAGTCCACCCTTCAAAGCAACTTTGGAACTCTTTTTCTGGAATAGCTGTCAGAACTCTCGTCATGCCCAAAACAAAACATAACCTTGCCAAGGTTAAGACACCTTACCAAGTTGTTTGTACAGTGCTGCCAACATAAGCACACGGTGGCAACTTCATGAACTTAATTATGAAATTTTGGGGATGATGACAGCTCTGATGACCATTCTAGAAAAGAAGTTCCAAAATTGCTTTGAAGGGTGGAATAGGTGCTGCTGTTGGTGCATAACTTCCCAAAGGGAGTACTTCAAAGGTGACTGTAGCGTTATTCAGCAATGAGGTATGTAACACTTTTTCTAGGATGAGTTTGTGAAATTAACTGTTCTACCTCATTCAGAAAAAGGAACAAATTTTAAGTGTATATAAACAGCTCAATGAATTATCACAAGCTGAACACACATGTGAAACCAGCACCCAAATCCAGAAATAGCATATTAATTGTATTCCATTAACACTTACTGTGCTCTCTTCCAATCAACCATCCCTTCCTACAAAGATACAGATTCATGTTTTCACTCCCTCTAAACTATATTATATGACATAGCCAAGAGTTAACATTTGACTCAAGTTGGGACAATCAGCCAGTGTTAAGCAGGTAGCTAGGGCTCTATGTGGGCTCTCCTGAGCAGCTTTCCAGTCGACTAGTGACATATGGGACCATATCAAGACCTACTATGACTGGCTGTCTCATTCCTTGGACCTCCCAGTTAAATTTCTGATGGGTATGCTGATCTGTTGCTTGTCCCAACCAATATTCCAACCTTAGGCTGAGAATTGGCCTTTGACGACTCTCCAGGGTTGGGGGGAAGGGAATGAGAATGAGAGAAGTCACGACACCTCAGACAACCATAGTTCCTATCCAAAGTTGAGTAACTTTTAATAAATGCTTTTCAATTTGTTATGCTTGTGCTTGAGTTCAAGAGTCCTAAAATGATGGTTTTTAACAGTTTGGTCCAATTTTGTTTGTTTCTTAGGGAGTTGATTTGTCATGTTTCTCACTTTACCTTTTTATTGTTAAATTTGTTGATGTGACATTGGTTAGTAAAAACTGCATAGGTTCCAGGTGTACAGTTGTATAGTGCATGTGCAGAACCCTTTTAGTTTGATATAGTCCCATTCATTTATATTTACTTTTACGTCCCTGACCTTTGAGGTTAGGTTCATAAAGTCCTCCCTAAACCCAAGGTCTGAGTTTAGTTTCAATGTTTTCTTGTATACAGTTTATTGTTTCAGGTCTTACGTGGAGGTCTTTAATCCACTTTGAGTTAATTTTGGTATATGGAGACAGTTCACAGTTCAGATTCATTCTTTTGCATGTGAATGTGAAGGACTTAAATACTGAAGACTATAAGACACAACTAAAAGAAACTGAAGAGAACACACACAAAAAAAAAGGAAAGATATTCCATGTTCATGGACTGGAAGAATTAACATAGTTAAAATGGCTATATTACTTAAAGCAATATACAGATATAATGCAATTCCCTTCAAAATCTCACAGAAATAAAAGAATCATCAGATTTGTATGGAAACACAAAAGACCCCAAATCACCAAAGCAATCCTACATAAAAAGAATAAGGCTGGAGGCATCATACTCCCTGATTTCAATCCATAATACAAAGCATCAATAATCAAGACACCTTGGTACTGGCAGAAAAACAGACACACAGACCAATGGAAGAGAATCAAAAACCCAGAAATAAACCCAGAAATATATGAACAGATAATTTTTGACAAAGGAGCAAAAAATATACAATGGGAAAAAGAAAGCCTCTCCAGTAAATGGTACTGGGAAAATTGGAAAATTCTACCATTTTTTTAAAGTTCATTACCCCAATTATATTTTACTTAAGGCTTTTGTAATTCACAGGCAGAATCAATGTCCTATACTTTCTGGGCTTTGTTGAATAATTAAATGTATATGCTTCCAAACTAATTTTTCTTTTTATAATTTCAAACAAAAAGCTTTGAGGTATTACTTTCCTTATACAGTCTATTCATAATTTTATTTAAGGGTTTGCTTAAGCGCTGGTTCCCTAAAAGTTCTAAGAAATTCAGGTGTTAAGCTATATTCAAACTCTAATTATTTCGGTATCAACCATAAAACTTAGAGATTATCTAAGGCTTTCGGTGTCCTTTTTATATTTCAAAATATTTATCACTTTCAAAACTTTGTAGGAAGTTCATGAAATTATGTTAAGAATAAAAGTGTATACATAAGGTATATGCTATTTCTATTCAAAATGCTCCTATGGCTCCCTATTTTATCAAGAATAACAGTCAAAGTATTTTACAATGGTGTACAAGGTAACATATCCTGCCCAGGCACATCTCTGATCTCATCTCTTACAATTCATCCCTTGCTCAATTCATTCTAGCCACAATGGCCTCCTTGAGTGTTCCTGAAACACACAAGGACTCCCTGGGCCCTAATGTCTATCTCTGCATTAGCTGTTTGCCTGGAATATTCTTTCCCCAGCTATCCATACAATAATACCCCTATCTTCTATTAATCTTTGTTCAATGATTCCTAGTTAAAATTTCAATCTACATTCCCCCATCGACCATGGCAGTCCCGTACTCTATTTTCACTTGCACTAACTTATCACCTTGTAACATACCATGTGTTTGCAGACTAATTTTCAAAATGGTTACAGCAGCATTTCCAGTCCACCGCTATTCTAGAATCTTGCCTACTCCATCAAGGGACTAAGTCTATTTCACTTCCCCTTGAACCTGGAACTTTGATTGCCCCAATGAACAGAATGCAGGAGGAAAATGCTGCATGACTTCTGAGGTTTGATCATTAAAGCACATATGGTTTTTGTCTGGTTCTCACCATACTGTAAAAAAGCCCAAACCATTCCACAGGGAGGGACCACATAGAGAGGAAACTACTATCTCCAGCTGATAGCCAGTATCAACCATCAAACATGCACTCAGCCTTTCAATCTTTCAGCTGAGGGCCCAGCTGCAAGTGGAGCAGATATAAACTGGCCCGTCTGTACGTGCCGAAATTCTGACCCGCATAATTTGTGAGTATAATAAATGGTTGGTTTATACCACTGAGTTATGGGGTAATTTGCTACAAAGCCATATGTAACAAAACACTGTAACATTATATATTTCACCTATTTATTATATTTATTGTGTTTCCTTCCACCAGAATATAAAGTACACAAGGAGAGAGAATTTTACCTTTTTGGTTTACTAGTATATGCCAGGTGGTCAGTAAACATTTTTTCATTAAACAAGGACATGAATTTACAATTTTCAAATTATCTGAATATATAACTTTAAACTAACAATAAAACAAGTTGAAATAAATGATCAAGTAAGTTTTTCTGATTTCTCAATTTTAATTATCCCTGACCAATTCTCTTAGACATACCCTACTAAATATATCCTGCTATTGTCATTATAATATCATTATTTAGTTTTTAGGTATGTCTTAATGCCTAAAGGAAGGAAACAGTAATTAAATGTGTTAGAGCTCACCTCACACTGGTTATTTAGCTTGGTGGATGTGATGTCCAACTGTTGATACTGTTCCTTTAGCTTTGAAAATTCAGCTTCTAATCGTGTTTGTTCCAGTTTGGAATTATTTAGAAGACTTTTCAAATTTTTATGGTCAGTTTGTAAAACTTCACTCTCTTTTAAAAGCTGATTATATGTATGATTCAATCTATAATTAGAAATCACAATAGAAATAGAATTAGATTTTCTTAAGAGCTTTCATTATAATTTACACAATGTAAAAATGCTGTAAATCACCATTCAGACATACTTAGGGAATATAACAATTCTTTTGCCAGTTACTAAACTGATCAAGAATCAGTTTCTACAAATAACCCATGGACACAATCAATAGTTTAATGTTTATTTGGGGACGAGTGGGTTAGGGAGGGGAGAAAGGGGAGGGGGTGGGAGAGGAGCGGAGGAAGCTAAATATAAGGTGATGGAAAGAGAAGTCACATTAGGTGGTGAACTTATTATACAACAAGTTGACAATGCACTGTAAAATTGTATGCCTGAAACCTATGTAATCCTTGCTAACAGATGTCACCCAATAAGTCTAACAATAAAAATGAATTAAAAAAAAAAAAAAGAATCAGTTTTTATTCTGTAAAAACTAGGTTTTTAAAAAACTGAGTACTTTTCTCCCCTGGAAAAGAAATACTTCAGCATTTAAATGTGTTGAAAATGTAAAGATATGCAAGTTTTTATCATATAAAATTTAGAGTTTTAATAGGAAAATATTTAGATTAAAGGACAAAAGATAAAATGACCAATCCAGTTTTGATTTCATGGAAAATTCAAACATTCTAAAAGTGAACATGGAGATTCAGGAAAGATCAGATCAAGAAAATTAATCGAGTATGGGCCATGATAGTTTACCACTCTGTTGCCAGATAACTGAGAAGTACAAGCTTAAACCAAAATTTCAGTTACTGAAATTTCTGCAGTTGTGGCAAATTATTCATATTTGTGCAAGTCCCCAATTATTAATAATAAATTTTAGATTTTTTGTAGAAGTCAAACCATAGCCTTTTCTGTTTCTTTCCACTATTATACCTCAGAACAAGGTCCACTGATCTCTAAGAGTAATCAGTGATTAACAAACTTTTTCTGCAAGTAACTGGATAATAAATACCTTAGGCTTTGTGGGCCACATGTAATCTACAGCATGCTCTTCTTTTCTCTCTTCCCCACAATCTTTTCAAATGTAAAAATTGTTCTCAGTTTGGGGGCCATACTGAAATAGTCTGCATGCTCGATATGGCTTACTGAGCTGGCTGCAGTTTTCCAATCTTTATCTTATGGAATTAAGATCAGGAAGCCATAAAAGGAGGAGGCAGCCAAACAAAATGAACTTTTGCTCAGGATGGTACTTTCTGAGAACACTTAATTAATTTACTCAACTCATTCCCAGAGAATTTGAGTCAGCTTACAAGAATTATAAATAATTAAATAATATATTTGAAAAGACCAAGACTTGGTAAAAAAAATAAAATAACAAGACCAGAAACATAAAAACACATATGTGCTCCATAAACAGGTTGAATTAATACATGCCATGCATATAACATCTAGTCAAGCCTCATTGAGACAATACAGACAGCTACATAATAATCAATACTGATGGAAATAAAAGATTTTCCTACTGATGCTTCATGGAGTTGGAAGGGATATGAAGAGATATAATACGCAATGTCCTCAATCTCATTTCTTGGGCAAATGCTAAAAATGAGCTCTTCAAGAGAGTTTTTTACATTTCCCCTCAAAGCTGAGAACATTAACACCAAAATGCAACTGAGTGAACATAATTCAAAGAGGCCAAGACAACCTAGTTCACATAAGAAACTTTCTTGGTTTGACATTAAGTAAGATTAAAACTTAGGCTAGTTAGAGGAATGGATAAACTATTATTGTTCAGACAAATCCTCATAAATATCTTTATTTGGTCAAACAGCTTTTTCAAGTTTTATTTATAAAGTCTTTTCTTCCTTTAGAACAAAGACAAGAGTGCATAAAAGCTGGACAAGGACAGATTTGAGAGACAGAAATTGCTCACTTGTAGCAACTTCAACAGACAGAAAGTGGCATACCAAATTAGCGAGGAGGACATAAAGGATCAGGTTTCACTACATTCTGTCTCAGTAAAGTATGCAAATGCTGTCAAGGTACAAAAATTTCATTATATAATGTGGCTTAAAAACTTAATTAGTTGAATAAACCAAGAGAGAAACAGTAAGAGAAAACAGGAGATCTAAGTTTTTGCCTGAGCCATTCTATAACTAGCTGCATGATAATTTACTTGTTGCTCTGCGGTCTTTTTTCAAAATTCTAAGTTATGGATGGTACTGCAAACAGGCAGTATACACTTTGGATGTAATGAATAATATGAAATTAAAATATCTAAGTATTTATTACCTATCGTTTTCACCACAAAGTTTCTTGTATTCTGCAGCTACAATCTCATGGTTTTTGTTTTCAAGCAGCATTTTTTCCTGTTCTATTTTCAGTGTTTTTTCCAAATCTTCCAATTGTCCTTTCTGTTTTAGTAACTGATTGTAACTGAAAAAAAAGTTAGGTACTTGATTTATAATATTTCCTTAGAAAAAAATAAATTTTAAATGAACAAGTAATTAGCAGTGTCACATAAAACACATGTAAATTTGTATAAACTTATTATATAATTACATCTTAGATTTGTTTAACACATAACATTCATTATATTACCCAAAGAAAATTGGCTTTAAATTAAAAACAGAAATTACTATAAATTACCGGTCTTCAAGGTCTTTATGTTCCATCTCAAGATTTTTGTGGGCAGACTTTAGAGTTCCATGTTTAGCAATGAGAGATTCATACTCTGAAGCCTGTCGTTCATGAAGCAGTTCTAGCCTCTCATGATCTTTGATCAGAGAATCATAGAGAGATTTCAGGTCTTCTCGCTCCTTGATTACAGATTCATTTTCATTTTCTAAGGAAGACTGCTGGATTAGCAGCTGTGCATTCTGGTTCATAAGTGAGGTACTTTGGGAATTAAGTGTGGAATTTTCAACCTATAAGAAAGTATATGGTTATAAGACATAAGAAAACAGTTTATATTGTTGTTATTTTTTTTTTAAATAAAAGACAACGTTAACTTTGGGGAGCTCTAAATAAATCGAAGCAGATGTATGCACATTATACTGAGAAAATTTGGATTTTAGTGTCCCAAAGAACAAGGCTACGATTTAATTTTGATTTCTGGTAGTTGTTAAATATATCTATATATATATCTATAGATCTACATTATAAGATCTATATGAGGTATATATATGTTTTAGATTGAATTATTTTAAATGAAAGTGATTAGCAACAGTATCTATTCCACTCATAAAAACGTACAGAATTTGAAATACTAGTTTATCACTTTCTAGAAGCTGAGAGTGATAGAATTGAAAAATTACTTCTGAAAATTCAACTGGAAGTTTTCTTGAGTTTAAATTAAGTTAGCATCTACTTTACCATTTGGAAAAGAGTTACAGAAAGAATAACTTTTATGTTCAGAGAGGGAACTTCTTTCCTTCTGCTAATCAAGGAGTTTCAGAGAGCTGTACTTCTCCCACCTGATTGCTCTATGTGACACTCACAGTGTTAACTACAAGCTGGATCCTTTGAACTAAGGACAAGTCAAAAGACAAAATTCTCATGCAGTGTTCTTTTCCAAAAGCTTAACCAATATGAAAGCTGTAAAAACGACATCAGGAATAGTATGCTCCAACCATACTTTAAAGCAAGGGTTTCTACCTGATTAATTATAATCAACTTGTTTATGGTGAAAGGTTGAAAGGTTATAAAGTAAATATAAACAAAATGACTATTTTATTTATATTTATTGAGTTCATTAATTAATATTTAGAGGCTCTGGCATTTAAAAAGTACTGATGTCTAAAAGTTTAAGTTAGCCCTAAATAGAAATATTTTATCTTTAATTGTTGAATTTATACTCACTAAGAAACAATGTTACCATGTCCAGTCATCCTTATTTTAAACAGCATAATTCAAGACTTTGGTTGCATATCCCCAAAATATTACATTACAACCTGAAGCTTGGCATTCTGTGTCTGAAGAGTCGTATTCTGCTCCTGTAATGATACTGTCTGCCTCTGAAGTGCGAGAATCTGAGCCTGCAAATTATTATTCTGTGTCTCAAGTTGCTTCAGTTGAGTTTTCAAAGCTTGCTTCTCTGCCTGCAGTGTAGCATTCTTAATAAAGAAAATGTACATATTAAAAATAAAAGCAATATAAAAAATATTTGTTTAAGACATACTAGAATTTTGTACTAGTATTATTACCATTAAAAAACATCCTAAAAACCTTAAAATGAAAAAAAAAACACAACATTTCCCCTCTATCTCAAATGGCAAACAGTTATTTAATCTGAGAAAAAGAAAGCAATAATCATAAAACCTTAATATACTTATTTTGTCTGTGTCTGTCTGCCTTATAACGTCTGACAAAGAAAACACTCCATTGTATACTGACTAACAAGAAAGTAGAATGGGATTGTCAGCTGAGTGGTTCTTACGTTGCTCAAAAGTACCCAGAGTGTCCAGAACGAGTGGGGCTGTGTACAGTTGGTGCAGTGCTACTTTTCTAATTGCTCGAAGGCAAATATATATGCATACACATATGTGGCTGTCTGGGAAAAAAATCAAGCCATAAATGCTTCTATTTTTCATATTACATGGCTGGATACTTTAAGGACAGCCCTTGTATATGTAGTGATCCCAGGGATAGCAGCAAAACTAAGCATTTTATAAACATAAATATTTGAAAGAGAAGCAGAAACAACCATCTGTTTAAAAAAATTAGTGCATAACAGACCTAACAGATGCTACATATTTTCTTTAATGACATTTTTCCATGGTATAAAATATTCACTAATACTCTATTTCATCTATAGGACTTCTGAAAAATGGTTTACTCTTAAAAAATGTTAACTAGTACAGTAGTTCAACTCTTCAGAAACCAAAATGTACAAGCTCTAATGATCCCTAGAAGTAAGAAAAATTCCTATAGTCTGTAATGAATAGAAGAGATAGCTGAGAGTAGAAAGGCTATCTCAGAGCAGGAAAATTTCACAGTAGGAAAGTAAGTGGTTAGCAAATATACTGGCAAATAATATAGAAGTAGCAGTCTTTATAAACCCACTATCTAAGGTGGCTAAAATATAACAACCAAGTGTGCTTCCCTATGTAAAATTTATAAAGAAAGTTAAAAGAAAAAGAGATTTAGCTTATATGACTTTTTATATGCTAGACAAATTGTTTGTAATGTAATTATTAATCCAAATGATGAAGGTACATATATAATCACTGAATAATTAAAAACAGGTATTAATATATGGCCTATAAATACACAAAAAGATATGAAAGAGTTGCTAATAATTTAAAACATTGAAATCAAAATAACTTCTATCACCTTAACAAAAATTAAAAGGCTGGTAATACCCAATATTAATCTAGAAAAAGAGGTACTCTATTAGTGGGATTGAAAATTGATGTGATTTTGAAAGGCTAATACAATGATATCAATTAAAATTAAACACACACATTCAAATACACACTCTGACATACAGAGGGTGCCAAAAAAGAAAGTATACACATTTTAAGAAAGGAAAACACTGTATTAAAATTGTAATACTCAATATATACCAACAACAAAAGATGAATACAAGTCATGTCTGACTTCTGCAATTACAAGAGGTGCTCAAAATGGTACCATCAGTATTTATGTAATACATAGATAACCTCGCTGAAAATGTGTATACATTTTTTGGAACCTCCGGCATATATGAGAGCTGTCCATAAAGTACCCAGTCATGTAATATGAAAAATAGAGGCATTTAAAGCTGGATTTTTTTCTAGATAGCCCTCATATATACAGGAGGTCAGACAATTAATTTCTCAAACTCTTCCTAGACAAAGTGCTACATACTACGGTCGCCTTTGAAGTACTCTTCTTGGGAAACTATGCACCAATGCCATGCCTAGTACACCCTTCAAAGCAATTTTGGAACTCTTTTTCTGAAATGGCCATCAGAGCTGTCATCATACCTTGGCAAGGTTATGACACCTTACCAAGTTGTTTGCACAGTGTTACCAATGTAAGCGCACGGCTACAAGTTTGTGAACTTAACTGTCAGATTTTGGGGACAACAATAGCTCTGATGGCCATTCCAGAAGAAGTGTACCAAAACTGCTTTGAAGGGTGAACTAGGCACTGGTGTCAGTGCATAGCTTCCCAATGGGAGTACTTCGAAGGTGACCATAGTGATATTCAGCAATGACATATGTAGCATTTTTCTAGGATAAGTTTGCAAAATTAATTGTCCAACCTCCTATATACCCTTTGGTGTAGCAATTCCAGTGTCAGAAGTCTATCACTCTAGAAACATGTTTACATATAAATTTTCATTGCAGCAAAACTGAAAATAACCTTAAATGTCCATCAATGTAAGATTTATGTAAATAAATTATACTAACATCCACACTATGGAATAATATGTAGTCATTAAACAAAATGAGGGCTCTCTATATCCTAAAATAGAGAGATCTTCAAGATAACATAGTTGAAAAATGTAAATTAGAATATTGTATAGTATGACCCCACAGGTATAAATCTGTAAAAGAAAATATATTGCTATACATACAATGGTGGGCTGATGAATTATGCCTCTACTGTAATATTTTTTGTTACATTAGACATATCTGGATGTAAGTTCAAAAAATTCAAAACTCAGGCCTCGTCTGGGAAGGTCATGTTGACTATGTTTTGGTCTGAACACTCTCCCATTTTGGTATGTTAGGTGAAAAATGTAAGCATCTGTGCATGCAAGGTCAAGAATGGAGGGGAGATGCCATGTGACTACATAGAGCTGGTTATATCCAGATATGTCTAATATAACAAAAAAAAAATTACAATGGAGGCATAATTTATCAGCCCGTCCTCACAGATAAATTACAAACATTTTTCTGGGAAAATAAACAAACCGTTTATAGTGATTATTTTTGGATGAGAAAGTAGTAATCAATGCTATGAGAGATTAATTTTTGGCTTTATGGCTTAAAGTTTTTAATTAGTGTTAAATTAAAAAACAGTAACAACCACAAATATTTTACTTATTAGCATGTAAGTTCCTAAAGCTCACTCATCTTTGAAGGATGAATGTTTGTTGAATTCATTTAATTATTGTTTACTGTGAAATATTTACTGGACTTGTTCAGCTAATATTTATTAAGTATCTGCTATCTACCAGGCATTATTCTATATATTGAAGAGACAGTGGTGAAAAAGCTTTTTGGCTGTTTTCAAGGAGCTTTTTTTTTCAGTAAACAACAAATAAGTAAATAAAAATATAATTTCACAACTGAAAAATGCTAAGAAACTAAATAAAGCAATGGTTTGATAGTAACTGGTTTAGGTTCAGGATAGCTACTTTACTGCAGGGATGGGAGACCTCTTGCAGGAGATGTGTGACATGAAACCAGCCACGTGTTCCCAGTAGGAGAAGCAAACAGAAAGGACTGGGGTAGAAACCAGCAGAAAAGGTCAATATAACTAAAACTAATTTGCTTATTACGCACTAGACATTTTTTGTGTTTTCCAGATATTAACAGATAATATTATCCCCAGAGTCATAAACAAAGTGGGCAGAAGAGTTAGTTCAGACATATAGGCAGGACAATGTCAGGAAGGATCTTATGGGACAAAGAAAAGAATCTGAATTTTATTTTAATATAAATGGGAAGCCACTGAAGATTTTAAGAAGGAAAATAACATGATTTTGATTATCCTTTAAGAAATAACTTTGGCTACTGCATTGAGAATGAGTTAGATTGGGCCAGGAGTGGAAGACGGAAGGTCAGTTAGGAGGATTTTTTTTTTTTTTTTTTTTTTAATATGTGGGTAGTTCCCTGGCTGGGACTTGAACCCAGGTCGTAGCGTTGACAGCACCAAAGCCTAGCCACTACACCACCAGGGAACTTCCTAGGAGGATATTTTTAATAGTCCAGATGAGAGATGATGGTACGTTGGACTAGATTGGTAGCAGCAGAGATAGAGAGAAGTAAACAAATTTGGGTTATATTTTCAACGTAGAGTTGACAAAGCTTGTTGATTAACTTATGTGAGGGTGATGGAGAAACCAAATTATTAGTTCTTCAGTCTCTTTTTATATTATAAAATAAATCTCCAAGAAAGTATAAAATGAATAAAGCTATAAAACGAGGTTAAATAAATTTTCTGAGTTAATATATTCTTCATTTCTAAAAATCTTTTCCTACCAAAAAATTTAAAATACTTACATTTCTTTCTACTTCAATCAATCTGTCTTTAACTTTCAGAAGCTCTCTGGTCGTTTCTTGACTTTCTCGCTCCCATTTGTTATCTTCACCAGAAGTTGAAGGAGAGCTCTGTACCATCCTTTCCTCATCTTGTCTCTGTTTAAGAGCTTCATAATTCTTTTTCACCTAAAATTTTATTTAAAATATTTTAATGGGGAAAAATCACCAAAGTTCTATTTCTTGCACTTAGTTTGACTCTTAGTCTGATGAATGTGAGAGACACTTTATTTAAAAATGTGATAAATAATATGTACAATTATTATTATCATGATCACAATTTTTGCTTTGTAAAATACAAATCCTTTCTATTTCTTGTTGTTGTTTTGTTGTTGTTTGTTTGTTTGTTTTTGGGGTAATTCCCTGGCTGGGAATCAAACCCAGGCCGCGGTGCTGAGAGCGCCGAAGCCTAGCCAATACACCACCAGAGAAACCCAACCCCCAAATCCTTTTCATTTAGACATGTGAAATATACTCTGCTTATGTGTCATCCTCCTGCAATATATTCTGTAATTTCATGTCCTATTGTTTATGCTGAAAATGCTGTTGAAGAATAAATTACCTGGATCTAGGATCTAGACATGTTGTTAATAGTTGCTTTTATGAGGGCTGTTTAGAAAGTATCCAGCCATGTAGTATGAAAAATAGAGGCATTTATGGCTGGATTTTTTCTGGACAGTCCTCGTATATCTATAGCTGATTTAGAGATTTCAGAGATTCCTATGTAAAGAACAAAGACTTGATACATGTAATAATTCCTCTTAAAAAGATTTCTAAGTTAACATTGAAGAAGTATCTATGTCTGCCCTTTTATTGAATAATATGTTGCCCAGAATGAGCTGTTAATAAATTTGTATATATAATTCAAGGTATGTTTAAATTCCTATTTTTTGCACTTGAATGTACAATTCTTGTAGCATAATTTGTTGAAAGACTATAATTTCCCAAATGAATTACTTTACAACTGTTGTAAAAAAAACAATTGAACATCTATGTGTGGCTCTACTTGTATTTCTGATCCTTTTATTTTGTTCCACTAAACTGTGTGTTTATGCATTGACCAATATAACACTACTTATTATAGCTAAAATTAAGCCTAAAATAAAGTATTTGAGCACATGAAAGTTAATTAATTAATTAATTAATTAATGGCTTGTCTATTCAGATCTTGATCCACATATAATTACTGTAATTTACTTTATAGAGTGAGTAATTCAAAGATTTATCTTATCCAACATTTTCTGGTGTGATTACAATCAACTTGGTCATCTTACATTACCAAAATTATTGATTAAATGAACAGCTCTCTTGAATTTGAAATAATTATTGTTATACTTATCCTGAATCGCTTGTTCATTCTAGGAAACAGTTATCATAAATTACTAAATTAAACCAATCTTTATATTAAGGCAAGGATAAATATTTAAGACAATTCAGCGTTTAAAAAAGCCTATGATTTAGCAATAAACTTTGTTACTATTGAGTAGAAAATAATAATGTAAGACTAAAGGAAAAAAAGAAAAAAAGATTAAGAATGTAATTTAAAGATTGTCAAGTGTTCTGGGATCATAATTTTTCCAAATTTTTTCTTTTTTTTTTCCTTTCTTTCTCTTTTCTTCCTTTCTTTACTATTAATACACTAATAACATAGATGGGTAACAACATTTCAAATCTCCTATTTTATATTAATTTCCCACAGGATCTTTTTTTTTTTCTAGGCTTAAAAAGATTAAAGACATTGGCCATTATTAAGGAGAACTGAGAATAAAACTCAAAGCTTCTCAGTTTTAGGCCACTATTCTTACAACTAAGTTTCAAAAATGGTTCCTTTACCTTACGTATCATTAATCAGAATCCCTAGTTCATGTTCAGAAAAAAAAATAACATCATTTTCCATGAAGGTTCCTTAAAGGCAGCATATAGGAAGGTCTTGCCTTTTCATCTAATACATTAATCTCTGCCTTTTAACTGGGTTGTAGACGTTCCTTTTATATTTAATGTGATTAATGACAGGGTTCAGTTTAAAACTGCTATCTTGCTATTTCTTTTCTATTTGTCTAATGTATATTTAATCCTCGGCTTTTTTATTTTTGTGCCTTCTTTTGAATCTTTTATAATTCCATTTTATCTCTTTTGCTGGCATATTAGACATACCTCTTTGTCATCCTATTTTAGTAGTTACTTTTGGCCTTATAGTATTTATAGTTTAATTTTCATAGTCTATCTTCAAGTGGTATACATCTTCATGTATAGTACTAAAAGTCAAAACAGTGTAATTCCCATTGAATAGATGTTTATGGCAGGAAGCTAGTCCAATAGTTGTTATGCCAAAATGGGTGAAGGTGAAAGACAATGGAATTTAACCTCTACTTTTTAGATTAGAACTATATACGAGAGCTGTCCAGAAAGTATCCAACCACGTAATATGAAAAACAGAGGCATTTATGAATGGATTTTTCTGGACATCCCTCATATATACCAACCATACCCAAACCTACTTATTTTTTAGCTGATTAACTTCATGAGTTTACTTGTAACCTAGTTACATTGCTTATAGGGTAAAAAATTCAGGAAATGAAGCAGATTAATGAAATTTGTATCTCTGAACTTCTTTGAGTGCAGCAGCTCTTAAGATTGGTAATAACTATTGTGGAGACCTTAAATCTACACCTATGGAGTTGTTGCAAGATAGGATAACTGCTGTGGAGCATAAAGTCTTAAAGCTGGGGCAGCTCCCACACGCACCTAATGTGAATCTCATCTTCTTGCACCTGAACTGTCCTGTCATCTGGTGGGAAGATGACTCTCAGGCAACTATGTGAAGAAGGGCACCTGACAGTGCCCTGCTATCTACTTGTATTCTGAATCGAATGGTTCTAAATGTGGCCTACAGCAATCTTTTAAGTTTGAATGTTTAGGTGACTGTAAAACAATTAGTGGGAGCCTTACAGAGATGATAAAAGGGAGATGAAACCAGAATATGATTTTTACAATCTCCTATTATATTAATCCTATGGAATGGGCAAGTACCTTCAATTTCAATTTATTCATGTAGGGAAAACAGACAAGATGTCCCTACCCAAATATCACAAGAAAAATATCAAGAAAAAACCCTCAAATTTATGAGACCAGGTGCTTTCTTACCCCACACATATGATTTCCCTTTAGTTGGTATTCTCATACCCGTATCTTTGCATATCAACTTGTACCAGAATCTTCAATAGGAAAGGTGTCAGAATGAAGTATCAGCATCATACTAAAAGCTTTTCCCAATGAAAAACACCTGCCTTTTCCCCATCCCTCTCTCACAATTCTGATATGTTCCTAACTGCACCGGGACATACACACATGAAATGGGATTGAATAAATTATAGATACAGACAAAATACATTTTGTCATGAACTACATGATAAAGATTTATTTAAGAATACTCTCAAATTTAAGAAAAAAATTAAACATTAATAAGATTTACATTTTTATTTTCTACTTAACAATTTTCTCTCCAAATATCTGACAATTAAAATTCTTTCCAAGGAAATAACTTACTGTTTTAAGTTCTTGGCGCAACTGCTGGTTATAATTTGTGGATTCTTCTAATCGAGCTTCTAAAGCAGCAATTTTTTCCTCTTTTATTTCAAGGGATTTCTTTAGAGTGGATTCTAATTTTGATTCCAAAAGTTTGTACCTACTATCCAAGTATAAAAATAATACAAGTTCATCAGCGGAGGTCAGAAAATTATTTTTAAAGATAATTTATGACCACAGATACTGATGTCATAAGTAAGTCATATAACATAGTCTTCTTTTTTAAGTGGCAAATTAAATTACCCTCCTCTTACTGTCCCTCTCCCTTTTTTAAACTATTCCTTGTCATGAAGAAACAAAAATCACTGAGTAAAGAGGTCTATATTACAGCCTCGGTTGTCAAAAGCAAAAATTAATGCTCAAAAGAGGCATCTGGAAGACTTAAGTCTAAAACACTCCTTTTAGTTTTTTTTAAGAATAGAATCCATAGAAAGAAGTGAATGGGTTTATTACATTATCAAGTATTTGTCTATAATATTATATACAAAGTATTTATACAAGAACATATGAATATGAATAGTTAAGACTTCAGGGCACAGAATACTTGCAGAATATTTTAGAAAGGGAATGATATACTAAGACAGGATACTGGTGACAAAGTGGGAAGAGGCAGATAGATATGAATGTCAATATTTTAGTTATTAATAACCTTTGAATGCTGGCTTCAGGAATAATTATATTATTTTTAATTAAGATTTTATCTTTTACAAAAGGAATGGTACATGATCAGTTTGAGAGTGAATCATAAACTACGGGTTATGACTAACCTATTTCTTACACCTGAGAATACTGATAACTAAACCAAATAAAAATCTAAAGTATATAATGAATATTATATCATATTCAGCTTGTACTGTAATTAATTTGTATATCTATGTTTTCTGTTCAACCAGATTTTAAGTTCAGTGAGAACAGAGAACAAATCTCACTCATTTTGCTATTGGCTTGAGTCAACAAACATTTTTTAAAGCATTTAATGAGTGTCTTTGGATATGTTGAATTTGTGATGCCCGAGTTGCTTCTGGACTGTCCAGATAGAGAAATCTAGAACACAGAGAAAAATATAGATATCAGGTGAGATGATGGATAGCAATGCCCAGCATATCGAATGGACAGATAAGCGGCCCGAGAACATAACAACTGTTTTTTTGTGTTATGTTTTCAGGCCACTTACCTGCTGTTAAAAGAGAAAGGTAAGACTGATCACATGGCACTCTGTTTACAACTCTACCACTAAATTTGCGTTGCTGTGTTTTAGTTTATTGATTTATACATTCAATTCCACAACCAGACTATTTCTTTATGGCAAGAATAATTATCGTAATAATAACTGTATCTTCAAAGGCGGTCAGAAGGAATGACATCAATTGGAAAGATGAAAAGGTTAGACTAACAAAAGAATCAGGGACAATATCTGAAATAAAAGGTAAAGACAGATGTAGATATACATAAATTCCAAGATGGTGGGGGATGAATGTTAAATGACTTTACAGCAGTGAGCCTCTATTTCCTTTGTGACATTAAGGCTAACTAAATGAGAAAGAAGCTGGTTTAGTGGATAAGACACTTCTTTTCCTGATTCCCCAGACTCTATCATAATCATTATTATAACTGCTCTCAATTCCATTTCCCCAATATTCCTTTATCTCCATGTCTAATGCTTTCATTATATGAGTAAACATGTGTGAATTAATAAACGCCATCACATTCTGCCTAGACTATTGCAGTATCTTTCTAACTGGTCTCTGTGCCTCCAAATTGCCTCTTTTCTAACCCATCTTTCATGTCACTCTACGAACTGCACAACACACCTTTGTTGTTTATTAATATGAATTTCCCTTCTCCAGTTCCCACTTTGCAAATTTCTATCATTTTTCAAGGCTCAACTGAAACATTATATTTTCTATGATGCTTGATAACCAGCAGATAATGAGAGCTCAATTATCATTAACTATAAGGTTTGACAAGGGGTACCAAAATGTCTGAAGGGCCCATCTAGAGCTGGATTCATAAATTGATGACACAGGGTCAGTTTGGGCAGCTATATATAGTCTACCCTACTTTTTTTTGGTGTGTGTGTGGGGTCTACTTTTTAAATGTGTTACATGCGGGTAATAAATATGTTTAAATAAAGAAGTGTATTCAGTATCTACATTAAAAGATAGTCAACTAAGTTGGACTTTAACTTGCTGTTTAACTCAAAAATATTTTTTCTCATAAAATACCTATAGAATTAATTCAATATGGTTGCTTGAATTGATTGCTAGAATAAATGTCTCAAACTATTTGTATTTGTTATAGAACCTTTAAAAATATCAATCTGTTCTAGTAACTTTAAATTTCTCAAGATTACATAAACAAATTCCATATAATCAGCATTAATTTTTTATATAGATTTTCTTTGTATGTATTTACTAAAAGTAATAATGGGTAGATAATAAAATAAAAATTATCTTCCTATAAAAATTTCAACGAATTAAAATTTAGCCTACACAAAACAGTATTCTCACCAATACACACTTCTTTTCTAGCTGGAATCACGTGGCTGACTAGATGCTAAGTAACAGACTACTTGAAAAATCTGATTAACTGTTTGACAGACTACAATTACCACAGGAGCATAGAAATCTTCTATAAACCTGTACTGATAATTCTCAAAATTAAATGATATACAAATTAATTTTTTATTCTGTGTCAAACCTTAGTTTTCCACATTATTTTTACACCTTAATTGCTTCTCAATTTATTTTACTTTTGTTCTATTTCTCTTTAAGGCCACTTTTGGTACACAAAATAAATGAAAGAATTGAGACATTTAAGCACATGATTCAAGTAAAAAATAACTTGCTTAAAGTGACTGCATATTTCACCAGAGAGGGGTTTGTTGTTAATGTCTCATTCTACTTTCAAAGGCAATTATAGCCTCTGACCATGTGCTACCTGGGTGGCATTCTATTTTCTTTTTATGTAACTGAATTTATATAATAACATTTTAGCATTTTTTTTCTTCTATCAATATTAGGTTTTCTTTAACTGATTTTTTCCTTTTCTTTTCTTATAGAACTTTTTCTTCTGAGGGAAGAAAAGAATCAGAAATGGTGAAATACATAAATGTATTCTGTAGCTATTGTATAGGAAAGAAGCAATGTTCGAGTAAATAATAATAATAATAATAATTTCAACTTTTCGCTAGACTTAATACTCACCTGTCATCAGTACTTTGCTCATCATGTAAGAGTCGCTCTTTATTTAACCCTATCTTCTCAAGCTCATGAGTTAATTTTTCAAGATCATTATTCATTTGTTGAGTCTTCAATTTCTCACTCACCAGATCCTTATTTTAAAAGTAATGCAAAACTCACATAAACGTCAAGAACATAAATGTCTAAGAAAGTCAGTTAAGATTCTAACTACCACCATCTAGGAATACATATAATTTGAAGTAGGAAAAACAGAAGTATGGCTGAACTTTTCCTGAATCATTAAAAAGCAGTTAAGCAACAATATTATAATATAACAAAACAGAATTATTATACCTTTTTTTGGCTAATACTTCCTTTTAACTTTTAAAAGAAGCCTTGAGTTAAATGTATGAAAAATATTTGCCTTAAATTGGGTAACTATATTTACCTCACATAATGTAACCAAAGTTTTTATATCAATAGTTGCTCTTTTCACAAGCTGTTAAAAACTAAAAGGAGAAATTATCCACTCTTTACTTGTGAATACATACTACATTTGAGAACTGTAGGGAAAAAAATAAATTTCCATTAACTTTTCACTAACAAGCTAGAACTTTGCTGCATGTTTTTTCCTATAAATACATGGTAGATGCTTCTCTGACAAGTATCCTCCTAATGGAAGAGGATATGGATCTGAAGAACTAAGAAGCATTCTTAGAAGTTCAGGCACAAAGAACCTGTCATTCATGTCTTTAAGACTGCAGAACTACAGAAAGAAAAAAAAACCGAAAGGCTCCTAATAGTCCCTCTCAATGCCTCCTTAGCAGCAATGCAGAATTCTCAAGATGAGTTTCTACCAAAATGCCAAGACACTTTTAAATTGAACTTAAAAGGGTTGTCATATATAGTATAGCATAGAGAGAGAGCTATACTCAAAAGAGCTAAGCATGCTATTATGCTGATATGCACCATGTTTCACAGGACCTGTTGCCAATCTACTATAAATTTCAGAATTCTTATCAACACATAGATCCAATTACTACCAATCATTCAGTGTTGACCTTTTAAATTCAACCTGATTTGAATTCTCCAGCTTCGAGGTCAAAACTTATGGGGCTGTGGAGTCTGAAAAGATCTGGATTTGAATCCAGCAATCCAACGCTGTTATTTTTTTTATTAACTATGTCATCCTATTAAGTTTCTTAATGTCTCTGAACCTTAGTTTTCTCATCTAATGGAGAAAATGCCTATAAAGCACTGGCCATGAAAATTATATAAATCTATGTAAACACAACTTATAAGGTCCTTAGAGCCCAGTACATGGCAGTAGTATTCAATGAATAGTAGCTATCGTGCTTTCTAATATAGTTAGCATTCAATAAGAGTCTTGATCAAATATTTTAACATTATTTTGAAATAAAATTATAATGTAACAAGTCAGACACCACATGGAAAACTTACAATTTCTTAAAAAATACAACATACATATACTTCTTAGTTTAACAAAAGCAGGAAACTTAGAAACTGTTTCTAGTTCTAATTGTAAATTTCTACTTTACAACCGAAAGCAGATGATGCAAATTCCTGATGGATTCCAATAAATTTTAAAGAAGACTTGAGTTAAATACATGAAAAATATTTGCCTTAAATTGGGTAACTATATTTACCTCACGTAATGTAACCAAAGTTTTTATATCAATAGTTGCTCTTTTCACAAGCTCCTTATTTTCCTTCTCTAATTCTTTTAGACGAATGCAAGATTCTTTATAAATACCAATCTCTTTGAATAGAGTTTTGTTTTCTTTTTCCAAATTTCCAATTTTCACATTATTTTCTTCTAATGTGGTATCTTTTATTTCTGCTTGTTGTCGGAGTCTCTTATTTTCCTTCTCCAGTTGTTTCTTATCCTTTTCCAGTTGAGAAGTCTCTTGCTCTAATGATTTATTTTCTTTTTCTAGCTGTTCTAGTCTTTTGCTAGATATTTTTAACTCCTCTAGGATTTTTTGCAATGTTTGATTTTCCATTTCTAAGTCTTGTAGTTCACTCTCTAACTGCTGAATTTTTTTATTGCTGTTTTCCAGAGCCTTCTGTAGCCTTTGATTTTCTGTATCTAAACCCTGGTAGCTAACTTCTAAGCGTTCTGTTTTCTTGAAAGATGCCTTCATGAGCTCCAAACCCTTCTTGAGCTGCTCTTTCTCACTCTCCAGTTCTTTATTTTCTAGTTGTAGCTGAGCCATTTTCATACTTGCACACTTCAAAGACTCCACATTCCTTCGCAGTTCTAAGTTTTCCTCATCAAGCTGGGAATTCTCTTTCTCTAGGGATTCCAACTGAAAAGTAAGGTTTTTAAAGCTATCCAATCTTTTTTTAAATTTCCTATTTTCTCTTTCTAGCTCTGAATTTTCTTGTTCTATGGCCTCAATTTTTTCACAGGTAATTTTTAAATTGGTTATTTTTTTCTGTAACAATTCATTTTCTTTTTCAAGATGATGCAATTCATTTTCAAGTTCTTCTGCTCGTTCTCCTTTTTCTTTATAATGTTCCAATTCTTTTCTAATTTGTCTTTTTTCAAATTCCATCTTGCTTAGCTTGCTACTTGTTTCTTTGATGGATTCATGGAGAATTTTATTTTCTTTTTCAATGTCCTTCACTCTTGCTTCAGCACTTATCTGGGAACGCTGCCTTAGGGAAAACACAGTTTGATTCAGATGTTCATTTTCCTGTTCCAATATTTTAATCTGATTAAAAAAGGGGGGAGAAAATTATAAACTTAAACAAGAACTAAATATTTCAAAGTATATAGTTATTCCTGTCCAAAAATTAATGGGGAAATTAGAACATAAAAGCATATCGATCTTATTTTTAATTCTGATAAATATTTACTCAGATACCACTGTATACATATACTGCCATGTTATTAAAGTTCATAATGTAAAGGAATGGTTAAGAGAGATATGTTTAAAATCAATCAAAATGATCTTCAGATTATATATAATTGCATGTTTCAAATTCAAATATGAATATAGGTGAAATTTACACAATACCTCCTTGAGGATATGAGCTTTTACTTTCATAAATAAATTTTGTGATGCCTGTACACACAGGGTCCTCAGTAAATATTTGCTTTACTGTATATGCATATACATATGAATGTACATTCATTACCCAAAAGAATTCTAATTTGGAACCCAAAAATAAAATCTCCTAGTACATTTGAAAACGAATCCATCCAATTTATGGCATGGCCTAATATAATAGTTCTCAAAATTTAGTGTGTTAAACAATAAACTGAGAATCTTATAAAAGTACAGATTCATGCTTAGCTCTAGAATTTTTATTCTGTAGTTCTATAGAAATCAGTATTTTTATAGGTGGCATGAGGACTATACCTAGATAATATAAAACAAATAAATTTACATCTAAAAATTAAATAGAAATTTTAAAATTGCAAGTCACTCAATCTGTCCTGTTTCTTCAATCATAAAATAAGAATGATCAATAAATACTTAAAAGGAAATTGAAAGTATCCAAAATGGTTGTTGCCACAACTTCTCCCTTTTTAGTAGGGTCGGAATATAACTGCATTACTCCCCAACTCCACTCCCACTTCTCCTCAACTCTGCTCCTATTTCTCCTCAACTCCATTCCACAGTCATTTTCCACTTCAAAGCATAGGCATTACAAAACTGTATATGAGATAATTATTAATCATACTGGCAAGTCTGAAAAGTCTAAGCTTTCCCTTTAACATTCCTAAAATACACAGCATAGAAAATGAGGTAAAATCATAACTACTTTAAAATCTAAAAAATTCCAACTTATGAACATTTAATGTTACATGAACATTTTATTTGCATAAACTCTAAAATAACTTTTGTTAATAAATTTTAATATAAATGCTTAATAGGAAATTTATGAACCTGTCTCTCTGAATTTTCTCTAAGTGTTTCAATTGTTTTTTCAAGCTGAGCTTTCTCCTTCATTAGATCTTTGCTTAAACTCTGACAATTCTGAAGACTTTGCTTTTCTTGAATAATCTCATTCTCAAGAATTTCAACCTGGAAAAAGTAAATCACAAAATAATATACCATTAAGTACTTTACAACAGTAGAAACGCACCAAAACAAATAATTATTGAATTAAAGATCAAATACAGTTTTAATACTCAAATGGTGAATTTTAAGAATTTAGTAGAGTAATTCAAGTAACAATCCATACTAATTTTAGCAACTATATAAAATACACAGACATATATATTATCCTTTGCATCACCGAGGGCAAATTTCTACTTGTAAACATAAAGACAAATCCAAGTGAATATGTGACAATTATGGGCTATATGAAGATTGTACAAGTTTTATATAAAGGCTCTCTTGGCTTGAGAGGATTTGTAAAATAAATTTTTAATTATAGTCAAGGAATTTCAGTGTATAAAGAAGGAAGAGAAGAATGCAAAAAGCATGAAGAAAAAGATGAGAAATAGCAGTGTAAGTTTAATGAAGAAATAAGATGAGACTTGGTTTAATAAAATAAAAAGAAGGGAAAAAAGAACACTGGAGAAAAATGGGTTGAACAAAACTCCAGCAAGTATTTACATCCTAGGTTTAAAAATTTTCAATTATACACTTTAAAGATATAATGAAATATGTGGTTAATAAGTATGAAAGAGCAAATTGAATTTTAAAATATGCTGTATCTGATTTTCCCATTATTATATGAGAGCTATTGGGAAAGTATCCAGTCAGGTAATATGAAAAATAGAGGCATTTATTTTTCCAGACAGCTGTCATATTAACATATTCAAATCAGATAATTAAAAAAATAAAAGATTTAGCTATATAAAATATTTCTTCAAGTTTAAATATTACTTAAAACTTTATATTAATAGTAAAGAATTCTAAGAATTTTGATAGTCTTACATAAAGCAAGTTGATTTTTTCTATTTCCATATCAATGGAAGATAACTACACATGGAAAACAGTCCTTCAGTAATTTCTCAAAAGTATCAAGTCACAAATCTTATCTGGTAACTCAATTCAACATTAATTTACATGTTTAGAAAGCTTTTAGTTATTAATAACTAATTAATCTGGTTCTCCCATTGTAGATGAAAATATATGGATATTAGCTATTTAATTTAATTTATTTGTTGTTTTATATCAGTGAAATTCAAGTGAAACATCTGGCTTACAAAATACATCTTTTATACAATGAATTTATCAAAAACTGCTAGAATCATAAAAAATGTACTAATCAGACTGCAAAGCTAATTTCAAAATCAAATGATAATGTACAGGTCTAATTATAATGAAAAAATAACACTGTTCCAAGTTCTAAATGGCTATTCCTACTTTAACACTATATTGACTGCCAAATGCTTATTAGAAATATTTGGTTAATGAACTAAAGATGATACAAAAATGTTTTTAAAGAGTAAAAATCATGTGAGGAAATGAAAGAGTCTATTTGCATTATCTAAGTTGAAGCCCTCAAAGCATGGTTCTATAAAAGCAAAATGAGTCATCACCAAGGAACTTATTAGAAATGAAAATTCTTAGCCCCAACCCCAAACTTAACAAAATTTAGAAACTCGAGGCATGGGGCTCAGCAATCTGTGTTTTAACAAGTCTGTTACCTGTTGTACAGGTGGTTCTAATGCATACTATAGTTAAAAAATCAGTGGTGTGAAGGCTAGAAATGTAGAATCTAACAAAATCTAGCACCCGAACATTCTGTCACAGGAGAAAGCAAGAAAGCTCTCAAGGAGTGCTAAGGTTGTATCATAAGATTTAAGAAACAGCTTCATTGGGACAGGGAGAAAAATAAATGTAGTGGGTTCAAATATTTTTAGATCCATGAGTTTACAATGACATGAAAACTAACAACAAAGTCACTCAATTATCTAAGGAGGTTATAAGAAAACCAATTCATTATTAGGAAACTGGTAAATAAAGGAATAGAATCAAACATTTATCCTGTTTTTCCCATGAGAGCTGTCACTACGAATAAAAGAAAGTTTTTCAATATAGAAATACTTTAGCTACCAAATTAAGAAGGGATGATATAATTAGAATATCAGGATTTTACAATCTCTAATTAATTAAGGGATCCAAGCAAATGATTTTCCATGAAAACTAA
The DNA here is from genome assembly GCA_004026885.1 of Lyroderma lyra. Classification (NCBI taxonomy): domain Eukaryota; kingdom Metazoa; phylum Chordata; class Mammalia; order Chiroptera; family Megadermatidae; genus Lyroderma; species Lyroderma lyra. Next base: position 128,668 of record PVJL010001557.1, on the reverse strand, counting down.
CATCACAAAAAGAGAGACAAGCAGAGATGTGCCTCCTAAATAAAATATACATACTCTTTATGAATATTCTTACTAAAAATCAATTTGAACTTGATTAAGTCTATAGTCAATAAAGGGGACATAAGAACTTGCTAAATGACAGACAGATAGAATCAGCAAAATCTAGTTTGTGGAGAAACTCTTTTAGACAAATAACCTGGTTTCTTCAACAGAAAAATTGCTGGGAAAAAGACTAAAAAAGACTTAAGGAACATCAATTGATTGAACGAATTAATCTTATTTGGATTCAGATTCTAACAAAATGTAAAAAAAAACAAAACGGAGTTGGAGAAATTGAAAAGGTGACTAAAAATTATTAAATTCTTACATGTGATAATGTCACTTCAGTTTCTTTAAGAGTTTCCTTACATTTTAGAGAAATATACTGAGATATTTGTTGGTGAAATGATACACTATCTAGGATTTACTTCAAAATCATCTAGTGGTTGTGGGGAGACTAGGCAGGGGTAGAAATTAGACTGGCTACAAGTTAATAATTGCTGAAGCCAAATAATGAGTATGGGAGTTCATTTACCTCATATTTATTTATGTTTGAAAATTTCCATAATAAATTAAAAACTGGAAAACAAATGTTTTACTACAGTGTTATTTATTCATACTTTTACATACATTTTTAACATTAAACATTAATCTTTAGTTACCTTTTTACTTAGTCTTTGATTTTCTTTTTCAATTTTCAGGATTTTGGAAGTGCTACCTTCTGCAGAATCCATAGTACTCCGAAGCTCTTCTACAGTTTTTGTCAAACTCTGGTTTTCCATCTCCAACTTCAATAACCTACTTGATGTCAACTCATTCACCTCATGGCCCAAAGATTTTTGTGGTGCTATAAAAATATTGAAAAATACGTCATTGGTAAAATTAGGTTTACTCTTTACTATTTAAAATATTGAGTGTAAATACATGACATCACCTGGCCCTTAACTATATAAAAATTTTATAAAGTTATATAAGACAGACACATGGGGAAAAAATGACAGACAGATAAAAGGAAAATCTTGAATTTTTTATGCATCCATACGCATTCCAGTGGGAAAAAAAGTAAAAAATTTAGACTGAAGAAACTAGAGTTCTAGTTCTAGTTCCATGAAAAATTAACTATTTGACAATACCCAATCTACTTTTTAACCTCAGTAAGTCTTAGGTTACTTGTACAAAATATAGTTTTTGGCTTGTGTATCTCAAATAAGAAGTATAAAGTATATCCTATGCCACACATTCAAAAATTAAAGGAAGAGAGTTTGAAGAAAAAAATTACCAATCTGATTATGAGAAAAGCAAGACCAGTATACAAGGGGGCCCCCCAAAAAACCAAAATATTTTTCTAGCAGGGGAAGCTTGTACTACAAGGTGAGTGTTCTTGGAACCAATCTACATCAGTGTACCTACCAGCTGGCATTGTGAGAGGCTGCATTCGGCTTCAGTAAATTTTTCTTGGAGACTCTTTCAATGTGTTTGCCCATTTTGTGATGGGTGATTTACATGAACAACATGGGTACGACAATGCAACTGCCCACACAATGCTGAGTGTTCAGCAGTTTTGACCAAAAGCAGCAGGATCCTGTGCCCCACTCTCCCTATTCCCTCCATCTCACCCTGAGTTACTTTGTTTTTGTTTCCCCAGATGAAAAATATTATCCTCCAAGGGAAATGTTTTGCTGACATGTAGGGGATGAAACAAAAAAAAAATTAGCGGAACCACAAAAAGGCATCAAAATCGAGGAGCTCAAAAAGTATTCCGAGCAGTGGAAAAAGCATCTTGATAGGACTATTGCATCAAAGAGTACTCTGAAGGTGGCTAAAGTTTAAACATCTAAAAATAAATACTCAATATTTTATAAATAAATTCCAGGGGTTTTCTTGGCCCCTCTTGTATACTGGTCACCTTGAAAAAGTCCTTCTCTAAATGAAGAATCCCTGTGAAATTAAGTGTAAAAAGCAACATCATCTCCATTTTGTCAAGGCAACTCATCTTTCTCAGTAGATTACAGCATAACATTTACATTTTTTTTTTAAGGAACAGCAAGTTTAATAGCATCACGGGGTCCCTCTTCCCCCACCCCATCCAAACAACCAGGTCTGGGGTCCTTGGTTAGTTGGTAGGCTCAACATGAAGGCCACTGGAGCTGTCAGCCGCCACATAAGTGAATGTGCAGGTGATACACAGATTGTGCTCCCAGCTTCCCATAATTGATCATAGGTTGGTATCCATCTCCCAGCCCCTCAGCAGCCTTTGCTGTCTTCTTGGCCACAAGGAGAAGGTGTCCTAGAAGCTATGACATCTGGGGCCCTGAGGCCGACACAACCCTGCACGGGTGGTCAGAACGAAGGCCATCACCATCTTCCCCTTGGCTGCAGGAACCTACAGCGTTACATTTTTAAACGTAAGACTACTTAGTTTCTAGTTCTGTAAATGATGCTCTCCAGTAAGCCAAAAATAATTGTTTTTAAATAATCCTATAGCAGACTCATTAACTATTTTGAGGATATAAAATTATTAGCATTTACAATGAAATAGGATACCTAAAATTTATTTTGAAATATTAGATTTCAGGAAGGAAAATGGATAGAAGTATGGGAGGGCATTTCTAGGTCTGTCTACTTTTGTGTATATTTAAAAATTATCATAAAAAGCAAAGAAATATACACACATATGCACATAACGTATCCCTACAAGCATACAATTTTTACAAAATCAGGTATGGTAAAATGTCCCCTAGATTTTAAGTCAAGAAAGCTTTAACTCTTATTTGCAGCTTTTTTGCTAGTCACCATATTGCTATTCTTTTATTAAAAGCTGGTAACTAGGTATCACTCACTTTTAAAATTCCATTAGTTGTCCAAATCTTCTTTAGTAAAACTCTAATTCATGATTTGAAGTCATGCATTTCAAATTAACAAGATTAGGCTAAAATACATGATGTACCTTAATAATACTTTCAATAGTAGGGCTGTGTTTCAAAGAAGCTTCAAGTCAAACTATGAAAAACTGAAAAGGATGCTTACAAGTATTTTTAACAACATGAAAGAATGCCTATATTATAATCTTATGCGATAAAAAGAACCTATATACACATATTGATCTGATGATGTCTAAAATATCTATGTATGGTATAGAAAAATTCTAGAAGCAAATTTTCTGAAAAGTAAAATTAATTTAAGAAATTACTAGTGACTTTCATTTCCTTTTTTATTTTTCCACATTTTGCAAACTTTCTAGAAAGAAAATCCTTTGTATAACTGAAAAAAAGACACATTAAAATGAATACTCCAGTCTATAAGTCCAACTAAGAACAACTGCAAAACAACTGTGATATAATGATGATGATTATGATGGTGATAATGGTAATAATAATAATTCTTAACAGTCAAATGCTTACTATTTACCAGGCACTGTTCTAGGGACTTCCTAAGTATTAAGAAATTCGATCCTCACAACAACCCTAAAACGGTACTTACTGTTGTCCTCAACAGCTGATGAAACTTTTAACAGTGTAATTTTAACTACTTTAGAAGTTGAAAACATTTAAGTCTAAACTGCTTTCTTTGTAAGTCAATTCATAAGGAATACAATAAAAAAAAGTTCCACAAATATTTTAACTATCACATCTCAGTAACTTCACTGGCTGAATATCATCACTTATATACAGTGAATTTACATGGGGTCCTAGAATTTGGAATTAGGTTCTCAAGTGTAAAACTAGGGAAAGCCTACTAGTAATAAACACAAGTCATCTATAGAAGTAATTATTCTGCAAAAGGTAGACTTTATGTCTACCTTATCACTATATCCTCAGGGCCTGGTATAGTATTTTGCATATGGTAGGTGCTTAATAAATATCTGCTGAAGGAAAAAAAAAAAAGCAAGTGGAATAATTTCATGCTGGATAACAGAGGTATTATGAAACCGTCTAACTCAAATGTGACCTGAGTGTAATTTCAATAAAGTATAACAGTCTTAGCAAAATCAAAGCTATAACTCAAACAAGTGTATTGTATTATATGCTCAGCTTTAAGACAGAGGACAATCAACAATGGAGCTTAAGAAAAAATAGCCAAGAGTTAAAAATGTATCTGGGGGTCTTTTCATTATTTCCAAGGTATAACTGGGCTGGACTGGTTGGTAGGTATAACCCTGAGAGAGAGATTACATATATTGACAAAAGGAACCATGAAGATCTTTAACTTGCTTTATTATGGCCACATATTCACACCTAAGGATCTTTGCATTACGTTTTAACTTCCTATTTAAGTTTGACTATAGTCAAAAACATGCTGACCAGCTAATATGAATCTTCTGTTCTATTTAGTAGATGGCTACATTTCTCAAAATAAATTAATAAAAACTGGTATTCTAGTTTCTTGTGATATTAACATAAAATAATGAGGCCTGAAATAACTGATCAAATCTGTTATTTCACTAAAAAAAGTTGAGTTGTAGGACATGCAAAGATAACCATACCCAGAAATGTGGAAATAACATATTACTCTGTGAAATCATATTTAGGGGCACAGCTACCCTTCTGAGACAATTCCAGCTGAGGAAAACAAAGAACTGTAATAATATATCCAGAAATATAAGCATAAATACAATTTCAATTATTCATCAATCCATTTAAAATTGGGAATACCTTCAGAAAGTTCACTAGTTCTGGATATTTGTTCCAGCTCCCAGCCAAGATGTAATGATTCATCCATACTTTGCTTCTGTGCCATTTCCAAAGTCATATTTTCTTCCATTAATTCTTCAATCTTTTTTCTATCCATATCACGTTCCTTTTAATATTGGCAGTGAATAGGAAGATAAAAGAAAACTGAGAAACAGTACAATTTCAAGCTAATATTATATTACTTACAACTTTTATTTATCAGAATGAGAATAAATTTGAGTTCCTTTAGTTTGAAGGCATAATCAATTATTCTAATTATTACTACTGATCATTACACTGGCCAGGTGTTTGATATCTTTTTAAAGTGACATTTGGGGACATTGAAAACTCTTCTTTATAGTCAATATGTTGTTTAAGTGAGATTACAAATGATTCTAACTCAATACTAAATCGATTTTATTTCTGTATTTTAAAGGCCTGTTTACACAATAGCTTCTTAGAGTTTTCTGAAAAAATGGAAGTCAAAATGAGTAATGCCCTTCTGCAATAAAACCAGAAATTTGTCCTACTCCTGTATTCATATAAAATTGGAAGCAATGAATTTAGCGATCTCTTCTTTATTAATGCATCAAGGAGAATAGCCATCCTTTGCCATTATAGGGATATCAGATGAACCTCAGAATTCTTCCTCACAGGCCATGTAATTATCTACTTTACAATACTTACCATTTCCATATCATGAAGTTTAGCCTTTAGTTGTAAATTCTCTTTTTCTAATTCATGTAATTTATCAGAACGAGCTCGAGTTCCTTCTAATTGGTCTTCCAACATGGTTTTTGTTTCTAATAAAACTTGATTGTCTTCTTTTAATTCCTATAAACATTTCAAATAGGCTTTATTTATTACAAACATGTTAATATTGGTTAATTTTTTAAAGTTCTAAAACATAACAATTTTTTCTATGCAAAAGTAAAGATACTGAATAACAGAAATATAGTCGATGTTTTGGTAATTCTCAGGTGCCAATGTTCTAACTACTTTCTCTTATAATGTTTTCACTTCTTGATTTTTGCATACTCTTTCCTTCTTACCGCCATACTAAAAATGAAAAAAATGTCCACTGTTTACAATGAAGAAATTAACTGAGAAAGGAAAAAAGGATGTAGATGCAAGGGGCATCAAATTCTTGCTATCAAATTCACCTTCATGTAACAATGAACTATAATCATTACATAGAAAAAAATTATTTTTTTCTAATTTGTTTATAAAAAATGTTATATAATTTGTTGAGAGTGAACTCCTGCATGCACCTTTACTGATCCCAATATAGCATTCTGAGGTGAGAAATGATTAGTAATATGTTTGCTTTCACTTCTTGGAACAAGTTTGAAATTAGTAGAGAGAAATACTTCATTCTGACTATGAAGAAAAGATTTCAAAAGTCAGCTCCACCTATAATGCTAAATAAAAGAATTAAAGAAGAGCCCCAAAAAGTTCAAGAAAATTAGAAATGTCTCAAAATCCCTTTAAAAACTTCTAAGCAATATGCTGATTTACAAGAAAATAAACATCTGAAGCTATTTACAGTTTGCTCAACATTTCAAGAGTTCTATACATGTATTATTTGTATTTTAGAAAAACACTTTTAAAGAAAAAAACATTGTGAATGGTTTAAATTATGCAACATACCTCAACTCTTGCCTTATAAAATTCGATATCATGTAGCCTCTCTTTGTATCTGCTGACTTCACTTTCAAGCTTATCAACTCTAATTGCCTTCTCTCGCAGTGCATCTAATTCATCTCGATACATTCTTGCAGAACGAGCATCCGAAAGCAAATTCATGTTCTAAGCACAAATAAAATTAACATTTTAAATATTATTTTGTATTTTCAAATTGATAACCCTTGGATGTACAATTTGATGAATCTACTAAAAATCAGTGAATTGTATATTTTAAAAGTATGAATTTTATGGTGTGTAAAATATACCTCAATTAAGTTGTTTTTTAAAATGGGGAGACATAAAGCCTCTTTTTAACTGAGAATAAAAAGTATTTTAAACATATCTATATACAAATATATGAACTTACGATTATATACAAATTTTTATATAATGATCTGTGTCAGGAATGTAAAAAAATTTCAGGCTATTTTAAAATAAGGAACATGTACTTAACATAATCACTTGGAATCATTTTAAGGTAAAAAAGTTAACTTTAAAATACAGGACAATAAAAACACAGAAGAGGCAAACTGTATTACTAAAGCTGATTATTTAGTTACTTAAGAGAAATAATTTTTCTATCCAGGTATGTTGTACTACACCAAATACATGGTGATGGAAAGAGAACTGACTCTGGGTGGTGAGCACACAAGGCAACACACAGACGATGCACTGTAGAACTGTACACCTGGAACCTATGTAATTTTTGTCCCAGCCAAGGCCTGTTTTGAATGTTTGTGACTGAGGTGGTATGACCCCGTATAGTGGTATTGCATGGAATGTCTTTTGTTCTCGGGGTCATGACAGATCCAAGTTTCATCACCTGTAATGATCTTCTATAAGAAGTCCACACCTTCTTTTTCAAAAAGTTCTAAATACTGGAGGAACTTTTTCCGCTGGTAAGGATTCAATAACAGCACTGTTTGAAATGAACATCTGAATGCTCTTCCATTTTGATGTATATTGGGTGAAAAATGTAAACATCTATGTAAACGTCAAGAATGGTGGATACCACGTGACTACACAGAACCAGCTATATCCAGGTATGTCTAATGTCACAAAAGAATACTACAGTGGAGACAAAATTTATCAGCCTGCTCTCGTACCACTACCCATTTGCCTCGTAACCACTAAACTGTTGTCTGTGTCTATGAGTTTTTGTTTGTCTTATTCATTTGTTACTTTCAGTTTTATAGCCCACATGTAGTGAAATCATATGGTTCTTGACTTTCTGTGTATGAGTTATTTCACTTAGCATGATAATCTCAAGATCCATCTATGCTGTTGCGAATGGCAGTACTTCATCTTTTCTTATGACCAAGTAATATTCCATTGTGTGCATCTACCACATTCTCTTTATCCAATCATCTATAGAAGGACACTTCTATAGTTTCCATGTCTTGGCCACCAATAATGCTGTAATAAGGTATCTTTACAGATGAATTTTATTTCAGATTTTTTGGGTAGATATCCAGAAGAGGGGTTGCTGGGTCATATGGTAATTTTATTCTTAATTTTTTGAGAGACCACCATACTGTTTTCGATAGTGGCTGTAGCAATCTACATTCCCAGGAATAGTATATGAGGTTTCTTTTCTCTCCACAGTCTCTCCAATACTTGTCATTCCTTGTCTTGTTGATTATAGCCATTCTGAAAAGTGTGAGGTGGTATCTCATTGTTTTGATTTGCATTTTCCTAATAGCTAGTAAAGTTGAGCATTTTTTCATTTTATCTGTTAGCCATTTATATGTCTTCTTGGGAAAAGTGTCTATTTAGGTCTTCTGCCCACTTTTTAAGTGAACTTTTTGTTGTTGAATTGTAAGAGTTCTTCATATACAGAAGGTACCAAAACATGTGTACATTTTAAGAAAGGGAAAAAACTGTATTAAAATTGTAACACTCAATATATACCAATAACAAAATAGGAATACAAGTCATGTTTAACTTCTGCAATTACAAGAGTGGGGGTCCTCAAAGTGGTCACTGACCATAAGCATCCACACTTCTGATTACGGTGAACTACTGCTTCAGCAACACTGACTGAAGTGTCCACGTGTACCGCTGCACATGCCATTTCAATTTCTTCAGTGTAGCTAGCTATCTAGAGTCCATCATATTCTTTAAGGTCCCCAGTAGGCAAAAGTCAAGGAGTGTTAAGTCAGGAGAACATGGGGGAAACTCAAACAGCATTCTCAAATTTCAAATACCACTTCAAAATGGTCTTGCACTCCTCCAACATCCATGCTTCCGCCATTTCCTTTGACTGTCTTGCCTGTCACATGGTGATGCTAACATTCATCTAACTAATGCTGTATTTTGAGTGAACATCCTACTACACGTTGCTACCATAATTCAACTTTGAAAATACATAGATAACATCTCTTAAGATGTGTATGCATTTTTTGGCACCCCCATATGTGGATATATTTCTGGGTTCTCAACTGTATACCATTGGTCTGTTTTGATTACCGTCACTTTTTAGTATAAATTGAAATCAGGGAGTGTGATACCACTGGTCTTTTTACTTAGGATTAATCCGGCTATTCAGGGTCTTTTATGATTCCATAAAAAAATCTGATGATTTTTTGATCCATTTCTTTAAAAAGTGCCTTTGGGATTTTGATGGAGATTACAGTGAATCTGTGTATTCCTTTGGGCAATATGTCCATTTTAATTATGTGGACTCTTCTAGTCCACGAACATGGAATATCTTTCCATTTCACTGTGTCTTCTTCAATTTATTTTAATAATGTCTTAGAGTTTTCAGTGTATTGGTTGGTCCTTTACATCCTTTGTTAAGTTTATTCCTAGGTGTTTTATTCTTTTGTTGCAATTACAAAAGGTACTTTTCAAAATTTCTTTTTCTGAAATTTCACTGTTAGCATATAGGAATGCAAAGGATCTTTGCACATTGATTTTTGTATACTGCAACTTTACTATATTTGTTTATTGTTTCTAATACTTTTTTGGTACAATCTTTAGTGTTTTCTATATAAAGAATCATGTCTTCAGCAAAAAAGTGACAATTTAACTTCCTCCTCCCCAATCTGGGTGCCTTTTCTTTTGCCTGATTGCTCTGGCTACGACTTCCAATACTACGTAGAATAACAGTGGTGACAGGAGACATCCCTGTCTTGTTCCTAATCTTAAGAGGAAAAGCTTTCAGTTTCTTACCAGTAAGTGTATTAGCTGAGGGTTTGCCATGTATGGCCTTTATTATATTGAAGTATTTTCCTTCTATACTCATTTTACTGTTTTAATCATAAAATGGATCTTGTATCTTTTCAAATGCTTTTTCTGCATCTATTGATGTGATCATACGATTTTATCCTTTATTTTATGTAGTGTATCATATTGACCATTTTATGTATGTTGAACCACCCATGCACCCCTGGAATAAACCCCACTCAACTATGAAGTAAAATCTTTTAAATATACTGTTGTATTCAATTTGCTAGTATTTCTTTAGGATTTTTGCATCTGTATTCATCAGAGATACTTTATTTGTGTGTTATCCTTACCTGGTTTTGGTACCAGGGTACGGCTGGCCTCATAAAATGAGTTAGGAAACATTGCCGCTCCTTGAAATTTTTTGGAAGAGTTTGAAAAGGACAGGTATTAAATCATCTTTGAATGTTTGGTAGAGTTCACTAGTGAAGCCATCTGGTCTTGGAATTTTGCTTTTGGGGAGGTTGGCGATGATTGTTTCAATTTCCTTACTGCTAATTGGTAAGTCACATTTTCCAGTTCTTCATGACTGAGCCTAGAAGAACTTGTCCACTTCTTCTAGGCTGTTAAATTTGGTGAAATATAGTCCTTCATAGTATTCTTGCATGATCCTTTATATTTCTGTGGTATTTGTTGTAACTTCTTTCATTTCTGAATATGTTTACTGGTGTTGTTTCTCTTTCTTCCTTGGTGAATCTAACCAGAGATCTGTCAATTTTATTAATCTTTTTGAAGAACCAGCTCTTATTTGCATTAATTTTTTCTTTTGTTTCTGTTATCTATTTCATTTAATTCTGCTCTAATTTTTATTATTTTTATCCTTCTTCTGACTTTAGGTTTCATTTGTTCTACTTTTCCTAGTTCTTTAAAATGTAATGTTGCTTTATTTATTTAAAATTTTTCTTGTTTCTTGAGTTAGGCCTGTAATGATATAAATTTCTCTCTGAATACTTCTTTTGCAGTATCCCAATAATTTTGACATGATGTATTTTCATTTGTTTCTATGGATCTTTTGATGTCTCCTCTTATTTCTTCTTTGACCCAGATCCTCTTTAGCAGCATGTTGTTTAATCTCCAAATATCTGTGGTACTGCCAACTTTCTTTTTGCAGTTATCTACAATTTTAAAGCATTGTAACAGAGAACATGCTTGATAGGATTTCAGTCTTCTTAAATTTGTTGAGGCTAGTTTTGTGTCCCAATACATGGGTCTATCCTTGTGAATGTTTCATGAGCACTAGAAAAGAATGTATAGTCTAGTGTTCTGAAATGAAAGGCTCTGTAAATGTCAACCATGCCCATTTGGTCTAATGTGTCATTTAAAGCTGATATTGCCTTATTTTCTGTTTGGATAATGTATCCATAGCTTTCATAACTGTGTTTTTGTCAGTTTCTCCATTTAATTCTGTTAGGAGCTGCTTATATATTTTGGTGTTCCCTGATTGGTAGCATATATAAGTGTTATGTCTTCTTGATGTACTGTCCCCTTTATCATTATTTCATCATATGTAACTACAGCTACACCTGCTTTTCTTTAGATGCTATTTGTCTGCTTTTCACTTTGAGCGTGTATTTGTCCTTGCATCTGAGATGTCTCTCTGGAAAGAAGCGTATGGTTGGGTTTGTTTTTTGATCCAATCTGCTACTCTGTGCCTTTTATTGGTGAGTTTTCTTGCATCTCACTGACTTTTTCCCAGAACTGCAATCTTGATTCCTATGTCATTTAAGTCACATATTTATTTCCATGTCTTTAAGTTTATTTTCTGGAGATTTCTCATTTTCTTTCTGAGCTGCCTTGTTGCCTTAGCCATTCATGGTATTTGCTGGATTATTTCTCTGCCTAGTCATCTTTGAGAGTGAATTTTGCAGCAGGTTGATAAGGTCTTTTGTTTTCCAGTAGGTGGCACTGGAGATTATATTTTTCTCTTGCTCTGCTCCAGCTGGCTTTTCAGATCTCTGCTGGGCAGTGGGAGATCCCTTTTATTTCCTAGGGAGGTGGATTCTTTTCTGTGACCAGGTCTTCTTATTCTCAGGGCATCATCCCCATGAGAGTGTGGTAAGTGTTGGAGTTCTGAGCCCCTGAAATTCCAGTGCTGCTCCTGCAGCCAGATTCAGAGGTGCGCTGCCATAGTAGTCCTATGGGTAGGTACCTCTGCTGGGATCAGCCATGAAAAGTGGGGGTGGGTGGCCTGGGAGAGGTTGCTGGTGTTTATGGCTCTGTTTTCCTAGTAATGGGAACTACCAGACCTCAGCTGCCTCGCTTCTGTTATCTTCTCCCTTGTCACTGGGATTAGCCGCAGTCTGCATCTGCTGCTCAAGAACCGTCTCTCCAGTTCTCAAAACTGTAGATATTCTGGTTTGTAACCTGACCCACATTGCTACAGTTTTTTTCTGGGGTCTGCTGCTAGCTCTGGGAGGGTGTGGGGAGGCAAATTCTGGGAGGGCTGAGGAGGTGGCCAGACTCTGTTGCTTTGTTTTCCGCCTGGCAATGGTGGCTGCTAGAACACAGCTGTCACACTTCTGTACTCAGTCTCTGCCCCATCACTAAGTTCAGCCATATTATATGCTGATCACTCAATCAGGAATGCTCAGGGTCACAGAGTGCACCTGCAGCCTGAATCCTCCCCTCTCCCAAGACCCACAGTGAGCTCTGGGCTGCATCCACAGCACCTGTTTCTGCTCTTCTCCCTTCGTTCCTTCTATTTACCCCGCTTTGCCCACCTTCAGATGTTTCTTTGAGCAGATCTCTCAGAAGTGTTGGACAGGAACTACTTTGTTGAATTATGGCTGTTTAATTTGTAATATCAAGAAGAGAGATCAATGGAACCCCTCATGTCACCATGCTTCTGACCTTATTATTCCTATTTTTCATCTTTTTTATTTCTCCTTCTTCTTAAAAAAAGTCCCTTTAATATTTCTTGTAACACTGGTTTGGTGATGATGACTCCTTTAGCTTTCTGGGAAGCTCTTTATCTACCATATTTTGCTGAGTAAAATGCGCTCCCATGTATAATATGAATCCACATTTTTGGCCCAAACTTTCAGGGAAAAAAATCTTTCGTTTTAATTTTTTAATACAAATTTTTGTTTATATTTAGGTACTTGATTTTTGTATTTTAAAGGAATTTTAGCATTTTTTTTAACGTACTATGGTAAAAGAAATTTCATGTATAAACTTTTGTTATGTAAAAAACCCTCAATTATCATATTCCAGAATATTGTTTTGCATACAGACATTGTTATTGATTTCTAGTTACACTTTTAACTCATAAGCATAAATAAAAGCATTAAAAACATTTATACAAATATGGAATTAGTACTACCCATGTATAAAGTGAATCTTTATTTATCGCTCACAAATTTGGACAAAAAGGTGAGCATTATACAGAGCAAAAACGGTACATGATACCTTTGCTGGGTAAAGTATTCTAGGCTGTAGGTTCTTGCTTGTCATCACTGAATATTTTGTGTCAATCCCCTCTGGCCTGCTAAATTTCCATTGAGAAATCAACTGAGAGTCTTATGGGAGCTTCCTTATAGGTAATTAACTGCTTTTCTCTTGATGCTTTTAAGAGTCTGTCTTTGTCTTTAACCTTTGTCATTTTAAATATGCTGTGTCTTGGTGTGGTCCTCTGGGTTCATCTTGTTTGGGACAATCTGTGCTTCTTGGGCTTGTGTGTCTATTTGCTTCACCAGATTAAGGAAGTTTTCAGTCACTATTTCTTAAAATAGGTTTTCAATTCTTCACTGTCTCTCTTCTTCTGGTACCCCTATGATGCAAACCTTGTTATACCTGCTATTGTCCCAAAGGCCCCTAAATTATCCTCATTTTTCTTTTTCTTTCCACTGTTCCGATTGGTTTATTTTTGTTTTATTTTTGCTACCTTATCTTCTGAATGGTTGATGTAATCCTGTTTCATCTAATCTACTTTTGATTCCCTTTTTGTATTCATAATTTCAATTATTGTATTCTTCATTTCTAACTTTTTTTTTTTTATGTTCTCTATCTCCACGTTTCCTATCTTTGTTGAAATCCTCCTTGAGATCACTGAGCATACTTATAACCAGTGTTTTGAACTCTGTATGTGGCAGATTGCTTATCAGCATTTTGTTTAGTTCTTTTCCTGGAGCTTTGTTCTCATCTTTCCTTTGGTTTGTTTCTTGCCTCCCTATGTTTGTTTCTTTGTATTAGTTACAGCTACTATGTTCTCTGGTCTTAGTAGAGTGGCACTAGGTAGTAGGGGTCCTATGTGGGGCCCAAGGGTACAGTCTCCCTGGTCATCCGAGCTGGGTGCTCCAGGTGTGTCCCTTGTGTGGGTTGTATGTGCTCTTCTTGTTGTAGTTGAGCCTTGGTTGCTGTATGCATGTGAATGTGAGGGATTGACCCTTGCACACCTTGGTTGTGAAGTCTGGCCTTAACTACAGGGGTGGAGCTGTTGTGTGGGGGCTGACCCTACAAGCAGGATTCATTTTAGTAGGGCTCTAGTGCCTGCTGACTTGGTCTTTTGGGTTTTCAGTTTTTGGATGTGGTTGAGTGGTGCTCTGGTGTGGTCTGAAGTTGGCCAATGGATGTACTGGTTCTGAGGCCTCTTGGGCAGGGTGCTGGTGCTGGCCAAGGTTAGCTGCTGTCTGTGCCCTGCCCGGGCCATTTGGTATGAGCTGCAAAGTGATCTGCAGATGGATGCCACTCATCCTGGGCTTGGAGGTGCCTGAGAGAACCTAAGCTGTGAACAGAGGCCATCTGCCACCAGTCCCAGGCTTGGGGCTGCAAAACAGGATATGGTGCATGCTGAAGCCAGATGCTGCTTGTATGGTATTTATGAACCTTTGAGAGATTTTAAGGAAGTCCATAGAATGAGATGAGACCGGCCATTTGTATGTCAAAGACACTGGAAGTGGCTGGGCAGGCCCACAACTTGGGTGGGGTCTCAGGAAATCACCAGGGTGGGATGAATGTGTTAGCCAGGTTGATGAAGAGATAATGGCACTCGTCTGTATCTGCATGCTGGGTGAGAGGAAGGCTCAACAAAGGAATACTGGCTTCTGCTAGCACTTAAAAGAAGTGAATTCTTAATCTTGGTTCAAGATGAAAAACCCCAAAGCTAAACAAAAATAAATTTTAAAAAGTAAAATGTTTTTATCTTATTTAATAGGAAAGAAAAGAAAATTAAAAAGCTTTCTCTTGGGGGTTCCCTGGTGGTGTAGTGGCTAGGTTTCGGTGCTCTCAACGCTGCGGCCTGGGTTCGATTCCCAGCCAGGGAACCACCCAATAAATAAACAAACAAACAAATAAATAAGAAGCTTTCTCTCATCTGTAAGTTAACATACAGCACTATCAGAAAGTGGAGATCTAAGGAAATAACATAAAACAGTACAATTTATAGTAGAGTTGTTCCAGTTTCCAAGTCCACAGAAGCCAATTACATAAATGAGAAAACTAGAACCACCCCAGTTCTAAGAGACTCCTTTAAATCTTAACAAAGTTTCGATGAACTGATGTAGAAGAAAGGAAAGTTCAAAGACTATGATTTCTAGTTTGGGCTTTGGGATTTCTGAAGAGAGAAACATTGAAAAGTCATCAGATCATTTTAAGCCTCAGTACCTCACAAAGCATTAAGGTAAAGGTTATAAATTAGTAGGAGAAAAATCAATTTCCAATTAGTAGTGGTCCTATATAATAAAAGTTACAGGTACAAACCTCTTGCTGCAACCTTTTTAGTTCTATTTCCATTTGTTCAAGTTCTTGTTTACAGTCCAGCAACTGTTCAGTCTTTTCCTCCCTTAAATTAAAAAAATATTTATTAAAGAATAAGCTTACTGCTTTCAAAAACTATTATCATTATCTGCATTAATAGAAATGTATTATCATTACTAAATACCTAGTTGAACACAGTATTAGCCATGATTCCAATCGAGGGGAAAAAGATAAAGAAATGAGTATTAGGAATTTATATGATTAGATATCATCAATCAAACTCCTCTTAAAGTTCTCCAAAGGTGAACCTCAATGATTAACATTCTCATAGTTCATAAAGCAGTTTTTCTCTCTCTCCATCTTTTCTGACATTCCTATTCCCACTCTCCTTTCTCTTTCTCCCTCTCTCCCTCTCTACATAAAGACAAATAAGCTAGAAGAGTTTTTATACAAGGCAGTATTATCTGTGTCTGAAATTTATATGGGTCTCCAAACTACTTCAATATTTACAGTGGTTGAAAGGAAATTATCCATCGCCAATACCTGAAATCTATACAAGTCTATTGGTTTCTTCCCTGAAGTCTACAAACATATTCAAATTTCTCCTATTTTTCTCTTTACACTGCTTTACTTCTAATTCCCATTTTCTATCTTCCCTTCAGAGCTAAGTTCCTCAGAGTTAAGTGTCCACTCACTATCTCAACTTTTCGTTTCTGTTTGTTGTTTGTGGTTCCCTGGCTGGGAATCTCTACTTTTCTACCTTTTGTTCTTTCATAATAAAAGGTAAATGTTCACTGTAGAAACCAATCTACTGACATCTCCTCATACTGATATATTTTTTTCAAAACCATAAATTTTAATGGAGAAATATTCCTTCTGGTAGAGAAATCATAATTAAATTATTTAAGTAAATTCCATTTTTCACTATAATAAACACTGTTTTGGTAAATGAATTCATTATACATAAAACCCTGTATATTTCAGGACAGATTTCTAAAAGTACCTTACAGTTTTAAAGGTACTTGTTATATGAGAGCTTTCTGGGAAAAAATCCAGCCATAAATGGCTCTGTTTTTCATATTTCATGGCTGGTACTTTCTGGTCAGTCTTCCTATACTAACAAACAGCCCTCCAGAAAGGTCATTATCAATTTATAATGCAACAACAGAGATAAAAATGCCTACATGTGAAACAACTTAACAACTGTAAAGCACTGTCACTGTTCTAATTTACATTTATTTGAATACTAGGAAAGGCTAATTTTTTTATGTTTATGACAGATATTTCTTATAAGCATTTTGTTATAGATGAATATGTTTCTTCAAATGTTGGGTCAAATGTTTCTTTAAAAATTATAAACGAATTCTATTTTTTATTGTGGTAACATATATGTAACATAAAAATGCAATGTTAACCACTTGTAAGTGTAAAATTCAGTGGCATTAATTACACTTACAATGTTGCTAAACTATCACTACTATCATTCCCAAAACTTTTTCATCACTCCAAACAGAAACTCTGTATTCAATAAGAAAAAAATCTCCAATTCTTCCAACTCTACCTCTAATCTACTTTGTATCCCTGAATTTGACTATTAAAAATATTTCATTCAAGTAGAATCATCTAATATTTGTCCTTTTGTATCTGGTTTCTAACTTAACCAAATTATTTTTAGGACTCATGCATGTCGTAGCAGGTATCAGAATTTCATTCCTTTTTATGGCTGAATAATATTACATGCCTATAGCGCATTTTGTTTATCTACCTGTTCATGAACATTTGGGTTATTTCTACCTTTTGGCTATTATAAATAATACTGCTATGAACAACAGCATACAAGAATCTGTTTGTGTCACTGTTTTAAATTTTTTTGGAAAATACCTAGGAGCAGAATTGCAGGGTCATAGGAAAATTCTATGTTTAACTTTCTGAGGAATATTGTCAAATGCTTTTAATTTCACCTATTTTTTTCTGGATGTTCATATATTTAACATTTTTTATAAAACCAGAGCAACTACCTTTTATAAACACTTCTTTTGCTTTAGTGTAAAGTTCTTCCCTAACTAGAGAACAAATATATACTCATCTAAATATTCTATCAGCATTATTTCATTTTTTATATTTAGCTTTTTAATCTATCTGGAATTCACTTATGAGGTATAAATTTATTTTCCAAAAAACTTATCCAGCAGTTCAAGCTTCATTAATATAATAATTCCCTTTGTGTACCCATTTGACCATGTTATCTACAACAATCAGGCTTGCATCCACATCTTCCCACTGACACTGTTTTTTACAATTGATTACCACCTTTATTGCCAAATCCAGTGAATTTTTTCAGATCTTTCTAGAGAATTTAATACTGTTAACTCAATTCTTCTTCTTGAAACTCTCTCCTTTAGCTCCCATGATTTCACACTTCTAGGTTTTCCTACTTCTCTGCCTAATAATTATCTGACCTTTTTGCTCATTTCATGTTTTGGGTCCATCTTTTGGCTAACCATGACCAAGCTCTCATATGTGCCAAGTAGTTTTGCTAGGTACTTCACATTTTTCCCAAGCATATAATCCTTACAAGAGCCCTCTAAAGAAATAGGAGCAGTGACAGCAGGCTACATTTATTGAGCACTTATGCACTAGATACTGTTCACTTTACATATTTACCTATTTACCTCACACAACAATCCTACAGTGGGCACAATTATTAACACCCACTTAATAGGCTAGGAAACTGAAAAGCCTTAGAGAGGTTAAGTAACCTGGCCATGGTCACTCAGTTAAGAAGTGTTAAGCCAGGATTCACTTGGCAGAATACATCTAAAGCTAATGAGTTTGATAATATGCTATCTCTCTCTACAGTAGTACATATTATTAGATGTCTCATTTTATGAAGAAACTGAGTAACATGGCCAATAAATGATGAAGTCTGCCCCTAACCACTTAAATACCTTTTTTAGGTTTGTGTGCTTTAGATTACATCCTTTCTTTATGGGCAGTCTTAATGGAAGATTTCATCTACTACTTACATGCTGCATATTATTCTGCATCACTATTTCTTTTGCGGGTGATGAAAACGTCTTAAAATTAGATAATGTGTGACAGTTGCTCAACTCTATGAACATACTAAAAAATCACTGAATTATATACTTTAAAAGAGTAAATTTTCTGATATGTGAATTATATCTCAATAAAGCTGTTATTTAACAAAAGAATAATCTGTGTGAGAAAAGCTTCTTTGAAAACATAGGATTCATGGAGGCAGAGAAAATTATTACAGAACATTTTTGACAGTGCTAACTATAAAAAGTGAAATTTGTAAGGAATTAATTCTTCCAACCAAACTGCAAATATTTTTACTCTGCATGTTAATAAATCAAAAGTACGATATTATGATATACCACCCATAAGTAAGTCTGTTATTAGTTACTTGTTATTAGTTAATATGCATGTTCTCATCATGATTATTTACTTCCATTAGGTCTAAGGCAACCTGAACTATTTTTATCTATCCTGACTTTCATACTTCATCACTTTAGTAAAGTATATGTCCTAGCAAAAATACTTACAACAAATGTTAACAGAAGAAATCCATCAAGGAACACATTTTCAAAGTACAATAAAGATATTATATGGTATCTGATGATAGTTACCATGAATACTTGCTATATTTGGCATACTTATTTACTAATTAAAAATATTCATTTATATTTTCCAATTAGCATATGAGAGACCAAACTTCATCAATCTCTTTAAGTTGTTTAGAATTTTGGCCATTCCATGGCCAAAGTAAATTTTATTTAAAAATCAAATTCTAATATAGTGCAAAATGTTAAATGAATTCACAGCCATCATTGCAGCTCTAATTACATGCTTTATCCAAAGACTGGAGAAGATTGTGCTAAATTATATGGAACAAACTAGTGTTCACTGTTTAGGCTATCCATTAACTGCCAGTCAAACTAATAACAGCAATCTCTTCCCTAATTTTCCTGGTGCAGCTGTTTATAGAATATCCTGGGCGTGTTCCCTTCAACAGACACATAATAATGCAGACATCCATAATGAAAGCTGTATTTTTTTGTTTTCAAATTTTCCTGTAGACTGTATATTTTCTCTACCTTGCATATTCAATCACTTTTTTAAACCAACTGCTTTAAATAATCAGTAAATAAATTTAATTGCTATATTTTGGCTTTAAACTTAAAATCTACACTCTAAAACCCAAATTCTAGGAAAACAAACCAAAAAAAAAGGAAAAAAAGTCCCAAACACAAAAATTCTTTTTTTTTTTTTGCATTTTAAAGTGCAAAATAAGTCTCCAGCAAAAATTGGTCATATCTTTACATGTAATTCACCAAGGAATTCCTATGTGACATTAATATTGACTTTTCTGTAATGATCTCTGAAAGTTAAATAAATTTTATCAGCACTAACGAATCTGAATATTCACCATCTCTAAATACATGAATCAGGCATTTCAATTACTCAATGCAGAAGATACACAAAATTAATTTTTTTGTAATACTATATATGCCAACAATTCAATCTTTTATAACATTAATTTTAAGAGTTAACCTTATTGATATGTACTAGTGGTTGATAGTATTTTGGATTTCGAGAATGTAAAAATTTAAAAAGAAATTAAGGAAGTCCCAATTTGCCAAGGAAGAACATTATTTTATAAAAGAAAGTCATTTTAACACTAGACAGATAAAAAAGACATAAAACCAGAATAAAAGGGGCATCCTTTAAATTGGTAAGATGTAACATGAGAAAAAACTTAGGCAGGTCTCCTAATTTTGCTCATTTTGACAGAACTAGTAAAAACTTTGACATAGGTTAGCAATTGAAAACTAGTATCTACATTCCAAAAGCCTAAAAATATTGTTTAGGTCACCTTTGTGACCATATAAATTCAGAGCCTTGAAAATCAACCACTTACAATTCTTGCCTAAGCCTCCTTATCTTGGCCTTAGCATCTGCCAGTTCCACTGACAGATGCTGGCGACTTTCTGTTCGTTTCATGCCTGGAGAACCACAGGGTGATTGTGCAGAGGAAGAGGCATGGGGAAGAAAATGAAGACCATCCCGTTCTTCAGAGAGTTCTATGATAGTCTAAGGAAATGTGGAAATAAACATAGAATCACTTTCAGTATTCTACATATCACAGAACTAAATACATCAACACTATTCATTGAGTCTAAGTATTATACGACAATATGGAAAACAATTCATTGGTCAAAAATATCTTCTTTGTCATATTCAGCTGTCATTTTTAAAAGTTTGATTCAACAGTTTGTGGATATGTTATTTAGTAGATAACACTAGAAGAAGATTTAATACTTTTTTTCTGTTCTTTGTTGTTTAACAAAAGAAATCAAATGCAGTAAAATAACTAAACTAGACCAATGGCAATTGTTGGAAAGTTATAAAAGACTTGTTGACATAGAAAAGAAATTAACCCAAGAGTGATATGTCTAGAGTTATGCTGTCCATTATGGTAGCCCATAGCACAAATGGCTAAGTTCAAATTTTAAAAGTTAAAAATACAGTTCCTTAGTCACACTAGCCATATTTCAAGTGCACAACAGCCACTTAGCTAGTGGTTACTATACTGGACAGCGCAGAAATACAATCTTGCTATCACTGCAGAACTGGACAACAATGATCTAGAATTGTAAACAGGGACTCAGAGGGACCTAAAAGAACCTCAGAAGTTTAGTTCAATCTCTTAATTTTGTAGATAAGGTAACTGAAGCATAGAGGCTAATTTGTCCATGATCACACAATTAGCTAGTAGCAATGCCCAGACTCCAGGTCAGTCTCTTGACTCCATACCCTATACGCTCTCTCTTACCTTTTTAGTTCCAATCTGCTTCCATGCGACACCAATTTCCTTCTATTTATCCTAAACCTGAACTTGAAGGGCTTTTAACCTACAGCTACTTCACTCAGTTATATTCCTCCATGCCCCTAATTTTCCTTTTATTGAAAAATTCTCTTATTCTAAACAAATTCCACAGCTTTCCCCCTAAACTTCTCAGGCCAACAGAAATTGCCATCTATAGCAATTTCAACTGTCCTTCTATTCCAAATAAAACGGGAGGGATTACCACCTTGGGACCATGAAATCACCGTTCTTGTTTTGTTTCTCATCACCAAGTCTTATATCATTCTCATTAAATCATTACTTTTCCTCTTTTTTAATTTTTTTAAACTAAGCACCAGAATTCATTTTATCCTTGGGATATATTTTAGCACTGTCTATCATCTACTGCTTTCACAGATTCCAGTACAGCTATTGATAAATCACAGAATGTGATTTCCCAATTCCTTTTCTCTCTTCAACTCCACATCCACTCCCTATTTGATACATACAGCTTTCTCCAGTGAGGAAACCATTCCTCTTTTGTGCAATGCCTCCTTTACTAGCATTACTCTTATGTCACCATACCAATGACTGAATCTTTAATCACTCAACTTCCCCTTTTTGCCCACACATATTATTCCTGGGCACTCTAGAGTTCCTACTCAGCCTGGAACTACAGTGAGGATCTTAAATGTCACCCTTACTTTCCAATTTAACATTACTATGCTATTGCTGGCTATAGCAAACTCAATGGGGAAAAAAGGAGGGGACTAATATTTATAGAACTCCCAGCTAGGAGATATTCCAACATGATCTCATTTAATACTATAATCTGCAACAGAGGTATTAGGTCTATTTTAGATATAAGAAAACTCAGGCTCATATAGATTAAATAACCAAAGTCATACATCTAGTGATAGGTACAACAGGAATTCAAAATCATATTTGACTCTAACATTGTATCATTTTTTCTTACCTACTATCAGTTCTTTCTATTCTTGCTCCAACGTGATAAAGAACTCTTAGAGAAAAAGAAACAAACAGAATACACAGCTCTACCTCATATCTTGCCCTCCATTTTCAATTAAGCTCTTTCCAATGCTCATCAATCCTTTCATTGAAATTCTTGCTGATTTCCTGGCTAATTTCCCCACAATGGCTATTGTAAATACATTCCCTTTTCTTTGCTTAAGCCTCCAAATGGAAACAGCTATCGTCAGTTCCAACAAATGACCTCTCCTCCAACTTGTCAAAGAAACAAAACCACTTGAGATTAACTCCTCCATTTTTATGCATCTCTTGCTCCCAATACATATTCCTTAGTTCTAGAACATTTTCTATTGGCTTATTTCTCCTTTTCTTCAACGAGATACAAGATTCTTGTATACAGAAGAAAAAATTACACTTCCCTCTTGTTACCCTTCTATTACTCTTTCAATGCTACTTTTTAAAAAGTAGTTTAGGGAGTTCCCTGATGGTGTAGTGGCTTAAGGCTTCGGCGCTGGCACTGTCAGTGCTGCGGCCTGGGTTCTATTCCCAGTCAGGGAGCTACCCACATACCAAAAAGAAAAAAAAAAAAAAAACCCCAAGCAAAAAAAAAAAAAAAAGTAGTTTATATGTTCATTGACACTACTTAATCCTAGCCACTTTACCCAGTACGTCCAGCCTTTACATCCCTGCCACTGTGAAAATTATCACTGATCTCCACAGTAGCCCAGGCTCAATCTTCATGGAGTTGACTTTTATTTGTATACTTTCTTACTGTCTCAATCTTGCCTTCTAACATCTCCTAACTCTAACAATAGTACCTGCATATAGTGTTTAAGAAATATTTCTTTCATACACAAATAAATAAGAATTTAGTTATTCTACATTTTATTTTTCATTTCCAATGTAGTTTTTTTCAGTAAACCAGATACAATCTCTTAAAATTCCATTGTTATCTATCACCTTATCCAGCATCGAACTGAACACAAATAGAGTTGCTCAAAAATATTTAACTGAGTGAATCACACAATGGAAAACTCAAGGAAAGTACTGAAGACACATGCTACATCTGAACTTAGTTGGTGGTAAAACAGATATCAAGAGCTTCCAATGAAAAGAACACAAAAGAACTATGGGCTGAAAAATACTTCTTTCTTAAAAAAGTAGGCAAGAAAGAAAACTTTTACTAAAAATTAGGAGTATCCAGAGGTATTTAACATTAAATATTATGTCAACATTTTGACTTTTCACTAATGGTAGTAGTTTCTTGAGCTGAAGGCCTCTGGACATTGTTTCCAAAGAATCTGACAGGAAATGTCACTGAATCATAACTTCAATTAAATAAACCTTCTGATTCTTCAGAGCCTTGACGTTCCACTACCAGTTGTAAGTAACATGTTCCTTCTTTAAATTACTATAGTATTTATATATATGTCTTGTTTTGATACTTGACATGTTCAAATTTTTATTACAGCTCATTATTTTATGAAAGTAACTTCCCTATTAGATTGTCACAATCTTTCTTTTCTTAAAGTTTGTTGTTTCCAAGTACTTTAGTACAAGATATTGCAAAAAAGCAGGTATTTATTAATGTATATTGAAGAATGAACATAAAAAGATACATCAGTGCTAAGAAAAATTCAAGTGATCTAATAATTCTACTTATAGAACTCATTATTAAGGAAAAGAATCAGAGATGTACTCACACAATCATGGATTTAAACAAAGGCATTATTATGGTTAGGAATACAAGCATTAGAGTTACTTCTCTGATCTTGAGTATCTTCATCTATAAAACGGGGTTGTTGTGCAGACTTCATAAGAAGATAAACTTGTAACACAAAGCTTGGGATAAAATAAACAGTGACAATAAAGGGATCTTAAACTCATTAAAATCTCCTATTTGGTTTTTAGTAAAATGAGAGGACTGAAGAGATTGTTGTTCCATAGCATTAATACTAAGAGTCAAGAGTAGAAACAGGGTGACCAAATTATACTTTCTAGATTGAATGAAACAATTACGACAAAAAAATCAATCAAAACAAACAAAAGAAAGATAATGGGAAAATCCATTAAATTTATATACAGTATTTACATTTGTTTAATATTTTTCACAATTATTTTAAATTATCTTTTCTAATTTGTCCACTGGTAACCCAAATTGAAATTTTTCCCCCTAGAGAATTTTGGTTTTACATGCAATTTTTTTTTCTTGTTAGAAAAACAAATTCAACTACAAGGTTTAAATAGGTGGTATTTTAGAAGGTTTTCAAACAATCACTCTATATAGTATTTCTTATTCCTTTTAGTATTGACATAGATCACATAATAACGAGTATACTATTCACATTTCTCCAAATAATGTACTCCACCCATATTAATTAGTTAATGTGAGATCAATATACATGCCCATCAGTCATATGGAACTGAAGTATAGATTTTTAGAAGTAATTTTCCAGAAGTTGGAGGACACCTATCAAAATATATTTAATATCTTGAAAAACAAAGAAATGTTCTAGCAAATGAGTGAAGTAGTGAAAAGAAACTAATATAAAAAGCAGTACATGGTTCAAAACTCAGATTGAAAAATGAAATAAAACTCAGGGAAAGTTTGGTGTACAGTATGGATTTTTTCAATTTACTCTTTCCTTCCTTTGGTCTCAATATCTTAGCTTTTTAAAACATTTAATTGTTGCTCTAAAATATTTCTTTATTTTCTATATTTTCTTCTCTTTTAATGCCTGAATAAAAACTGAAAATTCTCTTCAGAATTGAACATACTCTAAAGAGACATAAAAGCTTTGTTCAGAAAAATAAATCATTATATAGCAGGAATTCCTGCTATATAGTCTTTCAATTGTTCAAAGAGTAATCAGGTTCTCTATAAATAAGCTCAAAACTGTCTCCATGTAAATGGAACAAATTATCAAAGTTATACATTCTCCTGAATGGCAGTGTACTTTAGGCTGCCATTAAGAAAATATTACTCACCACCACATGCACTGAAGTCTAGACTCCTCTAAAAATTACAAGCTGCTTTTAGAGAGTGCAGGCAAAAAATCTGGAGCAATTTTACTCTTTTTAAAAAGCAAAGTACTCTGTTAAAAGAGCTTTTAATAATTCCGTTTTTAAAAATCACACCTCATTATACTGACTACAAAAATTTGAAAACTTTTGTGGCATATTTTATTCAGAACACTTGTTATTCTTCTTTTATTAACACTTATTTCTCAACCTCACATGGCAATAAAACTGAGAAAGTAACCTTACGCAAACTCTTATGCTTCAAGGCAATGATTTTTCCACTTACATCAGGGATATTTTCGGTTTCACACTTTTGCACTGTTGCCAGAGCTATGGGGATAACTTAAAAAAACACACAGGAACAAAATCAGAATAATAATTTAAAAGGAAAAGAGAAAAGAAAACCTAATTGCAATCTGTTTACTAGCAATTTGGTGCTCTTATATGTTCTTTCTGGTTCCTGTGTTACACACATACAAAAAGACATACAGTAATGTATTACCTGTCCCTAAGAAACAGAGTATCAATTTTGAAATATCTCTAAATGCTACCCTTTTTTTTTTTTTTTTTTTTTTTGGAAAGCAAACTTCGGTGATATACTGAAAGAAATTTACAAACCTCTGAATGTTCATCTCTCTCATCTATAAGTCTTTTTAGATGTAATGCCATATTTTTCAAGAGTGGTTCTATCTCCTCCTGAGACATGTCAGTCACTTCCATCCACTGCAGATCAAACACATTTTCCTGATTATGGGTCACCTTTAGAAAAACATCCAAAATAAACAATTTAAAAAATGGCTAAAGCTTTCATTTCAGCACAGTATTACCTCAAATTATATATATTCTATATAATTAAAAAATATAAAAAGTTAATGATGTCTAAAAACATTGAAAATTAATGAATCATAAAAAATTTACATCTAAAAATTATTTTTTAAAATATAATCTTTAAATGAACTTATTTATTATAATATAAATTAATATAATTTATATTTACATTAATATAATTTATAATTTTATATTTATATAATATAAAATATAATTTATTATAATATAAATTATATTATATATTATATAAATATAAATGAACTTATATTTATTTTTCAGTCAATTAAAAAACAAGATATTTAACTCAGAAAGGTATTATTATTTAACTCAAGATATTCCTAAAGGAAGGTATTATTGATATGTTTGAAAACTTCTTTAACAAAATCAACTTAACTTCTCTTTAGATAATAGTAAATTTATTATACTTAGATTCACAAGTAAAAGTTTTTTAATCCTGTAAGATATATGTTATGGCCCTTTTATATACTTGAGAAGCTAAGTGTTTACAGATTCTCAGGATGACACCATCATAGACCCTTAGGGGAAAAGAACTACCAATAATAAAGATTATTTAAAGAATGGACAAGTTATATAAGTGAAATATTTATTTATTGCTTTCCATTTCTCAACATGATTCTGATACTTTGCTTTAAATTTCACAATAAGCAGCAAAAATAACATTTTCAAGAATGGGGGGAAATTTAGTAACTTGCAACAATTAATTAGCATTTATTCAAAATACAATATAAGCTACAAAGCTAGCATAAACAAATATATATAAATGAAAATCAGCAATAAAATTATTTCTTGTACAGTACTAATGTGCTTACTGTTGACAATATTACTGACAAGAAAACTGGGCTCTATGAATGTTAACTAAGAGAAAAGATGATATATAGAACACAAAGTCATCTGAATAGAGAATCTTTTCAACACTATCAATTTTCACTATTTACAAAGTCTCTCCTTTACGTTTCCTTAGTTCTATTTCTAAAATTTACCATGCTCTACTTTTAAAAAGTCTTGTTAAGTACACAAGATTAAAGGCCCAAGACTAGATAGATGCAAAACCAGCAACTACCAAAAGCAATTTTAATAAATTATTTACATTCAATTATTTGCCACTGCAAAATATATCCTAGATTCGTTTTTATATGGATGTTACAAATCACTAATGTGTTTATACTTCAAGTAATATCGTCAATAAAAATTATGCTGGTGTCCATTCATTCAAAAGAAAATCACTGAAATGACAAAATACTAAAGTTATCATCTTACTTCACTTTAGTTTTAAATTGTGTGCAATGATTCACGTCCTGCTGCTTTCATTTACTATATTATTCATTCTGTGCTGTCTACCAAAGACATACTTTATTGCTCAAATAACACTTTTTGTCTATGCTGTTAGCACTGCACCATGTATAAGATGATTCACTTGAGAACTATCTCTACAGACAAGAAGAAATTTGTTTAAAAGCAGGGTTCATCTACATTTGACCTTGATTTGTTCTTGCTTATCCTATGACTTTAAGTATTTTGAGAGACATACAAATAAACACACCACAAGCTTCATAAAAAGTACATAAAAATTGTATACTGGTTATTACCTCTTGAATATGTGCGGCAACTGCTGCTTTTGTATCAAAATCTAAACCTTGAATTCTTTCAATAAATTCTTCTTTTTTTTGACACTACAAGAAATGAATAAAACAATCTTTCATACTTTATATGGTACAGTTCTGAATGTGGTGTATATAACTAAAAACTCATCAGAGTAAAAAGTTTGGCTATGCTTTGAACAGTACAAAGAGGGTTTTGTTTTGTTTTGCATTTAAATGGTATCTCTAACATACTTACCTAATAAAAAGATAACAATTTAGAAATACTTATTTATAAACCAAGGCATTGAAAGTTCATATTATTTTTATGCTGTAAATCTCTAAAGCGGGAAACCATTACACAACTCATCTGAGGTCAGTACAATATTATTATGCTAACTTTACAAACAGAGAAGTAAAGAATCAAGAACTTGTTTCAGGGAGGATAAGTTACTTGCCAAAAAACACAGTGAGTCAGGGCAGAATTCGGAATACAGCCAAAATGCTCAGTCAGTCTTTGGCTATCATCAAACAACACAGCCTTTCTTCTTGGAAAAAAAAATTTTAAGCAATTTTTACTTCAAGCTTACAATTCATTCTCACATCTTCATTCTATCAATCTTAATAAAAGAAACCTACTTTTGGGTCCGAGTTCAACATTTTTTATTTGTTTTTAACATAACATAAAGTTAGTTACCAGGAGCAAATTTTAAGAATGCATATATAAGTACACATTTATCAAGTGGAATAAAGAGACCATTTATGTAACTTTTAAAAAGCTTTATATAAATTAAAAATATTAAAATGCAAACAATCTTTCTTTCTAGTCAGTATCAAATAACAGTTTCACATGCACCTTAATCTCTCCCTTCCCTCTACATCTCTTACACTGCAATCCAACTGCTAGTATTACTATTCTTGCAGCTACCCAATGAGAAGTGCATACAAAATAGACAGCATGGCCTTGTCTAGCTTAGTGGCATCTCCTGGATGAACTACTGAACACTAGTGAAAACAATATACGTACTCATAAAAACAAAAACCTGCTCTTTGATCACTAAGAAACTTAGCAAGGTTCTGATTTATACTCTACACATTTATTATAGACATCCTATTTCCAGTGCCACACAATTTGACTTAAACACTTTCCCATCGGTGTAGAAAGGTCTAGTCTGTAAAAACAAAATTGTTGGGATGATATAATGTTTAAAATTAAATTACCAGAAATGTACAATTCCTAGCTGTGATTCAGAAGTCAAAGTTTGGGAGGGATGAAATTAAAATTAGTTTAAAAACAAGAATTTTTTTGTCAATAAATAATATTTGACAGGACTCATAAGAACAATTAAGAATGACTTTATGACAGTACATTTATAGCATATATCATATAACGTTTTAGGTAGGGTAACCACAATTTTTAAATTTAAGCTTCGAAAAATGTTAACCTATGCATAATTTCTGAGCTAATGAGCATATAAAATGGCTGGGTTTTAATGACTATGACTCACCGAAGGGTCTCCCAATCCATGTGTCTGCCTACAGTTTAAACTAAACAAACTCTTCTTTTCTAAGCCCTAGAGCCACTGTTTCTTTATTTACACCACCTTTAGAAACTCACTTTTTAACAGTCTCAACAAAAATCAATTCTTTCTTTACCCTTAAATTACCCACATTTACTTTTTTCAAACTGTAATAAAACTGAAGAATTCTGAAAATGTTTTATAAATTGGTTAAGCTTTCTTAAAGAATACAGAATGAAGTTCATATGATTTTGAAGGATAGAAAAGAGACTATCGAGATGAAAAGACAATGAGAGAATATTCAAACTTTGAAGTTGAATAATCAGACAAAACGTTTCATATCAGTGTTGTCCAATATAATAATCATTAGCTATTAATAATACATGTGGCTACTAAGTATCAAAATGCAGCTAGTCCAATTTTAATTATACTCATCTGTAATTAATTTTAATTTAAATACGTACACCTGGCTAGTGGCTACTGTATTGATGGCCTAGCTCTAGAGTATAAAAAAAGTGTGGTATTAAAAAAATATACATACAAATAGTTTTACTTTCAGTTAAGAAAGATTCTCATGAAGACTAAATAATCATCAGCAAGTTATTTTTTCAACTTAAAATTCAGCTCTTTTATCTTTTATATAAAATTCTTAAAGTACTATGGGCACTAAAGGTATTTCTAATTTTTTATAGTAACTGAATTCTTAACCAGCAGATTACCATGATATTCCAAGAATATGACATGGAAGCTGAGATACAGGTAATGAAGAACAAAAACTGTTATTTGGGTGGGATGTTGTGGGGAAGAGAACTGCCCTAAAGTTGTATATCTTCCACCAGAGTTTGTGCTCTTAATCACTATTCCTTAAACTCCTCAGTGCATTCTCTTCTTAAAGAAATAAGACAGACTTATGTGGAAAAATTATACTAAAATAGATGAAAGGGCACACAAAATAAGCTAGTGAACAATAAAATAATAAAATAACTAAATGCATTATAGTACAGGTAACCTCCATATAACATGGTTGTTAGGTTGGAATCTGTGTTATATGAAACAAAGAACTAGTACAAGAAAGGGGGTTAGGTTCCCCAAATTTAAAAAGTATACTATTATATCTTTATAATTAAGAGAAATCTTTATTAAAGCAATTTTCACCAAAAGTATAACATATTAATATGTATAGTTCAGGGCTACAAATTAATTCACAAAAATTAAAAACATGATTACCATTTCTTTAAAAAAGGTTGAATAATACCCCAAACGTTTTAATCCATGCATACTGTAGTATAAAGAAAAACACAAAGTTT
This sequence comes from Lyroderma lyra, assembly GCA_004026885.1. Taxonomy (NCBI): domain Eukaryota; kingdom Metazoa; phylum Chordata; class Mammalia; order Chiroptera; family Megadermatidae; genus Lyroderma; species Lyroderma lyra. The sequence goes on along the minus strand of PVJL010001557.1, from coordinate 98,218 downwards.
TAAAATGTATGTACTTAATACTCCACAATCAAAATGGATTTCAAATTCTAATAAATTTTAAAATTCTGCAGTCAAATCTGATATGACATTCATGCTGCAATGAAAAATTTCAAATGAAGTATCTTTTGCTCTTAAAAGCTTTTATTACATTCCATGTTATGTGGGGATTTCCCTAATTTCAAATGAGATATCCTTTGCTCGTAAAAGTTTTCACTACATTCTGTGTTGTTCGGGGGATTTCTCTAATTCTCAAACTGTGTTAGAGTGAAACCATGTTCTAGGATGCCGTGTTGTACAAGGGTTTTCCCCAATTCTCAAACCCTGTTAGAGCAAACCCATGTTATAGAAGTGCCGTGTTACACAGGGTTACCTATATTTTCAATAAGAATAAGAACACTAATGACTGAATAGAGCAGTTCTACCAAAATAAGACCAAAATGAGCCACATAAAAAATAAAAAGAGAAAAATTAAAATTTCCTCTTTAAAAGATGGCTATTATCAAAAAACCCCCAAAATAATAAATGTTAGTTAGCAAGGATGTGGGGAACTAGAACCCTTGTATACTGCTGGTTGGAATGTAAAATAGTGCTATGGAAAACAATATGACAGTACCTAAAAAAATTAAAAACAGAATTAGCACATAATCCAGCAATTCTATTTCAAGCAGCTCTCTCTACACCCATGTTCATAGCAGCATTATTCACAATAGCCAGAAAGTGGAAGCAACTCAAGTGTCCATCAATGAATAGAAAAACAAAATACATTACATACATACAATAAAATATTATTCAGTGTTAAAAGGAAGAAAATTCTGACATGTACAACATGGGTGAACCTTAAAGACATGCTAAGTGAAATAAGTCAGTTACAAAAGGACAAATACTGATGATTCCACTATGTGAGGTCCTAGAGTAGTCAAATTCATAGACACAGAAAGTGTAATGGTGGTTGCCAGGGGCTGGGTGCAAAAGGGATCAGGAGTTATTATTTAAAAAATAGAGAGTTACAGTTTTGGAAGATGAGCAAAGTTCTGGAGATGGATAGTGGTGATGGTTGCAAAACAACGTGAATATATTTAATGCTAGTGAACCATACACTTAAAATTAGGTTAAATGGTAAATTTTATGTTATACATATTTTTCTACAAAATAATAACAAAAATTAAAAAAACAATAACAGGAAAAAATCCCCTTTCAAATCAAGCTACATTTGCTATTTTCATGTACTCTCAGAAAAAGAAATGCATTGGTTAGAAGTTATACATTGTTTTATTTCCCCAAAATGCAATATATTAATGTTCTTAAATGCTAACTTTTTGTAACTCAAAGAAGATTTATTCACTGTAGAATTGTATGCCTGAAACCTATGTAATCCTTGCTAACAGATGTCATCCCAGTAAGTCTAACAATAAAAACGAATATTAAAAAAAAAGAAAAGAAAAGAAGATTTATTTAGAAATTCTGATATTTTGCCAGTGTGAGTTTTAGTAACAGTGAAAAGATTTTTACCACCCTACACCTGATCTTAGCCAAAAGGCTAAGAAGCGATATTACCACCCTAATTATAGTAGTTCACAAAAGTGAATGGGTGAGGAAAAAGCATTGGTATTTTCAACATATTAGTTAGTTTGATATATACAAAGCATCATCAATAAGAACCAGCAAACCTTTTTGAGAACAAAAAAAATATGCTTACTCTAAGTGCATAAAATGCTAATTTTTAAGATGCTTTGCAAGTAACCAGTAGGAAAACAACACATCATAGCTCTCAAGCCAACCAAGTTCAAAACCGGTTTTCTGAATCAAGTAATGTTAGAATTCTTGTGAAGGTAAACAAAAAGGTCAAAATTTTAATTCTAACCACACGTGCCACTCATATACTTCCAGCACCATGTAACCTGGCTAAAGTCCAAAAAAAGTAATGTTTTTGGATATGGAATAGCCAGCACTGATATAGAACCTAAATTCTGCTGAAAAAAATGTGAATTTTACACAGTCTTTGAAAAAAGAAATTTCCCAAACAACATAAACAGAAAAAAATTTCCCTTCTGAGTAGTATGAACTAGGCTTGGAATCTTTCAATTATCCAGGGTTGGGATGCAGAGCCATACATCCGTGAAAATTCCAGCTGATGTTCAGAAGTGGTTCAGTAGGCTTGTGCTACCATTTTAAAAGATTCTGCATGAGCTGGACTGGTTTAGTCAATAATGAAAATACTCAAGCCCTGGCCTGGAATAATTTTCTTCATATCCAAAGTTATTCCTGCAGCTTATGTTTATATATACTCTAGGATTTAAAAATGTCTTAGTTATAATATATTCTGTGAGTTAAGATCTTTGGATAACAGCTAATTACACTGTTTTTGAATACCATTTCTCCTTTAAAATTTTCGTATTTTCTTCAAAAGAAGAAAAAAATTTCAATTTCTTAATGCTTGTTTCCTTTTCTATTTCTTTTTTATGAATACATCTTTTAAAACCTGTGACCCACTGAATTACTAGACACTAGTATCATGTCAGCAACTTTAATTTGCTATTTCTACCTACAAATCACAAGTATGACAGATAAAACTGATCCTGACGTGGAAAAACATATGTATGCCACTTACACATTATACTAGATTATTAAAAATTTAACCTGTTCAACTACTAGATGAACACATGTTCTACAATACAGATTACATTCTAGAAAATGCTCAAACAATACTTGTTCCCTGACTGGTTTCATCAATAGTTTCTTGTCCTCAAGTACATTTTTGCTTTTCAGCATCAACAAAGATTTCTAATTGTTCCTATAGACACATCATTAAAGGCTCTGACAGGAAATTTAGATTGTTACACATCTGATTGTTAGCATCAGTGGCTCCCTACAGAATGAAATCTAAATTCAATCTTAATATGGCAAATCCAGTCCTTTGTGGCCCAAACTCTGGCAACTCTCCAGTCTTACCTCTGGAGAGTTCTTTCTCGCCCATGCATGTTTCATTTCACCCATAGTTGATGTTTCCTGACAAGATGTAATCTCAGTATCTTTGTTCTCATTTCAAATACTACCTCCTCAGAGAGACATTCCCTGACATTACAAGCAGGCTTAAGAAAATACTTCTTTTGTGCATCAACATATCTTGCATTATGATAATTATCCTCATACTGTTAATGTTTGGTCTGTCTGCTTCTAAAATTTCAACTCCTTGAGCTTTGTGTGTTTTGTTTTGTTTTTTAAATCCCTATTCCTGTCCTTTACTATAGCACCTGGTACCTAGTGAACATTAAAAAAAAATTAGCATTTAAAAAATACAGAATGAACCAGTACTTTTCAAAATTAGATACTTCTTCCTTTTTTGCTAGATCTGCCATTCTGACATCACAATAGATACAAGTCTCAAGGGCTTTTAAATAAAGAAAAAAATGTGCTGTGGCTACAAAGACATAAAGTATATACAAAAACTGGTTTACCATTTTCTTCATATTCATTTTACATCAAACACCAAGGTCTGACAACCACGCCACCTACCAATGTCTGTAAAAACCTGAATGATGTTTACTCAAATTAGGTTTAGGATGATGATCTCCTTGAGTCTTTGCTTTGTTTTCTACCATTGATGAAACCTATCCTCTCTCACTATGAAAAAAAAAATGAACTTGCTTGTATTTATTCTTTCTTTATTCTCAAATAAATTTGCTACTTTGGGTCTTAGACATCTTCCAAACATACTTCTACAGAGTACTCTTCACTGACTCAAGCCACACTTTCCTGAAGTCACTCTTTCACAGTGTTAATATATTACATTTACTGACTCTGAACTATTCCTCTTAGGTTAAAAAAGATTATAAAGTTAATAAATTCTCCTCTTAACCTTAAAACTTACCTTCACATTGCCCTGTTCACTCTAAAAATCTCAAAATTATCTGTTTTCCAGCTTACTTTACAATGTCATACTGACACATATTTATATAATTATTCTTTTATACAATTTTCCCATTCCGTGCCTTCTCTTATGCCTTAATCCATCCAGATATTCTTTCTCCCTTTTCCAATAAAATACTACATATCTTACAAACCCTTTACAGATTATATGACTCTAAAGTACAAGTAATATAACTTTTAAATAGGAAAAGTTTTAATTGCATACTGACATTAATGTAAACTATTTTAAGAGGCAGAATACTCACAAGGGTAGGTCTATGTATACACTGGGGGTGCCAAAAACTTGTATATACATTTTAAGTGTATATACCTATGTATTACATAAATACTGCTGGTAACCTCTTTGAGCACCTCTTGTGATCGCAGAAGTCAAATGTGACTTGTATGTGTCTTTTGTTATTGGTATGTATTGAGTATTATAATTTTAATACAGTTTTTTCATTTCTTAAAATGTGTATACATTTTTTGGCACCGTCGTTATTATTTTACTTTAGGCAGCATTTTAGTTCTGTGCATCAATAAGAAGGAATATTCATATCTGACTTTGTGATAACTGGTGATTTCTAGCATGCCTTCATTAAGTAGAGATTTTTTTAAAAAATAGGCCCTTTATGTAGCTCTGCTTTAATTGAGTAGTAAAGTAAAATGACAGAAGTTACTGTAAAACATGAGTATCAACAGTCATTCAAGTGTAAAAAATTCATGGTAAATTTCTTTAGGAAACATCCATTAGCAGATCTAGAAAAGTCCGGGTTGGTTAACCTAGCAAAAACTTTACTTAGCTTATTAGAAAAAGGAACGTTATTTCCATGCCATCCTTTTCATTTTCCAGCATCTAGGTGAGTTATAAAAAATGGTCAGATAGTGGGGAGCAACTTAGATTTTATAATCTTCTTTTGTTTCTTTTACAGATGGTAATAATGATAGTTTCTTTAATATTTTAGGCTTTCACTAAACTGTTCATTAAAAAGAGTCCCTGGTTCAGCTCCATTCCCACTATCAGTTTTAGTAACCAGCAATAACAACCAGAGAGTAACCAGAAGTAACAAATCACATTATAGTTGTCACTAAGTTGTCTAAATTTACATAACATTCACCAACAGAGGGTATTTTTTAAAAGCCAATACAGTACACAGACTGTTAATAATTAAGGGTTGTTTCTAATTCAAAATCTGATGACCAAATTAGAACAGCAATGATTATAAACACTATATTTAACTTAGTATTTAATCAATTATGAAGTAAATACATGTACATTATATAGCATGAAACTTTAATAACATACATTGTACATATAGCTCCCAAGCAGTCAGCTCTAAAAACCAAAACTTTCATGGATATATAATTTCTAGTATACATATGTAAAAAAAGATTACTGGTGGTCATATTGTTTGTTTACAAATAACTTAATTCCACAAAGAACTCAGACAGTTTACAGTAACAATGTGATGACTCATCCAAACAATGGCTGATTAAAGGGAAATCAACACAGCCTCATAGGTTTTGAGTTCAGACTGAGTTGAATCTCAACTTTTTGGCCTACTAGCAGTATGACCTAAATCTAGAGTGACTACCTTGGTTTGTCTGGCACAGCCCCAGTTTGTATATGCAGCTCCACCGGAATTGTCAATAGTACCCTTTAGACTCTCACAGGTTCTTAATCTGGAAAGACTGAACATCACCCTCCCTAAACACCAATCTCCTTATCTGAAAAGAGATATTATGAGAAAACCTACATAAGGTATCATATCTGACACAAAGTAGGTTTCAATAAATCATTGCTGCTATTAATATTATAATCGATTCAAAAAGCAATATAATAATAATCCAGAGTCCTAAAACACTGTTCATTAATTTTTGCCTCTTTTTTATTATTAATCCCACTTCCCCTCAATAACACATACACACACACGCACTCAATAATCGTAAGAATATTCTACAAGAGGTTTTTAAGGGTACCTCTAAGGAAATTTGAAAAACCTAGGGCCATTAGAAGACTCAGAATAAGAAAAGAATAATTAAAGATTTTAAATCATATGACCATCTGATAATATAAGTAAAGTTTGAAATAAAATAACAGACTAAGTCTTTTACTTCAAAACCTCCTTAGGAGGTGATACAGATATTTAAAATCTCTAATACAGACTTTGAAAACCAATGTCCCATCCTTAAGTCTTTCAGAAGCTAGAGCCTGAAAAAAAATAAGTTATTGAAATGAAATATGAAGAAATATTTTAACTTACCTGAACTGCACAACCCAGTAAAAGTAAAAGCAACTTTTTAACTTCTTCTGTGCCTTGTTCTGAAATAAAAGCAATTACTAAAATACAACATTTTACTTTAGTTCAACTTTGTTTTCTTGTATTGACAGAATGACTTCTAGAAGCAATATTAACAATTTGAACAAAGGAGTAAGTCTATAAGTACAATGGAGATTTAAAATAACTCTATGTGTGCACAATGTGGTCATAGCAGAAGAAATGGACAAGGATCTCAACTTTGAAGGGCTGCAGTATAGATAAAATAGGATTCAATACTCTGTGCAATAAAGTATGCTCACTATAAGTCCACTATTACTGTCCCATAAATGATCATACTACACAAGCATACTAAATTAAGAACTGTTAATATAGGAACATGCCAAAAAGTCAGCCAAAATGGTTCCTAATAGGTCTGACTTCTTTTAGGCCTATTAGTGTTTTCTTTCTAAAACACAACTTATATGATTCATATACCTGTAAAATTTAAATAGCTTCCCTGCGTAGATTTATGAAGATCAAAACCTTGAATGTCAGTTATAGCGAGGCTGGTAATATAAATACATATAACAAGCTGCATAAAAGTAATGGTCTTTAACAAAACTGGAGAGCACATTTCTGTCCAATTAAATTCAGATTTTCTTAAAACATTCAGCTGACAAAAAAAAAGTCAATTCTTTGGACCAAAATTTCACTATCAGGTCAATCTGTCCACAGTGAAGTCCAAGTCTTCTTTTTAAGTATTTCCTCCTATTCTCCATGAAACAACTTACTTTCTTAGCCACACTAATCACCCTCCCCTACATATACATACACATACCCTCTGCCTTAACTTTTGTTACTCCCTCTGCCTGCCCTTCTTCCCTTTGCCCTCATCCCTCTAGTGAACTAATCACAATCCTAGGCATAGCTCTAACATCTCTGTGTCGTCTCCTCTAACCTAACCACCAATGGTCCCCAATCCTCACTAATTTGCCAACTTTCAAAATAATTAATAGCTCCATATATTATATGCCCTAACATTTTTATATATCTCTATTTCATACTAATTACATAATTTCCCAGTAATCTATAACTCTTACCAAAATACAAGATCTTTCAGAGCACAGACCATTTTCTTTACATTCCTGGTTCCTGTAACTTGGTAAGTAATTACTAAATGCATGTGGAAATGAAAAATATCCATTTTACATACAAAAGTTTTTCATCTTTCACTTGTATAATCAAATATCCCAGAATACCTCAAGAGACTATCTAAACTCCTAAATCAACCCATCTAATTGGTAGTTTCTTCAATAAAAACAGGTGCTTGATTTTTAATTTTTATTTTGGTTTTATTTTTATTTTGAGAGTTGGGGGAGTTTGGAGAAGATACACTTTATTTGGGTTACATGTAGCCTGTTATAATAGACTAAATCTATTGTTAAAACTGTTAGGTAGTTGCTAATTTCCCCAATAATTCAAAAATTAAAACTCTGAACATGTTACCTTTAAAACTGGTAAAGGGCAGAAACTTTTGAAAAAAAATAATTTAAATGATCTAAGAAACTGCTTCTTATCTTTCTGTTCATAAGTAGTTTAATATAAATTACAAGATATCAATTGGTAAAAACTTAGATTCAAATAACTCTGGCAATGGTAGATAGAATATATAAAAAGAAACCTAGAAGTTATTTCAAAAATCACTAAGATTACATTCCTTTAAGTCTATAGCTACATTATCTTCTATCCTTGTTTATGAGACACTAAAAGTAATCACAGAAAAGTATCAATTTGGTAGAGTCGAAAAAACACTGGACTTAACATAAAATGTACATCTGATCCCATGTACAATTTACAATTATTCCAAGTTTATTTTCTCTATATAAAATATCACCTCCAACTTTCCCTATAGTCATGAAAAATGTAGTCTATTGATGCAAATAAGCAAGATCTTACTAAGCATTATAGATTACACAAGGATATTACCACACTATACTAATTTTGATACTTACCAGAAAAGGGATTTTTGCCAATGATTAAGACATTTGGCAATGACATCATGATCAATTGCTGCAAAGTCTCCTGTAAAAAGATACCCAAAGTCTGTTATATGGGTAATGCTGACTAGGTAATTACTCAACAAAGCAGCTTAAGATTTGTGCACTTCTCTGCAGGTGTGCTATACTGCAATTAAAAAACTTTTAAAATAAATACATGTGAAAAAAGACACCTAAGTTTTAAACCTTTTGTAATTTTAAGTTAATGAACTAAATAACTAAAATTATAATATCAGATATACTTAAGTAAATAACATATCAAATGTCCACAATATAAAAGTGTACAATTGAAATGATCTAATATTTGTTTGGAAATGATCTAATATTTGTTTTAGGTGGCAGATAATTAAACAACACTCCTCAATAAAAGATCAAACATGTGTATTCTTTTTGGTTTTTTGTTATTACTCTGAGAGAACTAAAAATATCAAGTGATATTAAAATTAAGAAAGCTAATTACTTTATTAAAAATTCTGCCTTAGGATCATTTCATGAAAGTGAGCTCTTCCTCGGTGAATCACTCTCTCTCTCCTCAATCTACAATAGATGTTTTACTTCGACTTCTATCAAAATTTTAGTCACAATAATATAATACATTTATACATATTCTAATAGTACAGGACAATTCAGAAAGAACTGGATGCACTGCAATTACTCATTTTAGGTAATACATAGAGTATGCTCCTTCTGTTTGTTCTTCTTTGAGAAACGAAGAAACCCACTGTATTTGTCTTTCAATCACTAACATTGACATGCTACAAAGGGTCTCAGATGAATCAGACTACAGGATTGATGGGTGTTATAAGGTAAAACTGAATCTTTGCAAGATTACAGAAGTAACTGTGAGTATCTCTACAATTTGGCTTTCACTACAATTCAGAATAACTAGTTACTAAGGATAAGTTTTTGAAGTATTCAATTCTTTCTGAGTCATTCTTACTTAAAATAGTATGATGAGGAAGGAAATAACTATGAAAAGTTAACATATTTCTTTTTAAAGATGTGGAATTTTTAGTTCCACAAAAGCATTTTCTCATAGTCAAAGTTTGTTATATAGGTAATGCTGACTAGGTAATTACTCAACAAAGTAGTTTATGATTTGTGCACTTCTCTGTAGGTGTGCTATACTGCAATGAAAAAACTTTAAAAATAAATACTTGTGAAATAAGATAGCTTCTGGTGTGTGGCATGACACCAGAAGCTAATTAGAACATTTCATCTTTAACCATGATATTTACAGGCTCTTTAAAAATCTATCACCAAAAATATGCATATATTTAAAGAAAAGTACATGCTCAATATGTGCATCATTTTAGATAAATACAAGTAAGAATATTAAAAATGTGTCAAAAATTGCTAACATCACTTACTCCAAGTTTGGATATTTAATAAATGAATTTTCCAGTTATAAGCAAGTATCTCAAGATAGACTAGGCTATAGTTATGTAACAGCTAAATGGACTAAAAGTAATAAATTCCTAATTCATTCTAATTTTTAGTTCCTTACCCTGAAGCAAAATGATCAGGAATATCATTGTACATATTAAAAGAAATCATAAATAAGAAAGATGCATAAAAAGAGCAATCACTAGGGTTATGGTCAAGATGGCGGAGTAGGTAAATGCTGTGCTTGCCTCCTTTCCTGACCACATCAAAACTGCAATTAAACTACAGAACAATCATCATTGAGAATTGCCTGAATAAACGTCTAGCTGAACAGAAGTCCTATAACTAAGGATATACAGAAGAAGCCATGTTGAGACTATATTGTACTCATAGGTCAACATTAATTGAAAAATTAAAAAAATATTTTTAAAAAAGCAATCACTTTTATTTATATCCTATTTAGTGAAGATAATCTAAGTCAGAACAAAGAAAATTCACTCACATAAAGAGAGGGTTTAAATTTTAACATATCCTGAATTATTAGAGAAAAGCTTTATCTCAATTTCAATATAAAAGATAATTCTCATTTGCACCACTTATTTTGGGGTAACAGGAGCCAAAAACTGATGAATCAACTAGAAAACATCAATTTATATTTTCAAGGCAGTTTATTTTATTGATATACTATGTAACTGGTATATCAATGCTGGTATACTGTCATAAAGAAACTATACAAGTGGATAGTACTCTTCAGTATGGTCCACTACCTGCTTTCCTCTACCCTCTTCCTCATCTGGCTCCCTACTTCCTGCCTGCTGTTACATTCCACACTCTTATGCTAACTCAGTTTTCCACAAAGATGAAAGCAATCTCATATTTCCTTTCACCACGTGGTGTCATCAATAACCTCGTATGTTAATACAGTTTTGACCTTTATACTCTGAAGTTCAATTATATTTGGGTGACACAAATTGTTACAGTAAACCTCTAAATTCAAACTTACCTCCATGTATCTCAAAATGTACTCTAGTTTAACAAATTCTGTAGTGTACTTTGGTACAGTCGACTCTATGATTTACCATGTATGCGACTTTTGTTGGGAAGGGTAGGAAGTGAAACAAAAATGTAAAGTTTCAAAAACTGAATTAATGGGGCAAATCTACCTTTTACTTTATTTCCAAGTATTAATTTTAAGTTATGTCTGAAAGTACCAATAATAGATAAGACAGCTAAAAATTACACAAATTTAAAAAAACTGAAATTATTCTAAAACCTTTACTTAGTTCCAATGGTTCTTTAGAGGATTGTTGCTACATTTTAATAAAGTCTAAGATTTAAGAGACCAAAGGCTAAAAGATTGATTGATATTGTTTAAGTTCTATTATATTATCCTCAGACTTTCTAGACTTCACCTAGCTCTAAAGATATTCATCATTAAGGTGCTAAAAAAAAGAAAAAGTAATATATAAATGAACCCAAGATAAATATCACTTTGTTAAATAGGAGGGACAAATTAATTAATGGGTTAAGGATGATATGTATATGAATTAGTGAAGATACTTCAATTTGTTACTAAAGTGGTAAGAAATCTGTAAAAATGTATGGAGAAAGAATTTTATCAATACAACTAAACAGGATAAAGTTTTGAGGAAATCAGGACATTCATATAACAAATATTTACTGTGTATTTACTATCTGTCAGACATTACAGCAATGAACAAACAAAAATCCTTGCTGTCATGAAATTTACATTTTAGTAGGGGTAGACAGAAAACAAGTAAATATATTTGATGATAAATGCTAATGAAATAATGAAAGCAGGAAATGAGGAGGAGTATTGGTGGAAGTGGAGATAAGGAAGTGATAATTTTTTAGAGATATGCAAGTATTTAAATATAGAGAATTTGAGAGTTTTCAGGACCATTAAAACAAAGTTTCCCTGAATAGGTAGAAATTTTACCCTGGTATGAAGACAGTTCGAAAGATTTGGATAATGGCAATGCTTAATAAAAAGAAAAAGACAGAACAAGACAGGACTGGCAGAGATTACGTTAACAGGAAAATAACAGTAGAGATGCTCTGAAGGATACTACAGTAATTTCACTCAAATTAGTTTTAGTTAGCTTTGTATAACTTTTCTATAAAAATGGTATGTTAACTATACTTTTTAGTTAACAATCTAAAAACTTTTTTGATAAACAAGTTTTGCAAATTAAAGTTTAAGTTGCTAAAGCATTGTAAGAAAGACTATTTCAAGTTCATGCCAGACATAGGCATTATTTAGTTAATATTCAAAAATAACTTAAAACTAGGCTTCTCCTTCTTCCTGTTAAGTTATCCATAACACCTCCTTTACAGTAAGAAGTTAATCAACACTTCTGGCAAAGTTCTGGGCTCATTTCCTTTTCCTGAATCAGACACTGAACGAAATGCTCCTTTGAAACTCTTATATTTTTAAAATTCAAACATAATTACATTTATCACACTATTTGTATTTGTCTTTTTATCTGATTTACTAGTGAAGAGAATTAAGACTATTTTACCATATTTTAGTAGAAATTAAATGAATGATATTAAAGGGATATCACCAAAGAAAGAACATCTCACCAAAGAGTCAAAAAACATGATGGAATATAAAGCATTTGTTGTATAACAAACAAACAGTCTCTTTTCTTGGTTACTGAATTTTGCTAATACTCCAAATGTTGCTTATTATAACAGATATTAAAGAAAAACCTTAAAAAGCATCTGCTTTCTCTGGCAACTAACATCAATGGTATCAGACCTGGTTTTATTTTTAGTATTAGTGCAAACACTTCCTAATAAATTTAAATTTCCTAATTATAAAGTGTTCTTTTCTTTTTGGGCCTCAACAATTTCAGATTATTTTAATGGCAGTTGAATAATCATCTTGCTTCTTTTAGTACTTATTTAAACTGCAGCCAGTGCAGTCATACCGAACACTAGCTGCTAACAGTTCTAAAAATGAACTAAGATTGTTACTTGTAAATTGTTTCTGTGATAATCAAATTCATTCTCTCTCCCTCATTGGCAGAAGTAAAAATAACTTTTTAAAAAATCAAAGAGCCTAGGTAATTTTACATAACACTTATAATTATTCTCTGACTTGAAAAAACTAAAATACTTTTTGCAAGACAAGAAGAGATGCTTGCTATGGACCAAATGATTATTTTAAAAGGTCTGAATTTCCACTTAAACATAACAAAGTAAAAGTTCAATAAACTTTCTGATAATCTAATGTTACCAGTTACTTCTCTCAAGATTTCACATTACTATTTATTGTCCTTATTTTTTAACAATCAAAACTATTTTATTTATTTCCTATCATTCCTCTAACTAGAACCAAAAATTCCTTGAGAATAGGGACATGGACTGTCCTGTTTATCAGTGCAGCCCCAATGCCTTGGCAGTCAATAAAAGGTAGCAGAGAAATCTGAATGATAATATTTCTGAGCTTTTATATATTTTAAACTATTACGATAAAAAAAGGAAGAATACTGATACTTAAATTTACCTGTCATTACTGAAAAGATACACTGAAATAATTTCTCCAACTAATAATCATCTCAAGGTATTCTGTCAATTTTCCTTTCTCCCTAGGAATCGTTTTTGCATGGCCTCGATGTTTACCAACCAATTAAAAAAAAAACAAAAACCTGGAGACAGATACTTGTGTATTTTAACCTACTCAAATTCACTTTTCTTTTGTGAATCTAAACAATAAAAATGTACTCAAATATTTTACCCCAAATACTTTTTCGGGGGTGGGGGCCATATATGATATAAAAACATTTTTAATAGCTTTAGAAAGACTTCTGGGGAAAAATCTGAGTTTTCCAATAGATAGGTAATTTTAACAGGTGACAAGAACTGCATTGATTTGTACTTTGTTAACCTGAAATCTGCCATATTAAAGCAGGACATGTCTATCCTGGTTACATACATGAAAATAAAAAATAATGTTGGTAAGTCAATTAATCATGTAAATAAAATGGTTGATCTATTTCCGAAGATACTTTACAAGCGCCTAGAAATATTTTATCCAAGAATATAAGGCATGGGGTGGGTGGAGATAGTTTGGTAAACTGGTTCTAAAGGAAGGGCATAGGGGAGTGGTACAAGAGGAATTTCAACCCTCAGTAATGTTTTGTTTTAAATATCTAATATTCACAAAATGTTAGGATATTCAATCACTTCTAGCCCTAAGGTAGTCCACTGGTATTCAAACTTAAATTAATAAAAAGAAAGGGGTATAAATGGTCATCCAGCAAATGTTAATGAAATATTTACAGATGTGTCTTAAAAATAGTGACAGTCAAGAAAAATCAAATTGTTAATAATAATATCTTGGCACTATTAACATTTGGGCTTTAACACGTTTATAAAATTCTAGCACAGGTTTTTATTTCTTATAAGAAGGAGTACTAGACCTTAGAAAGGAAGGAAGAAAGGAACCCAAAATGCTGAAAATAAGTTTTTTAAAATCTTTTAAAATGTATGACTAAGCTCAAAAGATAGTAAAGAGCCAATTCTCAGTTAAAAGATAAAACAGAAAAAATATGATCCCAGTAAAAGGAGGCAAGGAAGAAGCTGCTGTTTCTCTAAGATCTGCAATAATACAGTCCCAGTTTAAAAATATATATGTAAACGCATAAATATATAATACACACAAAGGCAGAAAGAGAGATCCAGAAGTACATACATTCAGTTGCCAATAGTGGTCATCTTCATTAGACCCTTGAACTGTTTGTATTTTCCCATTTTCTATAGTATACGAGCATTATTTCTAAAATACTAATTAATATAAAGCTGCTTAAAATAAGTTAAAAGTGGTTCTGGGGTGGTTACACAAAAGAAAACAAATGCTCTCTGAAGCAATGCATCCTTGATCCAGAATTGAAGAGTATTCCCAGAGATAAATTTCCCTCCTCAAAATGAGCTCAACGCGTGTGTGCACACACATGCCACACACATATTGCTGACGCTGGCACCACCCACCATCATGAAAAACAGTAAACAGAAAACAAAGGGCAGATTCAGATCCCTACAGATCTGATTTCAGATTTTGGAATTATCAGACATTAAAATAGAAATTTTTTAAATTTCTAAAGAAATAAAGGAAGGAATTAAAAGAATGATTAATAAAATAAATAAGAAGTTTAAAACGAATCAAAAAGAATTTCTGGAAATGAAAGATGTAATTACTGAAAGTCAGATATTAATTAATAGGTTAAACAGAGATTTGACAAAGATTTCAAATTAGCAATATGAAAAGACAGTCCAGAAAAAAATACTCAGAATGTAGCACAAGACTGACAATGTAAAAGAAAGTTTAATAAACATAAAGGCTAGAGTAAAAAAGCCTAATATACATATAATAGAAGTAGTTGAAGGATATCAGATGATAATATAGGAAAAGAACCATTATAAGAGACAAAATTAGCAGCCAAGAGAGAAAAAGGACAATTTAACCTAAGAATAAAATTATATTCATAGCTGACTCGCCAGAACAATAAAGAATCCAGACACAGGAGAATAAAATCTGCAGAACACTGAGGGAAAAGCAAATGTTAATTTAGTATATGTAACAAAACTATCTTTTAAAAACAAGGGTGAAAAAAGGCATTTTCAGACAAATAAACATTGAGAAACTTTACTATCAACAAGCCCTCTCTAAACAAACATTTAAAGGATATCTTCAGCAAGAAAATGATCCCAAAGGCAGGTTTGAGATAGAAAATCATGAGTAGCATCCACTTGATCTAAAGGAACACTGATTTTATTTGATAGTGCTTTCACTATCTAATTTATGGGTTTAAAAAATCTAAAACACAAGACAAGAGCAGCTTAATTAAAAGTCACAGGGGGATGACTGAAGAGAAAGCCCTCTAAGGTCATCGTAGTACTAGTCCACAGAAAAGTAAAACTACTGATTAATTCAGGTCTTTGCTACGCTAAGTATCAAAGGTGTCATTTTGAGAGTGGCCTCTAAAAGAACAGTTGTGAAGTGTAAAACTTTTAAAACAGGAAAAAGAAAAATATGTAGAAATAATTACTGATAAACAGTATAATTCTCCTAATAATTAACCAATTTTAAACTCATTTGCACCCAATAACATAGTTTTAAAGTGTATAAAGGAAAACTTAAGTAATTTATCACCATAATGGCAGATGTCAAGTCATCTTTCTCAGTTACTGATAGATGAAGAGACAAAATTAATAAGGCTACAAAAAGTTCGAATAATACAATTAACAAACAAGTTTGCTCTGACTCTGCACCCAAACAATCAGAGAATACACATCTTTTTCAAGCATGCATGAATTTTAATGAAAACTGACAAATACTAATCCAAGCCAAGTAATTATTACCAAATGTCAAAGAATCAGTATCATATAAACCACATTCTTTGACCAAAAATCAACAAATTGCTTGAAAATTATCATGTTTGGAAATCTAAAAGCACACTTCTTAATAACTCATAAGTGAAATAAAAAATAACAAAAATTAGAAAATACATAAAAATAAGTATCTTAAAAATACAACATACTAAAATTTGTGTGTGTAGCTATAGTGATTTCTAGAAGTATACTGATAGACTTGAGAATTTTTGTATTTAAATTATAAAATAATGCATTCAGTTTAAGTTAAAAAAAGTATAAAAGTTACACTCTTCAAAGGCATAATTCAAGTAGTAGGCTAACAAAATACTGCACTATGCAAGTTCTCAGAAAACTGTGAACTGGTTTTAAAATATCATAAAATATAATTATTTGTAAAATTAGGTAATTATGAAGTACTTGCTTGTATCTTAATATTGCCTAAGAAATAAACTATGCTATTCCTGTTCTATTTCCAGCAAACAGACCGAAACCTGGAATAAACATTAGTATATGTCAGGTGACTGATACTAAATAGCACAAAAATAGGAATATGCAAGCAGCTATTAAAATACTAGATGAAATAAAAACCACTTACCTGATAATAAAATTTTATCTGTCTCACCAAAATGGATAGATTATGAATTCTAAGTGAGGCATCATTGTTGACTTTTTTATTTACTCTCTGACTCTCCAATTTAGGATTACTGTAAAAAAATTAAAAAAAAAACCAGCTATGAAACTATAGATGACTAAAAATAATTATATAATACATGTTTTCTTTAAACAAATTGTACATTCATCTGCATTAAGAGAGGATGATTACTTTGATATTAATTCTATGCTTCTAATTAATAAAAACGCAACTGATATTTCTTTTTATTTTTTTTATTGTTAGACTTACTGGGGTGACTTTTGATAGCAAGAATTACATAGGTTCCAGCTGTACAACTCTACAGTGCATTGTCAACTTGTTGTATAATAAGTTCACCACCTAGTGTGAGTTTGATACTCTTAAGTTAGTGGCAAGATAAATTGAAACCTAAGTCAGATGTTGTCCTTCATTTTCATTTTGTCTTTCCAACTTCCTGGGATGAATGACCTCTTATTTCCATACATGTACATTTCCATCATCCAAAATAAATCTATTTAAATTAAGAATGTAAAAGATGGGCTAATAACCAATAAATGTTGTATCTTCTCACTGGATAATAAGGACTATACAGTGTCTGGCACAAATAACGCTCCTTTTTTATGAGCTGGTAATCTATACCAAAATCATAAGCATGGAATTCTGTAACATAACAATATCATAACTACATTAATGTAACTACTTTAAAAAGGGCATTACTTCTGCTAGACCCTGTATTTGAACAGACAATATCCAAGAGAAATTAAAGAATGAAATGATGACACAGGTTAATACTTTAATCTTGGGTAATCTTTGCAGATTTAATGAAAGCAAAGGGTTCAGTGAGTCTGAGGTACCAGAAACTGAAGAAAAACTGTTATGCTATTGTTAAGAATGAGAAATTCAATGACACCAAAAGCAAAGACAACAAAAGCAAAAATAAAGAACTTTGACTACATCAAACTTAAAAGTTTCTGTACAGCAAAGGAAACCATCAATAAAATGAAAAGGCAACCTATGGAATGAATTAAATATTTGCAACTTGTATCTGATAAGGGGTTAATATCCAATATATATATAAAGAACTCATACAACTCTGTAGCAAAAACAAAAACAAAAAACCAATTTTAAAATGGGAAGAGAAACTAGACATTTTTCCAAAGAAGACATACAAATAGCTAACAGATACATGAAATGGTGCTCAACATCACTAATCATCAGGGGAATGCAAATCAAAACTACAATGGGATTATCACCTCATACCTATTAGAATAGCTATCATCAAAAGCCAAAAGATAAGGGTTGGTGAGGATCTGAAGAAAAGGAAATCCTTGTGCACTGCTGGTGGGAAATGGTGCAATCATCTGTAGGTCCTCAAAAATTTAAAAAGAAAACTACCATATGAACCATCAATTCCACTTCTGGGCATATAAAGCAAAGGAAAAGAAAACAGGATCTCAAATAGATTATCTGCACTCCCATGTTCATTGCAGCATTATTTACAACAGCCACAGAACGGAAACAACCTAAGTGTCCACCAACAGATAAATGGATAAAGATCTGAGACACATGTGCAAGCACACATACTATTCAACCCTGAGAAAGAAGGAAATCCTAACATTTGCAACAAAATAGATGGACCTTGATGGCATTATGCTAAATAAAATAAGCCAGGCAGAAAAATCCTGCCTGTTCTCACTTACACCTGGAATCTAAAAAAAAAAAGTCAACCTTATAAAAACAGAGAACAGAAAAGTGGTTGCCAAGGGCTGAGGAGGTAAAAGGGAACAGGAAGAGCTTGGTAAAAGGGTACAAACTCTCAGTTATAAGATAAATATGGTCTGAAGATCTAATGTAAAAATATGAAAACTACAGTTGGTAACATTGTATATATAATTGAAATTTGCTAAGGATGGAACTTAAATGTTTCACACACACACAAAAGATAAAAATGTGACATAATAGATGTGTTAATTAGCTAGATGTGGGAATCCTTTCAAAATGTATACATATATTAAATCACCACCATGTTGATTATAAGTATCTTAAAAAATAAAACCTTCAAATTATTAATAAACAAAAGTTAGTGAGGCATTGTTTTACTATTTTTACAAATCTCTTTAATATCTGGTTTAATTTTTACAACAGGCTGATGCTTGTCTGAAGAAACCCAAAACACTACTTTGAGGGGACAAATGCATCCATATGTTCATTGCAGCATTGTCTGTGAGGCAGCCTGGGTGTCCATCGGTGGATGAATGGGTAAAGAGAAGGTGGTACTTATACAAGGGAACACTGCTCAGCCATGGAAGGGAATGGGTTCTCACTATCTGCGGCAGCATAAATAGACCTGGGGTGGGGGGGTGGGGTACTGGGCTGAGTGGAAAAGACAGATGTAATGTCATTTCACCTATATGTGGAATCTAAAAATCAAAATAAAACAGAAACAAACTCATTGATATAGAAAACATTTAGATAGCTGTTAGATGGGAAGGGAGCTGGGGGTTAGTGCAAAAAGGGGAAGGGATTAAGAAGTACAAATTGATTGTTACACAGTAGTCACAGGAATGTAAGTTATAGAATAAAGAATATAGTCAATAATATTGTAATAACTATGTATGGTGTCGGATAGGTACTAGGTGCATTGGGGTGATAGATGGGAGGTGGTTCATGGGTAGGGTGAAAAAAATGAAGGAATTAAGAAGTACAAATTGGTTATGTAATTATAAAATATTCAGGGGGATGTAAAGTATACCATAGGAAATACAATCAATAATATGAGAATAAATATGTATAGTGTCAGGTGGGTACCAGACTAGTCAGGGGGATCACTTTTTAAATTATATAAATGTCTAACCACTAAGCTATACACCTGAAATTAATACAGAATAATATTAAATGTCAAATAAATAAATAGTTAAAAATAAGTGAATAAAACAGGCTGATGTTCATCTTTCCTTCTACATTCAATCTATTGTTATTGTGTTATTCTGGTTCATGTCTAAGAAGAAAATTCGGCCTCACACAGATAAGTAGAAAGAGGATGACCCATGGACTCTCTGAAAGATCTTCAAATCATACGCTGAGAACTACTGCTTTACTTCAACTATTCTCTTTCGAGCACTCCCAACATACTGATCCTTTTGTCCTTTGACCATACTCACACAGTCAGTCCCCAACACTGGATCATTTCCGTCATCTACACTGAGTTGCTCATACCCTAGATGAGAAAATAATACCACCAAACTAAGCTACAATATCAAATAGGAAGGAATAGCTAGTACCAAACTTGCCCTCTTGCCATAAAGAACTAGAAAACTGTACAGAACATATGAAATCATTTGTTTCAGACTCTGGGCAGCAGGTAATGCAAGGCTATAATCCCTACGTAGGCTCTCTCTAGTGAAGCAGTAAGCACTTTCCAGAATGAGGTATAGAGAGGGCTGGCCCAAAGCTTGAGGAGACAAAGCCTGGAGTTCAAGAAAATTGAAATTACTGAAATTTTCAAAAAAGAATACCAGAGACAAGAAAACTATACTAACAAAGAGCTTTCAAAATATGCCCTTAGAATTTTGGCTAGATACTAAGTTGTGTATGTGTACCCTAAAATTCCACAAGGCTGAGCAGAGGACAAATACAGGAAAGCTTCATGCTGAATAACTCCCAAAGGTCTCAAAATGCAGAGAGAAATTCAAGTTCTAACCAGCCAAAGTGAAGGAGAGACCCTGATAAACACCCAGAGCATTTAGACCTTGTAATAGTCATGTCTTAAAAACAGGACTAATCTAGCAGTTGAGTAAAAGCTATGCCAGAACCTCCCTAACAAAGCTTAAAAACAAGCCTTGGAGGTCTTCTTGAACATAATCTGTAGTTTTTCCATATTGATAATCACTTATCCCAATACCCCTTCTTAAAGAGCTTATTATTTTCCACCAATCTCTATGATATATTCCCATACTGTGTGATCTAATTTTGGAATCTATTCTATTTACCTATTTGTCTATTGCTATGTCATTAAAACCTTTCTTTATATTGCTATAGCTTTATTATAATCTTGATTCTATTAGAACAAGCCCTTCTCTTTTTTGTTTTCTAAATTGTTCCAGTTAGTAATACAAACTGCTCTTTTCTATGAATTTTAGGATATATTTAAGGTTCCATGAAAAACCTCATTGAGATTAGGTTTTTGTTAATATTTATGTGATAAAAGCTGACATTTGCATCAGTAAAATTTTAAAATTTCCCCACAAAGGTCTTAGACATTTAAATTATTTTTCTTACTTGGGTTTTTCTTTGTGAAATGGGTTTGTTTTTCATTACACTGTCTACTTATTATTGCTGGTGTGTAACAGGAAATTTGTATTTTTTGTATACTGTACTTCTGATTAAGCACCTTTCAAAATTTACTCAGTTCATTTTCTTGGGTTTTCTAGGTTAAAAAAATATATATATATATATATATATATATCAGCAAATGGTAGTTAATCTCCTTTTCAATCTTACATCTCATTTCTATTTCTTCACTTATTGCATTAACAAATAATAGTGGAGATAACAGCTATCCTTATCAAGTTATCAAATTTAACAGGGCTGCATTTAATGTTTTACCATTAATGCATAATGTTTTCCATAATTTTTTGATGGATACCTTCCTTTAAGTTCAGTTCCCTCAAAATCCTATTCGATAACTGAACTCTACCCAATTTTTCCTGTATCAACTCCCATCTGATTCTTTACCTTTAATATACTAATGTAGTGAATTACATTGTTACAACTTCTAATACTGAATCATCCTCACAATCCTAGACTACTTACTCCATCAGTTCTACCACACAGTATAAGACTATTCCCTTTTTTGGTACATAATTCTATCATAGGTGTTCTAATACTTAATTGCCTTTATGCCTCTCATTTGTCACTAGATTATACTCTTCTGACAGGGGCTATATCTTATTCACATTTTTTATTGTAAAAATTAGCATATATCCTAACACAAATGTTGCTTGAATAAATAAAAGAATAAATGATTTAAGACTTAATTTTAAAAATTACTTTCTAATGAGAGTTGAGATGACATTCTCCAAGCTAACAACTCACTTGGCAGTCTGGAATACTCTCTACTAAGGTTCGTGTCCCAAAGATCAGTTGAATAACAGAGTCCTAAGCTACAATTTGAGATCTACAGAACAAGGAAGAGTATATAATAGTAAGGTAAATCTAACCTGTGACTGATTTATGCTTAGTGTCAGACAAATAACGAACATCCCAAGGCAAATGAGAGTATAACTGGAAAAGTAGGTCTCTCAGGTAAAAGCAACAACCAGAACCAGTTACTTACAAAAAGAAGGAGACTATATCACAGAAGTCAGATTATGTGTCATGGCAAACAAAGAGAAACAACCACATGGTCAGGAAGTCATGATTAAAACACAAGAGCTGAAGGGCAATCTCGTTTCACATAATCAATTCTGGTATACTTTAGTCAGTAAGTTAAATAAACACTCGCTGAGTACCTAATGTGGTTACATTAATGAGTGTTATTACATAAACTTAATTATTAACTTAATAAAGTCAAGTTATCATTGTGGAGAAAAATGTACCTTTTAATTGGGAGAAGAGAGGAGGAAAAATCCTAGTAACAAAAATGTTATGTGTACAAAGTAATGGAAATTTTCTTTGCAATCAAAGACATTCTGTAAATATCTTTTCTCTCTAGCTTTCTTCTACACTCTTTCCATTTTTTTAACTCTGTATTTGAATCCCCTTACAGACTTCTCACCCATGAATGTCTCCTATTCATACATTGATAACATTCAGACCCAAAATATCCTTTAGAGAAGCAATGTCCAAACTTTTGGCTTCCCTGGGCCACATTTGAAGAATTGTCTTGGGCCACACATAAAATACACTAACACGAACAAAAGCTGATTAGCTAAAAAAGAGGTCACACACACAAAAAAAATGTCATAATGGTTTAAGAATTGGTGTTGGGCAGCATTCAAAGCCATCCTGGGCTGCAGGTTGGGGATGCCTGCTTTAGAGATTACCTAGTTTCACAATAAATCAGAAAATTGAAGTCCAAAGTAGTAACTTGCCTAAGACCTTACAGTTTTTTCCTTTACTTTTTTCAGGCTTTTTTCTTATGGGATCATTTGGAAAATAAAGAAAAGACAGATAGTTTGGTCTGAGCAATATTATTCATAAAACCCATGTGTATAAGTCAGTTTTTATATTGTTTGAGCATATTCCTAATTGTTTTCATAGTAATCAAACTACAGAAGATTCATTTCCTTTCCCCACTCAGTTTATTAGTGATGTTTCATTATAAATCTAGGTATTTAATTCTTATGACAAATATTTAAAAAAGACTTCATATTACAACTGAAAATGCATAGAAACAAGAAAAAACTACACAAATTTATAGTGCAAATCTTTTATTACACAACATGTAATTTGGATTATACTTTGGGATATATCTCTAATAGTCTAATATAATAAACATGTGTGATTTCATTCTTACTTTTAAAAAGTTTATAAATAAATATCTTTGTCCCTGTTGTTACCAAGATTCTCTGCATTCTTTAATGTTTTAAAAATAAAGTTTTAAAGTTTTCTTTTAAATTTTATGTCCAACCTTCCTCATATAATCTTCTAAAATCTGTTCAGTTGCTCAAAAGGTCTTGTAGTCTCCTCTGCCTAAAGTTCTAAGAATTAGCAAATTTTAAGAATTTAGAATTTTGGGTTACTCAAAATATTTTAAGAATTATTTGTAAAACACTTATTTATAAGTTTTATATTAAGTTTATTCAGCCTTTGGGAAAGATTGCTTCTAACAAATTAAGATAATTTTGAATATAACAAGAGGAAATTGGTTAACTTTTATATACTAAGGATATCAGAAGAAATCCTGCTTTGTGTTTACAAATCCTTGCTATAATTACATGGGATTTGAGGGAATTACTATATCTAGTAGACTCATAAGGAAATCCAATAGAATAGTGAAGTTCTTTGGTGGAACAGGCTGTTAGGTACTCAGAGCCTCAGTTTTAGTTTCCAATCTACGCAGTACCAATTGCAAGTTATTTTAGTATGCAAACAGAAATGTAAAGTTCCTACTTCTTTAGAATCTCTGGATATCACATCAGTCTTATCTATTAACTTTCTAGATGTAGATACCAACATAACTGCTAAGCACTCCAGGCATGGACTTAAGAGAGCAATAAACTTTCAATTACAAGGCTTGGGTTTCCCATTTGGTGCATGCCTAATTTCAGTTAGGGTCAAACTGACATATGTTAGGATCATGGAAAACAGGCCCTTTCATCCCAAGAATGTGATCCTCTTTATGTGAGAGGGGCTGATCTCAGGTAAAACTGCCTTAAAAATCCTATATCCACTCTTACGAAAACTAGTTCAATACTGAAGGATAGATTTATTGAAAATTATGCAAATTAAAAAATTAGTTAACTTCAGAAAAAAACCAGTATTTTTTTAAAGGTGGCCTCAGATGGTAGTGCATAAAATAGTATTTTTTAAAACAGAAAAAGGTAATAATAATATACTTACCTGGCTCTGCAGGAAACATTATATGGTTATACTAATGTAAATACGGACTGCTGATTTAAACTTGTAATAAATAAAAAGATAGATAGATAGATAGATAGACAGACAGACAGACAGATAGTTGTGGGACATTCTAAAAAGCTAAAATCTCATCTACCATAATTAGGAAGTCAATAGCTATTGTCTAAAAGGGATAAATCAAGAAATACTAGGGTGAGCGTATTACCACTATAGCATATGGAGCCAAATGACAGAAGAAATTTATTTAAAAAAAAAAAAACAAAACAAAAACCAAAGTCAAAAGTTTTTATTCTGGGGAATAGAATTAACATATGGATAAGGTTAGGGCAGGGAATTACTGTTCTTCACTATGAATCTTTTGGTATTAAATAATCCTTTAACCATGTAAAACATTTTAAAAGAGAGAATAAACATGAACAAAATAATTGTTTGTATGAAGCCTGGCCATTTTATTTACTTCTAGGTAAAAAATAAGTAACTGTATCTGATTGTTACTTAGCTGAAGCACATTTAATAAGGCTATATATGTAGGATTCAATGCTAGAGATTCAGAGTTGTAAGACACATGTGAGACTACACATAAACATGAGAAAATAAAATATAAAAATGTCTTCTGTAAAAAAGTACACATTCTATGTAAAGACAGAAAGCACTCCATTCCTATGCTGAGTAATTTAAGGTTTTTTACACAATAAAAGTCACCACATATACAGTAATTTAAACAAATTGGTTACAGTATGTCTCCAGAATTTCTAAAAATAAATTATAGTCTGTTAAGTATTCTAAACACTCTCTTTCTTTCATGTTTAACACTTAATATGCTAAACAGAGATTCGGTCAGAATAGAGCCATAATTAATGAAGTTTTGATTACGTTCCATTTGGAAACATACCTTTAAAACAAAAAATTTATCTTTGGAAAGGGCTTTGTCTAAAATAAAAGATGAACTATTGAATGATATGATATATGAGCAAGAACCTTTTTAACCACATAGAGCTATTTCCAAACCAACATAATCTCAAACCAACCATTTCCTTTTATAAGATAAAAATTGAAAAATGCTCTAGAGGCAAATAGCCTAGCAGTATACCTCAAATTTGTCCAGCCAGAAATTAAATGCAACGCAGCAGCAAAAGAGGGCCTTAAGCAATTTCACATTTATCAATGACCTACTTATGACAAGATGCATTAATTTCAAAAAACAAGCAATAAAATTATCTACCACTGTATATAGTAATTTTTAAATAAGAATAAAAGATGAAGAAAAAGTCAGCAATTCTACACTACTAATATTCTAAGATTTGGTCCCTGTATAACCAAGGATTATGTCTTTACTTATACATTGACTAATATCTACAAGAAACAGAAATCTGATAGTTTTAATAGCTTTATGTTCTTTTACCCTGATGTAAAGCTGTTATGTATCCTCTTGGACCATCTGTTTAGTGTTGGTGCTTAACAACTACATGTGCTCTTGTTTTTTATCATGCTACTCTAATTTAAAACTAGTGTATGCAGGATTTATTTTTTAATTTTTGAGATGTTTTATATGGCAACACATAATTATATAACATTGCATGTCACTTTGAAACAACAGACTTAAGTTATTTGCATATCTAACTTCAAATGTGCATGTAACAGAAGGACTACCTTATGGAAAATAATTAACTGGGCAAATATCATCAGCATTTAGTTAGTTATCCAAGTCGTTAAGGTATCTATCTCAACCTTGAGAATAATCAGGGAAATGAATGTTTTTGTTTTTATTTTTAAGTATCCCTTCCCTTTACCTTAATTTCTCCACTTTCTCACAAACGCAATTACCATGCATGATGGCCAACAATAAAACCTAATATTAATATAATTTTTATATATCTACAGAATACTTTCACATATATTAACTAATTTGATCTTTATGATAAACAGTTGTTCTTGGAGAGGTATATACAAAGGTTGGACAATTAATTTTGCGAACTCATCCTATACTAGAAAAAGTGCTTCATACCTCACTGCTGAATATCAATCACTATCGTCACCATCGAAGTACTCCCCTTGGGAAGCTATGCATCCACAACATAGCCTAATCGACACTTCAAAGCAATTTTGAAACTCTTTTCCTGAAGTGGCCATCAGAGCTGTCACTGTGCCCAAAATCTAACAATTAAGTTCACAAACTTGCCACTGTGCACTTACATTGGCAGCACTGTACAAACAACTTGGCAAGGTTACGACACCTTACTGAGGTGTTGGTACAATGCTGCCAATGTAAATGCATGGTGGCAAGTTTGCAAACTTAACTGTCAGATATGGGGTACAACAACAGTTCTGATGGCTGACCATTCCAGAAAAAGAGTTCTAAAATTGGAATGAAGGATGGACTAGGTGCTGGTGTGGATGTGTAGCTTCAAAGGTGACCATAGTGATTGATATTCAGCAATGAGGTATCAAGTATGTTTTCTAAAAACAAAGAACTGTATGACTTCACTCATATGCAGAATATAAAACTGAAAGCAAAGAAAAAAGAAATGAACAAACAAATAACCCATGGACACAATCAATAGTTTAATGTTTATTTGGGGACAAGTGGGTTAGGGAGGGGAGAAGGGAGAGGGGGTGGGGGGGGGAAGCCAAACATAAGGTGATGGGAAGAGAAGTCACATTAGGTGGTGAACTTATTATACATCAAGTTGACAATGCACTGTAGAATTGTATGCCTGAAACCTGTGTAGTCCTTGCTAACAGATGTTACCCCAATAAGTCTAACAATAAAAATGAATAAAATAAATAAATAAATAAATAAAACGAACAAACAAATAAAAAACCCATGGACACACACACACACACACACACACACACACAAGTATGTTTTCTAGGATGAGTACACGAAATTAATTGTCCGATTTCGTATGACATATAATGACCAATAGAGATTATCAACACAATCCCCTTTGTGTACTTTCTAATAATTTAAGATACACTTACTGCTTTAAAAGTTGAAGAAATATCTATGACATCTTCTAGTTAGCCCAAGACTAAGCTAGCAATAGAGTATCATATTCACTGATCGAACAAAAAGAACTAATGTTTTGATTTAAAAGAATATAAATCCAATACTATACATACACTTAAATTTGATTTTATCTGAATTGAATAAAATGGCTGAATATGTACCCTTTACTTTTTACAATGAGCCAAAGGGAGCCCTTAAATATTAGGTTAGCAGTTTCTATCTTTTTGATCTAAGGACCCCTTTTTACACTTAAAAATCGTTGAGGACTCCAAATAGCTTTTGTTTATGTGAGTTACACCTCTCTCTCTCTCTCTCTCTCTCTCTCTCTCTCTCTCTCTCTCTCTCTCTCTCTCTATATATATATATATATATATATATATATATATATACACACACACACTTTTACTGTATTAGAAGTTAAAATTAATAATTAAAATTAATTTATTCATCCATCTAAAAATAAATTTACTTCTTAACATAAAGAGCATTAGATGATAAATAACCATCTTTTCCACAAACAAAAAATTTGAGTGGAAAGTGATATTCTTTTACAACTGAGTAAATCTCTTTAATGTCTGGCTTAATAGAATCTATCTGGATTCTTTTTTTTTTTTTTTGATGGTTCCCTGGCTGGGAGTTGAACCCAGGCCGCGGCGTTGACAGCGCCGAAGCCTAGACACTGTGCCACCAGGGAACCCCCTGGATTCTTAAATTGGCTTGCACATTCAACATGCAGTGATACACTATTTTACTTGAAGAACATGAAGAAAATTAACAAATACACAATCATAAAAAGCAAGAGTATTTTAATAGTCACATCAGAAAAGTTTTTAAATGTTGAAAAACTACTAAGCTCATGTTTTCTATTTATTCAAATTTTATCACTGATTAACACATTATCAGTCAAGTGATAGGCTCACTTTGTGCAGTTCTGAGAAAATGTCTGTCCAATATTGAAGTAAAAATAGTTTCACAAAATAGATTTGTTCAACTTGCAACTCAAAAAATCTTGAGTACTTTTCCTTGAGATAATCATCACATTTCATTATGCAACCTAAGTTTAATGCATACTTCACATTCTGTCTTACAGAATGTTAAAAGATCTCTCAATGGTCAAGACTCAACAAACTACTTTTATTGCTTCATCAAGGACATTTTTAACTGAAACTGGATTTATTTTTAATGGCAAGTACATAGTGTAAACAATACAATGACTACCAGTACAACTTGGTACCAACTGCTTGAGTGATGCTAATGTGTCAGCAGTTTCACCCACCTTTTGCTTTTGCACCATCAATGCTTTTACAACACAGGTCAAAAAAGGCAAATGAAATCTTAATATTACGAAAATAATTTTGACCAGATAAGACAACCAGACCCCCAGCAGTCTGTTGAAATCACTTTGAGTACCACTATAATAGGCAAATTAATTCCTGTTTTTAGTAAGGAGACCTGAACACTTAGTATTATGCTAATCAGTGCCTTCGTAAAGTAAAAAAACTTTCATTCACATGGTGGCCTTTTTATCGTTAGTTTCTCTAATATTAAAAAGAAAGTCTCCATGCAGGGTAACTCTATTCAATAAATACTGGACTTCATTTCTCCATTGTAGAATTTAAAACAAACAAACAAACAAACAAAAATATCTCTGGAGAACTATGCAAAGATGACTACAATTTTCTTCCAGCATATAAATAACTCAAGTAATTATATGAATATTCTCAGAAAACAGAAAAATTGAGGACAACACTGACAACTCTGAGATATTGCTCTGAGCTCTTCCTATTAGCATAGATGAAACTTTGAACACTAATAATATTAAAAGTATGACACAAAGATGTCTAAATTCTAACAATTGATTAGTTATAATGCAACTTAGTTTTCAGGGATTTGTTAAATCTCCTAGATAAGTTATATTCTATAAATGTAGACTTTAAACAATAGCTCAAAAGAACATCCTCAAAACTATTTTACTAAATAAATTTGATAATGAAATATACGCTAACAGTAATTAGAATTTAAACAAGAGTAAATACATACCCACTAAAATGTTTCTCATACAAAATCTGGCTGTAATTGTAAAACACACACTGCTGTATTATATTTAAATATTTTTAGTTGAAAGGAAAATTAAAAGAAACTAAATTTCCTTATTTTTTTATGCAAAAATTAAATATCCAAGCTTCCCATTTTTCCTATAAATACATAATTCTAAGTATAGTCTGTCTACTCAGCTTTAATCTTGACATCATCTTTCATTTTTCTCTTTTACACACTATATCTAGAATTCCATCAATTCTTTTGCAATAGTTCTTAAATTTTCTCCTCCAATCATACAGTCCACCCTGATCTAAAACCTCACCACAATAAGCACAGATGACCATCCATCACCTATATCTATTTTCTTTACTTGCCTCTGCCTGTTACCCACCCTTGTTCCAAAACTAATACAATGTACCAGGTTTTGCCATGTGTAATACGATCCTGTGTATAATGCACACCCATGTTTCTGGCCTAAAATTCCAGGGGAAAAAAAATCTTTTGTTTTAATTTTTTAATTCAAATTTTTATTTGTTTATATTTAGGTACTTGGTTTTTGTATTTAAAGAAATTTTAGCATTTATTTTTTTAACATTATTTTACATGTGGATATCATTATTGATTTCTAGAGTTATACTTTTAACTCATAAGCTTAAACAAAAGAATCAAAAACATTTATATAGATACAAAATTAGTACTACCCATGAATAATATGCATCCTTATTTTTCCCTCACAAATTTGGGCTAAAAAGTGCACCTTACACACAGAATCATACATTAAGTTTCATCGATTCACTGTTATATTCTCAGTACTTACAGTAGTGAACATAGTATATCCTCAATAAATATCAGATAAACAAATCAATTCCATACTCAATGTATTCAGCAAACTAACACCAAAATGATTTTACTAAAATAATACTTTTAATTCCCTAATAAGGAATTTTAAATGGCTCTCCAATGCCTGCCATAGGTAGTCTAAATTACAGTAGTTAATTTTCAAGTTTCCCATAAACTGGCCTACTGTGGATAGTCCCCTCACCATCTTCCAAATCAAAAATACACTATGCTTTTTCCTCAAGCTGCTTCTCTAACTTAAAACACCCTCCTGTCCTCATTTATGGCTATGCAAGTCCCATCATTCTTCAAGATTTCAATCAAATCTAACTTCCTCCCTACTTAGGTTTCCTTGACTATGCACACCTTTAAAAGGCCAAATCTAACTTCTAAACAGTAGCGCTATCCCATCTCTCCTCTTCTCTCCTCTCCCTTCCCCTCCCCTTCCCTCTCCCCTCCTCTTTTCCCTCCCTCTCTCCCTCAAAAGAAATATATAAAATTCATAAAAATTAAAGGAAAAAAACAAGCAATAACCAGAGATTTGTTTTCAAATATATGCTGAAGATCACTTACCATTTACTATATAGATTCATCTTAGTTACATTCAACACTTAAATACTTAAGTTTAAAATAACAAAATGAGATACTACAAGATTCTGAATCATCACATGTATATTCTATTTACAAAAGCAGAAATGTAATTTAATTCATTTGCAAAGAATTTTTTTAAAAGAGTTGGAAAAAATTAAAGTTATTCTCCAATTATGAGAAAACTCAATACTTCATTTTCCCTGAACATTCAAGTTAACTGAGCTTTTACTATGATTTACCTTTTTTAAACCAGTTTTGGCAAAAATGGATTGGAACGTTGCTCCACTGGTCTTTCTCCACGGCTTCTTATCCTCCACAAGTT
The DNA here is from genome assembly GCA_004026885.1 of Lyroderma lyra. Lineage (NCBI taxonomy): Eukaryota > Metazoa > Chordata > Mammalia > Chiroptera > Megadermatidae > Lyroderma > Lyroderma lyra. The sequence goes on along the minus strand of PVJL010001557.1, from coordinate 67,194 downwards.
TGGACTCAAACCCAAAACCCAAAACTAAGCCATTTTCCTTGGTCCTTTACCAACCAGGCAAAGTCATGCTGTTAATAATAATGTGAAGTTCAAAAACTTTTTTTCATAAATCTAGCTATCACTAGTAAAGTAGTCAAATTAATATACCATTTTAAATTTTTCCTAAAAAACTATTGTGATATTCCCAGTTCGATTTTTAATATAAGAATTATGCTAAAATATAAAGTTCTAATTATCAGTGTTCTTCCTTACCCACTATTAAAATTTTCTTCAGTAACTGTTACAATTAGCCTTTTATTTTCCAGCTTTCTGGTTTAATTCAAAATATTAATTTCTATCTCTAGTAGTAATCAAGAAATCATAGATGCATAAAGAACAAGGAAGTAAATTCCTTTTCCACTTTAGTTATTTTCACTCTATTCCCTTTTGCCCAACCATTAGCATTGTCTAAGTTTGGTCCTAAATCACCATTCAGAATTGCAACCTCCAAAATCTCAAATTCTGAAAGTCCCCTCTGGGCTCAACCTCCTGTTCCACCCTCTCTCACGTCTTCACCCCTTTTAAACCTACTCTTCCCCACTCTTACTGCAACCTCCAGTCTCTCAGCCTCCTCCTGATGACACCTGCTTTCCTCTCCACTTAAATGCTTACATCACTCATTTCAACTATTCACCTGAGAACACCCACATCTATGTATCAATTCCCAATTCTGAATAAATTCTACAGATCTTTTTGTCCATTTCTAAGCAGCTAAGCATTACTGGGTAAGTTATTCAACCATGATAACTGACTCCACTACAAATATGTGGTTTCCAAATCTCAAATAAGTAATCAATTCTGCATGACTATACTTGTATTAATCTTTAATAGACGCCCTTTGTGATTTCTTCCCAGTAGTTTTGTGAAATTTTCCCATTTTCCTCAAACCTCCAGCCTTTCAATGTCCCTGTTTCCTGGGAACTCACTGGCCCTCATCTGTACTTTTTTTCTAACACCCATGTCCTTAGTTTCTATTACAAACTTAAAAGCTAACACCCAAATTTCTATCTCTATTCTAGACTTTTCTCCTGAGCACCAGACCTACATATCCACCTTCCCACAAGTTATTTCTTACTGTTCACCTAACATTACAAAATAAACTCAGAATTTATTTTCTATACTTACCCTCCCCTGAACTTCTCATCCTCCTGTAATGCCTTATTTACAGAAGACAATACCCATCCACTCTTCACCCACATAAAAAAACCTGGTAATCCCCCTAGACTCATCCCTCTCTTTCTTGATATCAAATTGGTAATTAAGTTCCATCACTTCAGTGTTTTCTCTCTTGCATCACTTTTTGCATCACTAAAGTGCAAATACCTTTGTTTCAATTTCTTCTATGAACTTATAGCCTATATTGCTATTTTTTAAGCTGGAGTATAAAGTAGTGACTCATTTTAAAGAAGAAAATCATCAAGAATCTCTAAGGATCTGTCCATACACATCCTAAGAGTCCATGGACCCAATCTGAGAAAAGTGGCTTAAGAAACTAGTCTTAGTCTATGAAAAAAAACTTTCAATTGTAAATTATTGGAGGTTCCCTGTGGTGTAGTTGCTAGGCTTCGGTGCTCTCAATACCACAGCCTGGGTTCAATTCCCAGCCAGGGAACTACCCCTCTGCCCCCCCAAAAAGGTAAATTATTGCTATAAAAGAATTTTGTTATTACTACCTCGTGGAAAGCACTCAGATTATTAAAATGAAAACACAAAAAATGAAATTCCTCAAGCACTCATGGACCACTCCCCCCAAGAATGTCTGTGGGCCCAGTTTAAGAAACACTAGTTGTGGTTATTTTTATGTGTCAATTTGGCTAGACCATGGTGTCCAGATATTTGGTCAAACATTATTCTGAATGTTTTGTGAAGGTGTTTTGAGATAAGATGAACATTTAAATAAATGAACTTCAAGTAAAGGAGATTATCATCCATAATGTGAGTGGGCTGCATTTGAAGGCCTTAATGGCACAAAGACACCTCCTGCTAGCAAACTGCCTTTAACATCAATGCAATTCTTCCCTGAGTCTGCAGCCTGCCGGCCTACCACATCAGATTTTTGGACTAGCCAAGCCTCCATGATCTTATGAGCCAATTTCTTAAAATCAATCAGTCAATCTCAATTTCAATCTCTCTCCACCCCCCAACACCCCTCACCACACCTTCTTGGTTGTTTCTCCTGAGAGAACTTGAACTAATACATGTGCTTACAGGAAAAAATCCAATCTTTTAACCATGGTATTTAAGGACAGTCTTCCACTCTTGATCTCTTCCAACTTATTTCCCATGTACAAGAAGCATCCAATCTCTGCTCTGGCGATGAAAAATACCCTACAGTTCCCTGATTCCACCATTTTTCGTCACATCTTCATGCTATTTTGTTTGCTTAAAATGTTTATGACTACTCTCACCCTTTAGGACTCCTATTCATCTGACTATACCTACTCAACTTTCTTGTCCCAGTTTAAATATTCCCTCCTCCAAGAAACCTTTCCTCCATGAAAATAAGCACTTCTCTTTGTGTGAACACAGATCAAGAACATAATTCCACTATACAGTACATATATCACATTGCAACTTGTTCACGTGATCATCCAGCATCATACCCCAGCACCTAACAGATAGTCTGTTATATAGTAAGCCCTCAGAAACTATCCACTGGAAGAGCAACAAAATGGCAGCATGAAAGGGACCTCTGAAAAACTCCCCTGGAGATGCCAACTATTAATAATAAAACATCTATAACTCAATTATAGACTCTACACAATGCATAATCACAGCTAAGAAACCTGTTCCTCACATTAAGGTACCTGCAAGTGGGCAAAGGTTTAAACAAAGGAGAAATAAAAGGGGAAGTGCAGAGACGCGGGCCATGTGAGGTCCCCACTTGGAACTCACCACTGGGGGAGGGAGGAGGAAGAAGGTGTTGGGAGAATGCTCCTTCCAGACCTCATTTGGTCCCCAGGACAGAGGAAAAGAGGCCCAGAGGTGGGGGTGTGAGATACCACAACCAGACCTCACTTTGGTCCCTAGGAGGTGCTGACAGGTCCACAAAACACAAAGGTCAGACTTCACTCTGATTCCAAGAGGAGGGGGAGCAACCCGGTGGTAAGGAAGTGCAGTGTAAATGCTCCAGCTGGGAAGGAGAAGGAGAGAGGGGGCTGTGGGTGCCCTTCTCAGTTCACAACCAGCATGGTCTGAGAGACCAGTGTACAGGACAGAACCCAGGCTCAGGGCAGAGTCCTTGGGGCAAACCAAGAACAGAAATGCAAAAGCCCATAAACTACTCCCGTGACCTCGCAGCTCCAGGAAGAAAACAAAGGCACAAACCCTGATACCCCACCCCTACAAAAAGAAAGGCACAATTACACCCAAACTACCTACAGGACCCTGCAGCCCCAGGAAGAAAACAAAGGCGCAAAAGCCCCTCCCCCACAGACCTCTAGCTGCCCAGTACCAGCAGCCAACACCAAAGAAACTGCAGCAGTGAGGGTCAGGTTAAGGAGCAGAATATCTACAGAGAGGCTACTAGAATGAGAAACAGGAGAAAGGGAGCCAAAATAAATTGAACAAGAGACAAAAAAGTAAAAAGAGATGGGAACAGATGACCCATCAGAAACAGAGCTCAAAGCAATGACTATAAAAATGCTTAGAGAACTTAATGATAATTTCAACAGAGAGATACCAAGCATAAAGGAAGACATACAAACCATTACAAAGGACCAGACAAAAACAACGATTATATTAACTGAAACAAAGAATGGAATAAAAGTCACCAAACCAGATAAAGTAGAAGCGCAAAGCAGTGACTTGCAAGAATAGCCAGCAGAAAACACCCAATGAGAACCACCAATAGAAAAAAGAATAAAAAAAAAATGAGAATGGTTTGAGATTCCTCTGGGACAACATTAAGCATAAAAACATTCACATCATAGGCCTACCAGAAGGTGCAGAGGAAAAGCAAGGGATCAAGAACTTATTTGAAGAAATAATGACAGAAAATTTTCTTAACCTGGTGAAGGAAATAGACATACAAGCCCAGGAAGCACAGAGTCACAACCAAGATAATCCAAAGCAGGAACACACCAAGACACATCATAATTAAAATGGCAAAATTTTAAGAAAAAGGGAAAATTCTAAAAACAGGAAGAGAAATGCAAGTAGTAACTTATAAGGGGACACCTATTCAACTCTCAGCTGATTTCTCATCAGAAGATTGGTAGAAAATATTCAGAGTGGTGAAAACCAAGGATCTACAATCAAGAATAATGTATCCAACAAGGCCAGTACTCGAAATTGAAGGACAGATAAAGAGTTTCTCAGATAGGAAAAAGCTAAAGGAATTGGATCACCACCAAACCAGTACTACAAGGAATGTTAGAGGGACTTCTTCAAGATGGGAGGAAAGATGGGAGAGTGGGTAAAATAAGAGAAAGGGACGGAGAAGTTTAGTTTGATTGGTACAAGGCAATAATCAAGGAGATACAGGGTATAACATGGGACTATAGTCAGTAAAGCTGCAGTAATTTTGTGTGGTGTTAGATAGGTACTAGATTTGTTGGGATGATGGGAGAAGAGTGGGCAGGGCAGGTAAAAAAGGGGAAAAAATCAAGTACAAATTCATAGTCACAGAATAGTCACAGGGATATAAAATGCAGGATAGGACATATAATCAACAACACTGTAATAACTATGTATAGTGTTAGGGGGGGAAACCAGATGTATCAGAATGAGGATTTAGTAAGTTATAAAAATGACTCATCTCTCTGTGGTACACCTGAAACCATTATAATATTGTATGTAAAATGCAATTAAAAAGTTAAAAAAAAAGAAACTTCACTGAATGGATTGAATGAACTATCCTTTCATCCTTCACACTGAACACTGTACTTAGATCTTGGCAAAATAGGTTTCTGCCCTGTGTTCACTCTGGCCTCCCTCAGTCCACGCACCTCACCACTGGGCAAGGAGTCCAGGGAGATAAAAGGATGTATTCATATATCTTCCCCTTCTAGATGATACTTCAATTACTGAGAACTCTGAAAATTCTTGCCCAAATACCTCTAATCCAATTTCGGGGCCTGCTGAAGCTTCTATCCCAGGTCTGTCCTAAGGATCTTGGGCATGCATGCAGATGTCCAGAGGCAAGCACATTAAACCACTTTGTGGTGCCAGACAGAGCCAGGGAAGACAAGAGGAAGAGGCTGAGCTCTACCACATTCTGATATAAAACTAAGACTTATAAATTCTAGTAATTCCTTTTAAGTCATTATGAAGGTATATTTACCAAGATAAAAAACAGAACATATTTAACAATTTCTTAGCCTAATTTAGATAAAACCTTTAAATATTTAGGCCAAGTGTGGTAAATAAAAGATTGCCCTCGGTCTCACCAATATTACAAGGAGGACTCCTCTCACTCAGAATAAAGTTTGATTGTCATCAGCCTAGTTTTATTAATTTCTTAACTAGTAAAACAGAGTTAAAATAACATAGGAATAAAATCAGGAATAAAGAGAATATTAAGGTTATTTTCTCATTTCAATAGTTAAATATTACATGAAAAACTGTTCCAGGATTTAAACTTATAACTCTCAAATCCACCTTTTTTCTTCTGTACCACACAGGCTCTCTAAAAGCAGCTAATTTACTAATGACTAAATTGAAATATTAGACAAACATCTCCATATCAATTAAACTCTCAAATATTGATTTTGAAATACTGAAACTTTATGCTTAATGTGTTTCATAAATCTTAAAATAAGGTCAACTGTTCTTCTGAAAGAACTGGTATAGTTAAAAATTGGTCTTTCTTTCCATCTATCTTATGAGGACTAGTTTCCCATATTTAATACATATTACAGAGAGAAATTTCAGTTAAAATTTTTAGTCATACTCCCATATGTAGCAACTAATTCACCTGTTCTTTTCTAGGTTCTTATCATTTTCTACAGCTTACCTAGGTATGTGTTACTGAGAATCAGACAATCACCAGTCCAATATAAGACAGTGGACAGAAATATCAAAATGTTGGACATCATCTGCAAAGTTACTGGAAACCAAATAGAAGGCACCATGTATTCAAATACCAGACAAAACCATGGACTATGACTTGTTCTTACCACCACACCTCATACATGCCAGGTTCTATGCTAGGTGGTGGTGATATATAACACAAAATCTCTACCCTCTAAATCAAGTTTATCCAACCTGTGGTCCATGGGCCACATGCAGCCCAACACAAATTCGTAAACTTTCTTAAAACATTATGAAAATTATGCATGGACCACTTCTTAGTTCATTAGCTATCATTAGTGTTAATGTATTTTATTTATGGCCCAAGACAATTCTTCTTCCTATGTGGCCCAAGGAAGCCAATAGGTTAGACACCCCTGCTCTAAATGCTGTCTAGTAGTCACATCACTTTAACAATTTGGTAAAGATAGATAGATATGGGATCATAGGGGAGAGAGCAATTAACTCTACCAAAAACTTCACAGGTGTTAAAGGAAGAGTAGGAATTTACTAGGCAAAAAAAGGGGAAAGGACAGTCAAGGGAAAAATGATTATTATAATAGATATAAAGCAATAAAAATATCAACAGCTAACATATATTGAATGCTTGCTACATGCTAAGCATGGTGTACAAATTATCCTATTAGAGTAGCGGTACTCAAGCTGTGGGTCATGACCCCTTTGGGGGTTGAATGACCCTTTCACAGGGGTCGCTTAAGACCATCGGAAAACACGTATCAGATATTTACATCACGATTCATAACAGTAACAAAATTGCAGTTATGAAGTAGCAACGAAAATAATTTTATGGGGGTCACCACAACATGACTGAGAAACTGTATTAACGGGTTGCAGCATTAGGAAGGTTGACAACCACTGTATTAGATTCTCATAATAACCTTGTGATCTTTATCTGGTTCATAAATGAGGAAACTGAGCAGTTAAATAATTTGCTAAAAATCATACAGCTATACAGAGGTGACACCAATAGAGATCATACAAAACTAAGCTGCGAATAATCATGACTTGTTTAAGGAAATATAAATAGGTAGACATAGTACAGCAAAGGATAATAATGACAGGAATCAGCACTGGGGATACCACAGTCAATAAGAAAATAGACACCAGCCCTCCCTTAGTAGAGATTATGTCTACTCCAAGAAGGAAACATTATCTCCCATCTTATAGATGTAGGAACTAAGATTTGGAGATGTTAAGTAAACTGTTTAGGGTCACACTTTAATAAGTAGCGATGAGAACTGAACCCAGTCTGTCTGACTCAAAACCCAAATTCATTCCACTTTACCAATAGCCTCTCTATTATTCATTCATACCACAGAAGTGTATCAAGAACCTACTGTATGTCACGCACTATGCTAGGAATAGAGAGGTGAAAGATGTAAGTCCTTGGCTTCAGGAAATTTACAGATTGGTCAACAGAGTCAAGCACTCCAAGAACTACACTACAGAGAGACAAATGCTATACTTACTATATATAGGGTCCTACAGAAGCACAAGGAGGAGTACTAAGCCTAGCATGAGCCAGGGAATGGAAGAGAAGTAGTGATAGTAAGAAAGCTGGAGTCCATTAGGAAAGCAATAGTGAAGAATAGTGGAAGAGTGTTTTAGGGAAGGGAAAAATGTATAAGAAGATACAGAGACCTATCAGAACACAGCTTACCTTTGGGAACTCTAAGTTTGCTTAGTCTTGGGCTATGCCTTGAGAAGTAAGTGGTACTATGCAAAGACAAAACTAGGGAATCAGGTAGCAGCCAGATCTCAAGAGTCTGGATGCTTAAGTAATATGCCTACTATCGAGACAGAAGCCATTGATCCATTCTAAGGACAGGAGTGTTTTTAAAAATTTCATATGATCACAGATGAGAAGACAAGTTGAAGGGGGCAAGCCCAAAAGTAAGAATACCAATCAAGGGCTACTGCATTAATCCAAGAGTCAGGGACACATCTGAGAAATATTTGGAAGGTAAATCACACTTGGTAATAAGATAGCAACTCTGACTACATTGTGAGTGTGTTTTTAAAGTATCAATAAACAAGGATAAAACCACACAAAACTATAATGTCCAATAGGAAAAACTGAGAGTGACCATACCAAAATTCAGAGTCAGTGCCACACTTACTAAGAAAACTTACATATTTTATAAGTCACTTTAAGTTATAATAAAGCTAGTACAATCTACTTTTTAATCTTAAGCATTGATAGAACTAGGAACATTTCTTAGTCAACTTCCTCTCTCTATTAGATAAATGGCTCCTTTAGGTACACTTTATGAAGATGCTTCTCAAGAAAAAAACAGAAGTTGGATGACCATGTGTCAGGGGTTTATTTAAAAACGATTTTCATAGTAGATCACTTTTAAAGTTACCTTCAAACTCAAGATTCTAAAGAAGGAAAGCCATAACAAGTATATCACAACTACTAAGTATTTCAAGTATAGATCTCTATAGCTATCTAATGAAGGTGAATCACAGAATAATTTTAAATATTGTTCTGATACGATTAACAGTTTTCTCAATACTTAAAACCCTAACATAACCATATTCTCAACTGCTTAGGTAGAATGAATAGCATACTTTTTAAATCTTAAGATTATGAAATTAACTACAGTTCCAAATTCCTTAAAAATTCACAGTAAGTAATATTCAAAATTGGTTATAGAACTGTATGACATCTCAAACAGAAAAATGATTATCTCTACTTCACTCTCTCCAAGCCCTATGTCTGTAACTAGCACTGAGGGGGAAAAAAGATCTCATTTGGTTGAAGTAGGAAAATGCCTTGCAGCATGCAGAAGAGCCAGCCATCATTTCAGATCTCTAAATAGCTTCCTCTTCCCAATAGTTAAAAAAGACTGACACCATGTCACAAGCTCTTACAGAGATTCTTTGATTCAAGGAGCTACTCAATGAAATCCAGGATTCATTTCTGAATACAGTGAATCCCAAGTCAGTGAATAGACTCTGAAATTATAAGGCAGAGTCGGTAAATTGGCATGAGGAAATAAATCCTTTACTTTCAGAGTCTAGGGACAAAATGGCAAATCCAGTCACCAAAATAATCAACACGCATACTCTCAATAAATACTTTAGATGAAAATAAAATTCTATCACAAGGTTCCTATAGGAAAATTCTATGTCACAGCAGGGAAAATATAAACAGATTTCCACTTCTGGCCAAGATGGAGTAACAGGAACTAAATTTACCCTCCTGTCTGAAACAACTGGGGGAAAATAAGAAACAGCCAAAATGTAAGAAGCAACTTTTTGTATTTGTTTTTCAAGACAATAGACACGAGGCAACAAAGGAAAATAAATCCTGGATAGAGGGGAAACACAAAATATGAGCCTAACAAGTGCCCTAGCTTACTGCCTTAAAAGAATTTCTAGGCCACAGAACAGGGATGGAGGACCCAGGCAGGGCACAGTGTTCTCCTTGAGTTGAGGAGACAAAATCTTAAGTCCTGAGATAGCAAGGTGACTATGGCAGGGTACTTAAGAAGAGAGAGCTGCACAGATAGATCCAGAGACCTGAGGAGGGTATCTCTCAAGTCTTCAGCTAAGTACTTATATAATATACATGTGAGCAAGCTACCCCAGGACAGTGAAAGAACCACCAAAAATGATTAGAGGGAGCACATCCAGAGGCCACACAGGTCCAGAAACAGTTCCTGTTCCCACCAACCAGAGTACTCAGAAGAGTTTTGCCTCAATAGTGCAACGAAGTGGTACTCCCTAACACAACTTAAAAGCTAGATCTGAAAAGATCAAACTATTTCCAAGTTAACTGTATCCCAAAACAAAGCTCAAGAATATTTAATGGAATATAAATATATCCAGCATCCAACAAGGTAAAAAGTTCCAAAGGTGCGTCATCCAATAAAAATTATCAGGCCTACAAAAGCAAGAAAACAGAATTCATAAGGAGAAGAAAAATCAATCAAAACCAACCCTCCATCAGAAATGACAGAGGTAGAAATATAAACCCGGACATTTAGCCAGTTATAACTGAATTCTTTATGTTCAAGAACCTAGAGAAAAGACGGAGCACAAAAGCTAATGTGGAAGATACTAACAAAGACTGCATTTCTAGAGATAAACCTACAATGTCTGAAATGAAAAATATGCTGGATGGGATGAACAGATTATACATTAAAGAAAAAAGATAAATGAACTTGGAGACATGGCAAGATCACCCAAATGAAACAGAGAAGACTGAGAAAAAATTGAACAGAACATCGGTGAACATCAAGCAGCCTGATACACATGTAATTGTACTTCCAAAAGTGGGTAAGGGAGGAAAAAAAGAAATAAATTGTGTGTGTGTATGTGTGTGTGTAAATAATGTCCAAATTTTTTTCAAATCTGATACAAACTACAAACCCACAGATCCCAGAAGTTCAATGAACTCCAAGCACAAGATACATGAAGAAAAATAACGTTTCACTTACAAAGTATTCTAACTAACAAATTCTATATCCAAATGTAATCTAGAAATTACTTAGACTAAGGCTAACGTTTGGGTTAACTTTCTTGGCATAATTTCAACTGACAATTGAATAGAGTACATTAAATCAAACATTAAGTACTTAACAGAGATCTTAAATAATTTCAAAATAAGGAAAATACAGTTTTTAAAACAATGTATATTTTGTTACCCTATTGAGTAAATAATTCATTAAAACAAATTTGTGTTGATCTTATTTTAGCAAATTATTTTTTTAAAAGCTAAAGCATACTTCTTCTTTTTTTTAATTTTCTTTTTTCTTTAATTTACATAGAAGTCATTCAGAACGGAATTAGGACACTGAAAAAACTTTTAAAGAAACCAAGGGGTGGAACTGAAAACAGAAGCAGATTTGAGGTTTGGAATGAAGCTAGCTCTCCCTCAAAAACAACCTGGCAACCACTATTTTGGAACACTATTACTTACAAAATATACACATATATTTTTAAGTATAAACTGTACTCAAAGTGGAAACAAACCAAAATATTTTTAGCACCTCAGCTAACTATTCAGGACTCAAAAAAAAAAACTAAATTATTTAGAAAAAGAATCTTTCAAATAAAAACCATTAAAGTGGAAACTAAAGTAACGCATTTTCCTATTTTTGTACACACACCTATTTTTTTAGAATTCAGCACAATAATTTAAAATTTTCTGTCTAAAAACAAACAAGGAAAGAAACATAGAGGAACAAGTTCTGAGTATCTACTATAATGGCTACCCTTCCTGTTCTGCGTGTTCCCTAAAACAAAGGTCAATTTAATTATTCTACCATTTTGCTTAGGACACAGTGGGATAGTTCAAAGATAAAAAAACAGTTCCATGCAAGAACTGCCAAAAATACTCGTATATTTACTATTCCTGGAAATAACTGTCTACATTCCTCTCATCTTTATTAAGGAAAAAAATATAGACACACATTTAGAGAATGTACATATTTCTTTGGGTGACTATACAAATAAAACACTTTTGGAAAACTTATACATAGCAGTATAATACTTCACTGTAGGATCAACATATACATGAAAAACAGCACACAAATCTCTTTGAGCACACAAACTGAGAAGTTACCACTGGAATAATTATTTGACGTCTACCGTCTTTTAAATAGAAAAATCTAAAATAAAAAATAATTTACGGTATAATATAAAATAGATGGTTTATCTATTATTAGCCTAATAGCAGCAGACTTATTCTCTAGTAGCATTTATTAATAATGCACTAAAATCCCACATATATAGATGAGAATGTCATGAAATTGAAAGTTCCAAACTACACTTGTAATCAGATTCTACTCAAGAGAAATATGGCTAAATGCACATTATTTTGAGCACAACTGTAATATTCAGAATTTGATCTTCTACAGATATACTTAGAATACATGTATGCTACAATAACTACCATGATAAAAATGAAGTTTTTTTCACTGATCCATCTATCAATATGATTTCAATATTCAATTCCCATCTCAAAAACTTTCCTACTTAATACAAATCCAATATCATAAACATAAAAGACAAAGATGTGCCTACTAAATCATTACCTAGTTGTCACCAATATTTTAGTTACTGCATTTCAAAAGTAGTTCTATTATCTTAAAAGGATCCCTCAAATAGTAATCTAATAACTCACACAATAAATCATCTAACTCAGGCTAATAACTCAGTTATTATAAGCATTTAAATTACTTGCTACATCAAGTTTCTCACCAATCAGAACTATTGTTTAAAATTCTGTCTTCTGAAATCTGTTATTACTTCACCAGTTTCAAATTTTGAACCATGTCTTTTTAGACACAAAGGTTAATAAGAAACATTTCTGCATCAACTGCACATAACTTCACAATAAAGGCTCTTTCCCCCACAGGAACTATTCTCATTCTCTCATTTGACCACATTATCAAAGAGAACACAATGTGGTTCGAATTTCAGTATTTAAGACAATAGTGACAGACAATACATGGTTTGTGGAATGAAAAATTAAAGTTTCACAATTTTAACAGGTATAATCACTGGGTTGTGATAAATAGGCTGGGCATGTAAGATCATCACTCTTTTCAAGGTCCAATTGTTAAACCATGTGAATTTTTCTGGCCAAAGAACCAAATTAGGAGCTTAAAACATAAAATCTCTAAATTCACAGTATGCAATTTGTCAAAGAAAACAAGTTACCTAGAAAAGAAGAACAGAACACTTACATCTGGAGCATGACCTGGTTCAAGAATACCCCATCCACCAAAGCCACATATTCATCCAGGTTGGTTCCATTTCCTGCAGCCAGAGGTCCAAACGTTTTAACCTAGAACAGTAAGATCATCACGACACGAACGCCCAGCTTCATCTCTGCAGCCACAAATAATGCAGCAAAATATACAATAAATAACACCCTACTTACCCAAGTGACCAAGGGGCTGGTCATGAACTGCTCCAGAAGAGGAGTAAAGATCTCGTTCTCCATTTTACAGATAATGTATTTGAAAAAAAGGAACTATCACAAAAATACGCCTAGGCAACTGGTCACTAAACGTTGAACAAGTAGAAATCAATGAAAGTCCATTTTGGCACAGGGAGAAAACCCCATCGTGGAGGGGAGAAAAACTCTCCCTCCTCAAAAAACACCCCAGAGGGAAACGAACCGAAATCCCAAGAAGTGGCTTCGACAGCAGCCACGAGCCGCAGTCTGCGCTGGAAATGTCTGTACCGGGCAGAGAAAAGGCATCTGGAGGAGGAGGAAAGGAAAAGGGGCTGGAGCAGCAAGACAAAAAGCCCGTGAAGGTTGCCCAGCTCCTGGAAGAGCCAGACCAGCGAAGCTGCCTCCAATGAATTAATCCCAACGTGGGCTAAATGAAATACCACATTAGATAGGACCGCGAGCGGCCTCCCAGCTCGACCTCCGCGTTCCGCTCAACACGTTTCACTCACCAGTGGGCATGGAGCCGCTTGAACCAGCGGAGCCTCCCCTGCCCGCAGCGACTCACCAAGGACAGGCAGGGCTGGCCCCTTTCCCCCAAGCAGACACCATCCCTCCGCCACCCTCCGCCTCGCTTCCAGCCCCCTTCCCCTCCCGGGGGGGTGGGGGCTTGAATGTGTGTCTTTAACCTCCCAGTTTTCTGAACCCCGCCAGCCTCTTCAGGGCACCTCTGGGAAACCCTAGCAAAAAAAGCACCACCGCGCTCCAGCCTAATCCTCTGCCCTCTCTGGAGCAGCCGGAGGAACGGCCTCAGAACCGCAGTGCCGCATCACACCCCTTTCCTCGCGGCCCAACCCACGCCGCGATCTCGCCGTCAAAAAAAGAGCGCGGCTCCCTCCGCGCTCATATCCTTCCGCCGACTCCCCGCCCCTCCTGCGCCGCAGCCTCTGGATTGTGGGAGAAGAAAACCGCTGCATGAGCGCGCTCCCGAGCAAGCGCGTCCCCGGGCCGGCCCCGCCGCCGCCCAGATCTTGGCGGCTGGCGCGGGCGGGGACGTTCTGTCGCTGCAGCTGCTGCAGTGACCGGCGCCTCGCTCAAGCCCAGGGTCTGGGGGCGGGAATGGGGAAAGCAGAGGAAGGGTTCTGTCTGCTCGCTTGCTCAAACATAATTATAGTTTATTTCCTCCCTGAGTGACTTCTTTGATGTGTGAAGGAAAGGGAACGAAATTCTTCTCTTTTAAACATGAGAGCTGCAGACAGCCTTTTCGGACAGTTTGATTTGATCTGTTAAGCGTGCTTTCGCAAGCAAAAGGGAATAGGCAAACTCACTGCAGCCACCAGCAGCGGAGGGACTTGAGCCGCAAATTTGGGATTTTTTGTTTTTGTTTTTCTGGTTTCTTCTCCTTTTTAAAATCCACTAAAGCGTGAATGCTCTCGAAAGTTGCAAGTGAATGTAGTAAGATTTCAAATAACCAAAACCGTCTTTCAACATGTTGGTATTTCTGACTGGCGCAAACATGACTCAGATGTTTGACTATTTGGCCATTAAAAAAAATCCAAACAAAATCAAGAGCTACTAAGAAGAAACAATTGGAAGTCATCCAAGTTGGGTGATAAATAAACAGATTACATATTTGTCACAAATCTCTATGCTATGCACGACTGGAATTATCAAAGTAATTTTAGCAGTGCTCCAGCAAAAGCAAATGTTATTCCTCTTCATTTCAAATGAAAATGAAGACCTTTTCCCTGGGACAAAATATGCATGTAAAACAATTTTTTTGAAAGAATAAATATAGTTTTGCAATGTGTGCTGTTTACATAAACATCTACTTTGATTACTTAGATAATGTTTTAAATTAGTAGCAAAAACGTTTTTGTCACTGAATTTTTAAAAAAAGCACCACTTCTTAATTACTAGGTAGTTGAGAGCCTGAGCTCTAGAGTCTTCCTGCCTGATCAAATTCCAGGCTCTGGCACTTACCAGCTGTGTGAGCCTAGGCAACATACTAAACCTGTCTGTTTCACTTCCTTAATGTATAAAGCAGGGATAGGAATAGGGTTAAATTAAATACCAACTTATAGTAAGTGCTCTGTAAAAGTTATTGACTTTTTTTCATCATTCTTCCCCCCAAATGAACAATCTTTAGGAACAAACTTGAAATCTAACCTCTCTTACTTTACTTCAGTTACAAGAGAAAGACTCTTGCTTTGGAGAGCAGAAAAATGCCGGGCCAGCCTTGGTTCATTCTATTATAGTTGCTAGCAATCCTTTACTTCTGTTCTTGATGACTCTTTCTTAATCACAGCCCTTTATTTGGAAATGCAGACCAAGAGACAGCAAGCACCAAGATGGAAGCATTGCTTTCAGCAGCAGCCCAATGCCTGACAGGTCCACTTTTCTTTGTAATCCCCCAGAAGCTTGACTAAAAACATGGAAGTTTTCATGCCTATATTGGGGTTTATCTTACCAAGCTGCTTCATTCATAGATGAAAAACCCATAAAGTATTAACATCAAGTACAAGAAGTCAGGGGCATTTTCGACAGTGAGGGCCAAAGGGTTTACACAGCAGTTGTATGTTACAATAGCATTGTTTATCCAGTCTACATTTAGTAGCTAGTCTTCACAGAAATCTGGATTCCCTTCTAAAACCAGATGGCCTCACATGCTTCCTAGTCTATCTTTAGGTTTTACACACACACACACACACACACACACACACACTCAACAGAGAAACATGAGGAGTTAATTGTAAAAACAGGAAGCTGTAGACCAGACTGAGGTCTAGAGCAACTTATTTGAAAACCTACCAATTCACAATTCTCTAGTTTAACAGCAGCCTTAGAAATGCTTTATAATATCTCAAGAGTACAATCAGGAAACTTCTCTGTCTGGCAAAAGAGAGATTGTACATTTACACAACTTAATGGTCTTTAAATTGCAATGTCCTGTAAGATTAAATCCAAAAGTTTGTTCCAATTCTCCTTTCAATTGGAAAGAGATTTCTCAAGATTTCTTCAAGTTACTTTTGTTTTGTACTTTAATTTATTTGTCCTGAATTCAACCTTTCCTAGAATGTTAAATCTAGCAGAAAAGGACTTTGGAAAAATCATACCCATCTGGTTGGGGTCAAAATTATTTGAAAAAAAAAAATTATTTGCAATGCTCTCTTCTAACCAGAAGTTTTAATGGTTGAAATGGACCATGACCCCATTTAAGAATCACAAAAGATTCTCCCTAACCCATGCATTATAATTGAGGCTCTCCCTTCAAGTTACACATACATAACACTACTCCTGTAGCAAAAGCACACATGAACCTTCATCTTGATCTACACTATAGGAAGTGGTAGAGATAGACTTAACCCAAACCAGACTCCTTGGTGATAAATATGTCTCTTTGTAAATAAATATTTGCAAAGCTAATCATATCCCTAAGCTAGTATACTAAAAATAACAAATACAATAGCAGAATGGTTCCAAAAAATGCAAAGAACCCAAATTCCCATGAACTGATATATTAATAAATAAAATGTGGTATAGCCATACAATGGAATATTATTTGGCAATAAAAAAGAATGACATGCTGATTTGTGATGCAACATGGATGAACCTTGAAAACATTATGCTAAGTTAAAGGAGCCAGTCACAAAGGACTACATTTATATGTACGATTCCATTTATATGACATTTTGAGAAGAGACAAATCTATAGAGACAGAAAGTGGATTAGTGGTTGCCTAGGCATGGGAAGGTTGGGAGGAAATGGGGTTTATGGCTTAGGGGTATAGGGTTTCTTTTTGAGAAAATGAAAATTTCCTAAAATTGTGGTGATAAATGCACTGTTATGTGAATATATTACACTGAAAATCATTGAATTGGACACTTTAAATGGCTGAATTGTTCATTATTTCTGGGGGGAAAAAGCTGTTTTTAAAAAAAGAATGGCACCATTGTCTCATGAATATTTAAAAAGGAATGGCAGCAAGAGATCCAATCTCTCATAGAGTTTACAAAGGAGTCTCTTAAGTCCTCTCGATCCAATTTAGGTGAATGAACTCACCTAAAAACATATAAGGCATATCTTTTAATTATCCAACATAGTTTTAAGACAAAATATAATACAATGAGAGGGAGAGTGAGACACAAAGAGAGAATAGGTATGTTGCTTAACTTCTTTGAGCCTCAGCTATAAAATGGGCATACTGATTTCATTCCCTGCTGGACATCTGCTTAGACAGTAGACTTGTTGCTCTGTGTTCTATCTCAACTGGGCAGAGGAAAAGAAAGCTGGAAGGCGATAAGAGGGCAAAGAAAGCGATCTTCCTCTCACTTTAATCTTCAGTTGTTCCTCTCAAATAACCTAGCACTGTATTCCAAAGTGAACCATCACAAATTTACCATTATATTCCATGCTACCATTCCATTGGAAATGCCCTTTCCTACTTTCAACCCACATCAACTCCCACTTCTTCAGGATTTAAGTGTCACTCCATGTTAAGCATTCCTTTTCCAGGATTGAGTTGACCACTCCCTGTTTTGTGCCTGCATAGTATTTCATCTTCCTTTATTTCTGTAACTTGCTCTGAAAGGCATGTGTTTGCTCACATGTTCTTCTTCTGAGTAGATGGGGAACTCCTAGAAAGTAACATGTTCTATTCATCTCTGTATCCCTGGCATTTACGACAGCTTCTTGCTATCATGGCACTCTCTGTCAATTTGTCAAAGAGTCATCCTTCAACCACTTTAAATTCCTAACAAGTGGCAAGAGTTTGCATCAGACAAACTTCCAAAAAGGACTATTATAATTAACTAATTATTTAGAGGAGGCATTGGCTGGAAAGCACTGTTTGCCAGTAAATTTGAAGAACTAAAAAAATACTGAGACCATAAAATAAATGGCTTTGGAAACAGATTTTCCCCAACTCTAGATAATTTTTCTTCTCAGAAAAAAACTTAGGATACATAAACATCATGTAATCTTTTATTTCTCAAACAGCATATAATGATATTTATCCTTTTCAACACCCAAATTGTATTTCATTTTTTTTTATTTTGAAGAAAATCTTCTAAAAATGTTTTATAATTGTTTAAGCTTTATTGAACAGTATTTCTGAAAAGAAATTGACCTTTTATTAGTGAAATATATCACAATTGACCTTTATTATTGTTTTGTGCTTTTACTATAATGATGTATTTAGAGACTCTTAAGAAGTGCAAGGGTACATTCACATGTCCCAGACAACTATGTTTTGAGTTTTTATTTTACTTTGAGTAGTTTTTCTATTTTCTCTCTTGGTTCTTGGTTTTTGCTGCTGACAATAATCTATATTGATAGTCCCCATTCTAATTTTCTGCTTCTAATTTACAGTGGCCAGGAAATTCATAGATTGTTAAAACAATCTGAAAGAATGAACCATTTCTGAGTGAGGCCCTGATGGGCTCTTCTATGACTAAAGTCCATGAATTCATGGCAGGCCTAAAAGTGTCTCTTGGTATATGTTTTTGCTTACTTTCAGTTTCTTGGTCTTATTTAGGTAAGGTGGTTCCACCCTATTTCTTTAACTAATTTGCTGTGATGTGACATGAAATAATCTTGTAAATTAACTAGTTATTTCCAGGGTATAACTGTCCTATCATGTGATCAAGTTCCTTCTGTTTGCAAGGTTCCTCTTTAACTCCTTAAATCTATGCAATAGGTGGTGACTCATTTGTATTTACAGTGTTGCTGGTGGAAAGATATTAAACAAATGGAAACCTGATAGAGGAGAAAATAAAAACATGTACAAAAGAGGAAAATATTATCAAAAAGACTTCTAAATGGTGAAAAAAATCTCTCTTCTATTCTGTCCCCTTATTCCCAGTCTTTACTATCTACCCATTTTCATCTTGTAGACAGACATTAGGAATACCTAATTAAAAAGAACCCAGCATATGTCAGAACAAATGATAGATCATTAATAAAATAAACAAAAATTTCATGTGGCAGGCACTATTCTCACAGTGAAGACCATGGAAATATAATTGATAAATGATATATCGTGGCTCAAAAGCTTAAGACTGTTTAATAAAAGAAACACAAAATGGCTAGCCTTGAGTATATCAATACCATTTTTAAGGCATCATTTGAATTTACCATACAGCATTCCCTTTAAAATATATCAGCAAATAGGTTTCCACATAAAGCACTATGTTGCACCCAACTACTGACAATAAATGTGGGCTAAAACAATTAAATACTTATAATCAAAGAAAAAAATGTAGATCATCCATATAAAAAATACAAAATACAAATGATAATAAACATTACAAATGAGAAAATACAAAGATATTTTATTTCCTTCTGTTAAACAGAAGTAGGAAGATAAATTAAAATTGCATATGCTAATATAAGCGAGTATGTATTTAGTGTTCTGCTATTGAAAGTTAAATTTTACATGAAACTTTAAAAAGTATAAATGTAAATGTTTTATTTACATTTTCAACCAATGTGTGCCAGTTGAAATTTTTCTTAATATATTAGCTTGAGAAGAGTTCTCAGACTCAATTTATTACTTGAATTTTTGTAACCTAAAGATATGTTTTTGGTTTCTTAAACTAAAATAACAATACAAAATATTCAGTACATGGAATTAAACATGTTTCATATTTTAAGAATTATTTTATTTTATCATTATAAAAATAATACATTTCATTTTCATGTATGGAAAAATCAAAACACATAAAGAAGAAACCAAAAAATCAAACATAATTCTGTCACTCAGTGGTTAATATATTGCTTTATTTATTTCACATAATTTAAAAAACTATACCATTGTCATAACACCATTAGAAAATATAACAATGATCAAAGTTTGGACATGCCTGTCAGTTTAAATTAATCAATAAATGGAATTCAAATGCATTTTAATAACAATAGTCATCATATGTTAAGTGTATAGAACTACCAGTTTTTAAAACATCAAAGCCCAAATTCTCATAAGCATATCTAAAACTTGACTAATAAACCCTGCAAAAGAATAAAAATGTGGTCTCTGGGTTTAAAGTAAAATTGGGGTTATGGATTCCATATTTCTCAGTGCATTCTCACTTTCTTCATTAGTCAGTATTTATTGAGCAACCATATGTGTGAGATAGCATATTGAGTATGCAAAACACAGAGAAGATTGTATCTAAATGAGGCCAAAAGAAATAAAATGGCAAATATATGATTCAATCAATTAATTCAGAGGTCAGCAAATGTTTTCTGTAAAAGGCTAGATAGTAAATATTTTAGTCTTTGTGGGACATAAGGTCTCCTCTGCAACTTCCATGGTAGCATAAAGCAGTCATTGACTATGGGCAAAGAAATAGGCATTGATGTGTTGTAGTAAAACTTTATTTGCAAACAGAGACTGTAGGCAGGTTTGGCCCCCAGGCCATTATTTGTTGACCTTTAAACTTGTATTTGCTATAGTTACACTGAATGCAAGCAAAACAAAAGACAGGATTAAATTTTTTCCAGTCAATTAACTTTATAAATAATTAAATGAACCAACCAACAATACAGTGTGCAGAAGAGTTAGTCCAAAAGTTGTTTGGAAACTGATTCCATTATTCTAAAGTATCAAGTATAGTTCAAATTGCTTTCAATTTCTCATGATGTTTCCATTGAAAACCTTTCCCCTGGATTTAAAACCATTTGGGCGGCGGGGGGCGGGGGTGGGGGTGGGGGTGGGATTCTTTTGAGATCCAGCAAGAAGCAGGGGCCACCTTTGAAATGTTTAACAAGAGAATTTAATTGAAGGGATGACTTAGAGAATTTAATGAAGGGAGTTACATGAACCAACAGAAGATGGTAAATCACCCAAGGAGTAGCAAAAGCAGGGAGTGCTTCCATCCTAAGCATGAATGGACAAAAAGGGGTAACTGTGTTACCAGAACCCTGAAAGACTATAGTCTTAGAAGAGGATCCACTAAATAGGAACTATGTTTATAGAGAATGGGGCCAGTGCCATCATCATGCAGAAGGAAAAATTAGAAAAGAATATCCCGATCTCTCTGTCTTCTGATTTATGTTGCTGCCCAGGGCTCTCCCCTGCTACAGCCCATGAGAAGCAGAGAGCAAGAGAATCCACATAATACAGTCCATAGAGGTCAGACCCAGGCACAGAGAAAGATAAAGAGATAAAAAATAAAAAACCTCAAAACTCCCCAAAAGCAGATTATCTAGCATAGGGTTGCGTGTAAAAACTGGAGAGCAACTAGAACCATGTCTATAGATTCTTTGATAGTCATACAAAATGGCAATTCTTTCCAAATTTAAGAAGCTTAAATTTGGTGGAATGCCATGATGAAACAGAGGGAACTGAAATATGTTTACAATAAAATGCCATAAAATTTGTGGCATATGGTTTGACATACATGATCTGTTACTGCAAGGTATAAACCAAAATTTGTTTTGACTGACTAGTATAAAATATGAGTGCCTTGAAGTGTCTTGTACATGGTATATGCTCTATGTTAGTTGAATAAATAAGTTTGTTAAAAATAATAATTTTTATAACTTTAAAGAACTTGATTTTTAAGTAGCAGGAAATGTAACTTATTAAAAGATATTTTTTTAATAGCAAAATTATATTAACATAACTTTGGGGAACTTGTGATTCTCTTATCTGTTTCCCCAACTCACAGCAAAAACTGGAAGCTCTACATACAAAACAACTTTCACCAAAACCCATTCATTCAACGTTTATTTACAATGTCTCTGAACTTCAAATCATGAGTCATCATTGTGTTTAATAAGAGCAAAATGAATAACAAATCATTATTTATATTTGAGAAAGTTCAATTTCCCTCTTTCTAAATCATTGCAAAATCAACATAGTAGATAGCCACGGTACTGACTGAACTAATCTTAGGGGTAATACCAACTAGAGCGCCTATATTTTACAATACATTAATCATGTGAAGACTTTGACTCTAAATTAGAAAGAAATCCTTTATGTGCAAATGTTATCTTTCACAAACTCATGCACACCTTCTGTGGAAATTTATTAGCGTAAATTTAAAAAGACAGGTCTACAAATCTTGGGTTGGGCATGTTTTTATCCCAGAAGGCTTTGGATCTCATTCCCTTTCTTTCTCTCAGTTTAAAATGTGGCAATAGCATATCAATCAAATTGCAGCTACAATTTTCAACTTCTGGTAGTTCCAAATTAGTTATCAGCTGTCTTCATCTCCTTTATTTTCTCTTTTATTTACTATGACCCTTCTAACTCATAATTAAATTTTATTCTTAACAAGGGTCATAAGAACAATGGCCACATTTTTCCTGTAGCTCAATGCAAAAGCACTTTTCTCTTACTCATTTTGCAGGAGCATATCAAATTACATGGATTTGGCAAAAATCAACATGATTTTGAGAAGAGCAAATCCTGCCAAACTAATTTCTTTCTTTTCTTTTTTTTTTTTAACCTACTACAGACCCTGACAGATGGTATAGCAATGATCACCTCTACAAAACATCATCTGTGTCTACTTACTGGTATATATATCATGTGTTTTTAAACAAATTGTGGTGTACAAGTCTGAGGTAGAATCATGAAAGGAATGCTTCCTCTCCCCTCATTGCACTCTTGAATGCTGATCTCAGCATAAAAATGTAAATGAGACTGGAGTTGGTTATTGCATGTGCTGAGTACACACAGATTGTACATCATCCCTGTCTCCAGAGAAACAGAAAAATGGAATTCCACCTGGCCTAGGAATCAAGTGATCTGGTGCTACCAGTAGTCCTTCAAATTGTAAAAAAATAATATTTCTGTACTTCTGCACTAAAGGACCCTCATCTTGATAAACACTATGGAAAAACTGGCTGATAAGAAGTGATGAAAAAATTAAAATTCACTAAAAAATTCCTGTATATTTTAGAGTTCAGAGTGCTAACCATTACACAATGGAACCCACTTAAATTCCTGTATATTTCAAAAACAATCTTTTACTAACATCTGACGTTCTCTGAACTTGTCAGAAGCACTATCCACATGCCCTGCAAATGTTAGTTCTAGACACCTTGTTTTGTCCAATATGAGAACTTCCTGTTTAGTTGCTTTTCTTTTGTCTGTTCAGTGAATACACATTTTGAGTATTCTATGCCAGGCACTGGGGATACAAAGATATGTAAGTTGTTTCCTTTTGACACATGAATCCTAGGGGACCTCATAGTCAGGTAGGAAATACAAACACACTGATTATTCTAAAACTGTGCAATGTATGGTATGTGATATTTGAGGGAGAAACAAGGTTTGGTTCTAATGGAAAGTCAAGAAAGTCTTCACAGAAAGGTGACTTTTGACCAGGCCTTGAATGAAAAGTAGAAGTTCATTGGGGAGTGGAAGTACAGGGAATTT
The DNA here is from genome assembly GCA_004026885.1 of Lyroderma lyra. Classification (NCBI taxonomy): domain Eukaryota; kingdom Metazoa; phylum Chordata; class Mammalia; order Chiroptera; family Megadermatidae; genus Lyroderma; species Lyroderma lyra. The sequence goes on along the minus strand of PVJL010001557.1, from coordinate 43,819 downwards.
CAGGTGGAAGAACAACAGAAACAACACATCAAAGTACAGAAGAGAATGATGTGTTTGGGGAATCTAGAATAGCTTTTCATGGCTAAAAAACAGTTTTTGAGGGATGGACAATGGTGAGCAATGAAAGTTCAGGTCATATTGTGAAGAAACCCAAATATCATACTAAAGAACCAGTTTTTATCCTGTAGGCAATAGAATTCAATGGAATCTTTAAAAATAAAAATCAAGGGAATGGTATCAGGTTTCTCTATTAAAAAGAAAATTTCAGTGGCACTGTAGTAGGGGGAATGAAAAGAGTTGAGACTGCAGACAGAGAAATCACACAGGAGTTTCTCTAAAGTTTTATAGCTTTAACTTAGGATGCTTTTGTTTGTTGCAATGAATTTTGTTGATAGAGAGGAGGTTATAAACACTACTACCAGACCAGCAGCTTGTTCATGTTGCCCTCTAAAGGCAGAAAGGAACAGAAATTACTGTTTAGGGCACTTATTCACATTTTATTTGCAGACAGTATTTTAGTTTCCTTGAAATAATGTTCGTTATGTTTAGTGATGTAAAAAGACATGCCAGCATTGTGTTAAAAATATATATGTATATTTTTACCACTACTGAGGTTTTTGATCACTCTCTCCACATTATTAAACATAACTACATACAAAGTTTTCTCATTCCTTAAAATTCAAGTAAAATATTCTATGCAACTATATGTCAGTAACTGTGCAAGATCAGATATAGAGAGAAGAATCTTTAAAAGTTCATAATATAAGAACAAAAATTAAATGAAAGTAGCATTGCTGTGGTGGTATTAATGCATAAATAATATTAATGTGTTGTACAAAATACTCATTAATACAGCTAATTTACATTTGTGTCTTAAATACTTATTATACATCTTAACATATTCAGTAATAATCATATTAACAAAACTATAGCATATTTATATAAGTTGACTTGTAAGAATATTTGTCACGGCAGCAAAATTAGATACGACAGATAAATATGAAAAAATATGAAAGAAAGGAAAAATAAAAAAAATTTTACCTGCAATTTCATTTACCTAGATGCTTCCAAATTATCACACACACACACACACACACACACACACACTCTCTCTCATAAACACATGTATGAGATCATATTATAGATAATGTATATTACTTTTTTCCCATTTAACAATATACCAGGACCATATTTATATGTCAGTAAAGTTTTTAGAACATAAGTAGAATTAGATGGAAACTAATTTTAAAAGTTTTTTTCCAGTTTTATTCAGATATTATTGACATATAACATATTTAAGCTTAAGGTATACTACTTGATGATTTGATATACATATGAGTATATATTGCAAAATGATTACCACAACAAGGTTAGGTAGCACCTCTATCTCTTCACATTTAGCATTTTGGGGGATAGTTATAACATTTAAGATTTTAACTCTTTTAACAACTTTCAAGTATGTAATACAGTATTGTTGATTACAGTCACCATGCTGTACATTAGATCCCCAGAACTTATCATCTTATAGCTGGAACTTTGTACCTTTTGACCAACACCTTTCCATTTCCCCTACCCCTTAGCCCATGGCAACCACTATTCTACTATCTATTTCTAAAAGATTTTTAAATTTCACTGTAAGTGAGAAAATATGGTATTTGTCTTTGTCTGACTTATTTCACTTAGCATAATGTCCCCAAAGTTCATCCATGTTTCACAAAAGGCAAGATTTCTGTCCTTTTTAAATGGCTTAATAATATACATATACATACAGAAATGCATGCACATAGATAAAGAAAAGCATTCTTGGTACCCATTTTGCACTGACTCTTGACATCCTTAGATGCTGCTGGAGAATATTTAAAATGGTTATAGGTGATATTCCAACCATTTCTACAAGCTGCTTTTATTCAATCTGGCATCTTCCAATACACGTTTTCAACTTTTTTGACAATGTGTGAGGAAGTGGACTCAAGAGGGCCTCCCCGATGAGGGTCATCTTCAATTGACTCCCGCCTTGCTTGAAAAAGCTATGCCACTTGTAAACCATGGATTTCCCAGGTTAACAGTCCCCGTAAACTGCTAACCTCTCTTCCAAAATGGATTGAGGTGTTTTCCTTGTTCTGTGAGGAACTTACTGATGACGCGAAATCCAACGTGGGTTTTCTTCATATTTGCTGTGCTTCTTCAGTGATATCTGAAAGACTATGGAAGCAAGGAGGCTGAAATTTGGCACTAGTAAGGCATACAATCAAACTGTGTGCATTAGTACTCCCACCTCTCTGATAACCCCCTATTCTGTGAATTTTTGTTTTTACCATCCCTCATACATTCCCATCAACAGTGAGCAAGGATTCCCTTCTCTCCATATTCCCACCAATGCTTTTTTAAAAATATTAAATTTGTTGGGGTGACATTGGTTAGTAAAAGTATATAGGCTTCAAGGGTACAATTCTATAATACATCTTCTATATAGTGCATTGTGTAGTCAGCACCCCAAATCAAAACTCCTTCTGTCACCATATATGTTGCATTTTAACCCCTTTACCCTATTCTATCTCTGTGTCTCCCCCTTTCCCCACTAAACAGTTGTCTGCGTCTATGAGTTTTTGGTTGTTTTTCTTGTCCATTTGTCGTCTTTTGTCTTTTTAACAGTAGCCATTTCAATAGGTGTGAGATAATATATTACTGTGGTTTTGATTTACATTTCCCTGATGATTAGTGATGTTGAGCACCTTTTCATGTACCTGTTGATCATTGGTAGGTAAATATATATTTATATATACTTAAACCATTTTTAAGTATATAGTTCAGTGGCATTAAGTATGTTCACATTGTTGTACAACCATCATCACTATCATCTCTAGAACTTTTTCATCATCCAAAACTGAAACTTTTTATCCATTACACAATAACTTTATTTCTTCCTTCCCCTAGCTATAGGTAACCACTATTCTATTTTTTGCCTCTATGAGGTTGGCTATTATAGGTACCTCATATTATGGGAATCATACAATATTTGTCCTTCTGTGCCTGGCTTATTTCATTTTGTATAATGTCTCAATGTTCATCCATGTTGTAGCAATGTATTAGAAATATATATTAAGAGTACAAAATCCCAGCTCCCTTTCCTCAATCTGAGACAAAATCTGAGGTGTAACTAACATCTCAGATTTCCCCTGTGGGATTGGGCTGAAGCTACCCTCAGAGGTACTCAGCCTGAAGTCACACTTTTGCTTGACTTCTTCCTTTTTCTAATCCTGCTTCTCACACTCCACATTATTTTCTGCAGGGAGCACTTTCTCAGTATCACCTGCATTAGAATCCTCATCTTACAATCTGCTTTCAGGAAATTCAACCTAAAACATCCTAAGACATCAAGGAATAAGTTATATCTAGAATATTTACTTTTTAAAAAAGTCCTTCAAAAAATAGGAAAATGCAAATGATTTATAGGAGGAAGGGTTAAAGACTTGAACAGATACTTTTTAAAAGAGCATATCCAAGTAATCAATAAACATATGAAAATGTATTCTACTTCATTAGTCATCAGAGAAATGTAAATTGAAATCACAGTGGTATACCACTACAGACCCACCTGAAAGACTAAAGTGAAATTTGGTGAGGATGTGGAGCAAATTTCTTATATTGCTAGTGGGAGTGTAGATTGATACTTTGGAAAACTATTTGGCAGCATGTACTAAAACCAAATGTTCATATCCCATAATACAGTAATTCTATTTCTAAGTAAACATGAAACGGAATTGTATGTGTCTACTGAAGATATGTGCCAGAATGTTTATGGTGGCTCTATTTGTAACAGCAGCAAAATGAACTACCCAAAAGCCCATTATGTATAATGGATACATAAATAAAGCCATACAGCAAGAAGAATAAATGATCTACACAGAACAATATAGTTGATTCTTACAATGTAATGTTCAGTGAAAGAAGCCAGACACAAATGAGTGCATATTGTGTAGTTCCATTGGTATTAAGAACAAAAATAGTTGAAACTATCTTTATTCTTACAAGTAGGATAGTGGTTAGTTACCATGGGAGGAAGGGTAAGGGTAGACAGTAGCAGGAAGAAAGCTCAAGGGGGGATTTTGGAGTACTAATAATGTTCTGTTTTGTGACCTGATTACTGGTTATCCTTGTGTGTTCAATTTGTAGAAATTCAACTGAGCTGTACACTTTAATATGTAAATATAATTTTATCTGTGCATATGTGTATATTTTTATTAAAAGTTTTTTAAAACACTGTATATAATTCAAAAGTTACTCCTGTTAAAATAATCGAATAAAGTATTATACAGCAACACAAAGTCATATTATAAAGTGGTAAAGCAGAATGATGAAGATCACTATGAGCCAGTAAGAACTAATTTCAGGATAAATGTTTTTAAGTGTAAAAAGTAAAGTACAAAAGAGTATTTACCTCAATGTAAGAAAGAAGGGAAAATAAACTATGAGGTCAGACAATTAATTTTGGAAACTCATCCTAGAAAAAGTGCAACATACCTCATTGCTAAGTATCACTATGGTCACCTTTGAAGTTACTCCCCCTGGGGAGCTGTGCACTGATGCCAGCACCTAGTCCACCCTTCAAAGCAATTTTGGAACTCTTTTTCTGAAATGGCCATTGGAGCTGTTATCATGCCCAAAATTTGACAATGAAGTTCTCAAACTTTCCACCATGTATTTATATTGGTAGCACTGTACAACTTGGTAAAGTGTTATAATCTTGGCAATGTTTGAAAGGGTTAAAATTTCCTTCACTGAAGACAGTAGCTCAGACTGAATAAGAATATTATAGCCTCAAGTTCAAATTCCTGGTAGAAAAAATCTGATGGACCCAGTTTGCATCAGACCTTTATTAATGGTCTGATTATCTGTGACCAAGGAACCAAATCATATAAACAGAGTGATGGTTGTCTGAGGAGTACATCTTAAGAAGGAAGTTAAACTAGACCATTGGAAGGTGAGCCAATATCCAAAAAACAATTGAATACAATCAAGTGGAAGCAAAAGAGAGTCATATATAATAAATCTCATTTCTGTAGAACAGAACAAAAACTGTTTATATACAAATACATGTCTATTACTAAGACATATATGAGAAGTCTGGAAACACTTTAGTGAACAGGAAAAATATTTTTATAGTTTAACTTCTCATTATGAAATGATTTCAGATTATAAGAGTTGGAAAAATAGTACAAAGAATTCCTTACAAATGGCCAACAGATATATGAAAAAATGCCCAACTTCATTAGCTATTAGGGAAATGCAAATCAAAACCACAATGAGATCCCACCTCACATCTGTCAGAATGGTTGTTATCAACGAGACAAGGAATAACAAGTGCTGGAGAGGGTGTGGAGAGAAAGGAACCCTTTCATATTGCTAGTTGGAATGCAAATTGGTATGCAAATTGATATAATCACTATGGAAGACAGTGTGGAGATTCCTCAGAAAATTGGGAATGGAGTTACTATATGACCTGGCAATATCCTTTCTGGGTACCTACCCCCAAAATTTGAAAACCTTAGTCTGCAAAGACTTATGACCCCAATGCTCATCGCAGCGCTGTTCACGGCAGCCAAGACATGGAAACAACCAAAGTGCCCTGCGACAGATGACAGATAAAGAAGCTGTGGTACATATACACAATGGAATATTACTCAGCTGTAAGAAAAGATGAAATATTGCCATTTGCAACAAAATGGATGGACTTGGAGATCATCATGCTTAGTGAAATAAACCAGACAGAAAAAAACCAAGAACCATATGACTTCACTCTTATGTGGAATATAAAACTGAAAGTAGCAAAGAAACAAAAACTCATGGACACAGTTAATAGTTTAGTGGTTACCTGAGGGCAAGAGGGGAGAGGGTAGGAGAGGACAGAGGAGGAGTCAAATACATGGTGATGGAAAGAGAACTGATACTGGGTGGTGAACACGTAATGCAACACACAGACGATGCACTGTAGAACTGTACGCCTGGAACCTATGTAAATCTTGTTAACCAATGTCACCCCAATTATGTTTAACAATTAAAAAAAAAGAATTCCTGTATACCCTTAATTCAGTTTCCCCAAATGTTAAATGTTACATAATGACATCAAAATAATCAAAATCAAGAAAATAACACCAATAAATACCTAAACTATAAACTATTCAAATTTTGCCAACTGCCCCACTAATGCCATTCTTTTCCTGGACAATGCAGGATCAGATAATACATTTAATTATCATGTCTCCTTAGATTCTTTAATCTAGGATAGTTTCTTAATCTTCCTTTGTCTTTTGTGACCTTGACACTTTCTTTTCACCATTAATAAGTATCTTCTGGGAAGACACTTTGACACTAAGTAAAAATCCCACTTCTCCATACTTTAGCCTGCCAATTTTAACATCTATTAATGATTCTTGCCTGAAACAATTTTTATTATAGTGGTTGGCGAATTGTCATTTTCTTCTTCCATCAGCTCAACATTTATTACTTGTAATTCTGCTGTAATGAAAAGCTTTCCCTACTCCACCAATTATTTATTTGCTCAATTTTTTTTATCATGTGGTCTTATGAACATTGGCTTTCTTCCATGGGTTATAATATATTACTACTCTCATTATTGATTTTATTGCTTAAATTGTTCCATATTTGGCCATTGGGACTCCCTTCATATTTGTTACTATATTCTTTCAATAGGCCCCCATCATTTTTTGACCATTTACTTTTTAACATTATATAATAAGATGTTCCAGGATCTTCTTGTTCTCTTTCTGTTCCAAATGGGATCAACCATTTCTCTAAGGAGCTATAATGTCTTTTCACTTTTTGGAATGTTGTATTCCAGAACAAAATCTGGGCATTGCATGTGTTTGTTGCTTCTGAGGTATCATTGCTTCCAGGCCTTCTCAGCAGATGGAGCTGGGAAATGTGTGTGTGTGTGTGTGTGTGTGTGTGCGTGTGTGTGTGTATTCATTAATATCTATTTATATATGTACACAAATACATGCATCTCTTTATATATATATATATGTATGTATGTACATATATATATATATTTATCCAAAACCATTACTTCATATTGATAATTTTTTCCAGTTTTATTGAGGTATAATTGACAAATAAAGCTATCTAAATCATACAACATATTTGATAGTATGTATACATTGTGAAATGATTACCACAATTAAGTCAACTAACACATATATTACCTCACATAATTATCTTTTGTGTGTGTGTGGCAAGAATGCTTAAGATCTCTTCACTTGGCAAATTTTAAGTATACAATGCAATGTTATTCATTACGGTCACCATGCAGTACATTAGATTCCCAGAGCTTATGCAAGTAAAATGCAATTGTTCTACTCTCTTTATTGTATCAATTTTCAGATCTTTTGCCCCAACAATTTCTCCACTGGACTCCCAGATTCCCACAAGGATACTCTCTCTCATCTGTGGGTGATTGTCAAAATCGATGTGCTCTAGTGGGATGATAGAGAAAACTCCTATTCTGCCGTTTTGCTCCTGATACTTTTTTATTCTAATCCAACATCATAAGGGTCATTCTAGCTTTCCTCCTTTTCTTTTCTTTTTTTTTTTTTTCTTTTTGGTATGTGGGTAGCTCCCTGACTGGGAATCGAACCCAGGCCGCAGCACTGACAGCGCCAGCACCGAAGCCTTAAGCCACTACACCTTCAGGGAACTCCCTTTCCTCCTTTTCTTATTTGTAATTTCTTCTTCTGATGCTGCAAATACAAATTTTAGAAAAAGAAAACTGATTGAGTATTTAGTCTCTACCAGAACTGTGCTAATTGCTTTAGGTATACATATATCTCATTTATCTTCATGAAAACCCTGTGATAGGTAATATTTTTACCTGCTTCTAATAGAAGATTGAACTATCAAAATGTTGAGTAATATTGCTAATTATTTATTAGGTGTTAGAGTCAAAATTTGGATCCAAGCAGCTTGACTCCAGAATTTATGTCCTTGACCACTATACATATCCTATTAATAAAACTTGAGGATGCTAGCACAATACAAACCAATCTCATCCATAAAGATAGAATAGTCCAACCAAAGATATTTAACATACATGTAAAATCTCAAATAATAAAACTAGAAGAAAATATAAGTGAATCTCAGGATGAGAGAGAACTCTGTGACCTTACAAGTGTTGAATCCCCAGCTGCATCAGTCACTTCAAGATATATTCCCTCTTTCAGCAGTGGCAGGGACAAGGTTAAAAAGGAAATTGTAGCTGTATATGTTTTTTCTCAGGGGTCATTCTTGGTGTGTCAGCCTTCCTCCCTGTTTGAACTCTCTTTGCATTGCCTGCTATAGCAGACAGATCAGCTTTGAATTAGAGCTTCCTTTTCTCATTGAACTGTCTGAATTTGGCATCCAGACCCTAGACTATTGGTCTTGGCACCACTGACTCAGGAACTCCATAGGAAACTGCCCTGGTAATTATCCTCTTGGCTTCATTTACCACAGCCTCATGCCCACTTGCAGACCAGAAACTCAGGGCTCTAACATGCCTCATAGGTCCCCATATGCTTAAGAAAGGAGTTTGTAGTCAAAGAGTAATGAAAAATACACATGCGAACAAATAAGAAAAGATAAGAATTACTAAACAGTGAATTGTAAAACTTCCATTCTTCAAGACAACATACAATTCTATGATTCTATATACACATACACATCCATGTACTATACAATAATTGATTTTTAAATCACTAACATTCCTTTGCACTTAATTTTTGCTCAATATTGTTGATTTCCTACAAACTTATATTGTGAAAAATTTATAACCTACAGGAAACTTTAAAGAATAGTACAATGAACATCCACATACCCATTACCTATATTCAGCAATCAAGAATTAAATTTTCTCACCAGATCTAAATATTTATTGTCTCTATCTCAAAAATATCATGTGCATTTTGAATCTTGTTGCATGCATTAAGTTTCAGGGGGTCCCATGACCACCACATTTGTTAATTCACTAGAAAGATCTATGACTCAATATCTGATAATTCTCATGGGGAAGGTTATTACAGCAAAGGGTACAGAGCAAAAAAGCAGAAAAAAGATATGCATTGGGCAGAATCCAGAGAGATCAGATACAGTAGGGGTGTAGGGGTGTCTAATCTTTTGGCTTCCCTGGGCCATAATGGAAGAACTGTCTTGGGCCACACATAAAATACTAACACTAACAATAGCTGATGAGCTGAAAAAAAAAAGGTCCATGCATAATTTTTATAATGTTTTAAGAAAGTTTACAAATTTGTGTTGGGCTGCACTCAAAGCCATCCTGGGCCACATGCAGTCCGCAGGTTGGACAAGCTTGAGTTACAGGTCCTTTAAGTGCCCCATAGGATATGCTTTCTCTCTTGCAGAGGATATGTGAAGAATATCTCTACTCAGGGCAATCGGTTCAAGTCTCAGGGTCCAAGGCTTTCATGGAGGTCTAGTTATATAGGCACATTATGGTACATGATCATTCCCAACAACTGAAACTCAGGACCCTAACAATGAAACCAGTGCACATCAGCAATCTTGATGTTTGTCTAAAGCAATTCTGACTATCTGGTGAAGCATGGCCCGTTGCTTCTGATGTATACAACAAAATAATCAAAATTAACGTAAAGAATCTTCAAAGGATCACATACCCAGGGGTCGGCAATGGTCAATTATGGGTCCAGGCTTCCTCAGAGATATGCAAGAAAAGGACTACCAGAACCAGAACTACTGTATTAAGTTCTCATACCATACCTTTCCTGTGCTGCTCTTGCCATTTGAATTGCGTTTCTCAGAAACCTAACTCAAATTGCACATTCTCTCCAGCACCTGCACAAGGGCCTTACTGGAGCAGTTACTTGCTAAACACGTTCTCAGTGAAGGAATCCCGAGTGAAGCCTCCCCAGGTCTATTCAATACACTGATCTATTTCTTATTATGACATTTTTCATTTATTTTATAATTAATTATATAATATCTAAGGGTATCTTTTATTTTGCCATCTGATATTGTCATTAAAATTTTCAAATTTATATTTTCTCCTTAATCAGATGTTAAATGATGATCATGTCTTAGGTTACTTCATATTCTGCTGTTCCTAGAAGAGAGTATTGGTTGTAGCATATACTTAATAAACATTTGTTGATGATGATTAATCACTGGTTCAAAAAGTACCTTCTAACAATTTTATTTTTAATTAATATATGAATAGTAGGGAGTGAATTATACAGATTTGGCTATCACATGTATACTGAAATGAGTTTGCCCTATTACTAAGTGACATAAGAAAATTTAAGGCTTCCAGTCCTATGAAAAAATAGTTAAAAAGAAAAATGAACTTTTAAAGATAAGGATAGTCGGATAAAAACCCAGCTGTTGTCAATGTAATAAGAATGATTACATGGCTGGGTACTTTCCGGACAGCCCTCATCTATGTTATAGAGAAGAAAAACTTTAGTTTTATTAACTATTAGAGACACCATTGTGTGTCGTACATGCCATTGAATAATGATAACAGAGTACAAAACTCTAGAAGTGAAAGTAACGAGAGTTCTTGTTGATGACTTTAAACATTTTTTTGATGAAGAAAATGAGACTATTTCAACCTACCTAATTATGTAGGTTTGAGGTTTAGATGAAAGAAATCATTACAATACTTGTGGCCTATTAAATTGGTTTATTGCTACAGATAGTGACTCAGACAGGAGAGGCCTGTGCATCACATTTGTCTACATCATCAATACAAGTCCTATTGCTTGGGCAATGGCACATGCCACCAAGAGAATGCTCAAGGATGGTGCTTCTTATACTTTAGAGTGCACCAGAAGCATGTGGAGGTTTTGGAAAACACGGATTGCTGGCCCAGCTCCCAGAACAAGCTGATTCAGTAAGTCTAGGGTAGGGGTAAAACATTTACATTTTATACTAGTTCCCTGGGGTGCCCAGCTAGCTCAGTCAGTAGAGCATGAGAGTCTTAAACTAGTTTCTGGGTGATACTGATGCTGCAGGTCGACATGCCACACTTTGAGTATTAAGGCACTATATCATTCATGTACACACAACACTATATATGTTCAGTTTCCTAACTGCAATTCTCAGCAACCAACTAGATCCTAAATAGTACTCAACCATTCCACCTTTATTTAGGTCTTATCCACTTACCTGAGACCAGCATCTTTCAAATATGAATAGTAACACACATTTTCTTTTTTTTTGCTACAATGGCACTACTCTTCAGAAACTGTTCAATCATAGAATCTCATGCCAGAGAGTAGCTAATAATTCCATTAAAGTGTTTTTGTTAACACTTAAAATTGCAAGTGATATCATTTGTCCATTTGTAATTGACACTGCTATAAATTAGTCATCATAATGTAATAGATATCATACCACAATTTATTGCTGTCTGAATAGAGTTCTTACCATTTAATCTCTTTGTTCCTCTTTGAAGCTTCTTAGTAACTGAGAGAAGTGGAAAAATAATGGCGTCCACATTGCATGTGGTCACTTTTTGGCCTGGCACGTTATGTTTGACAGATACTACGTGGAATGAGCTATTACCAGCAATCTGTTCATTCTACCCTTCAGTAGACACAGCAAATAGGATGTGTTCCAACTAGGCCAGAGGTCTCCTTGAGAGCTAAATACTACATATGGCATTTGTTGAATCATTTTATTGTCCATGAAACAGAGATATTTACTAGGAGCACCATTCACATGGAAAATCCAGGAGTTTCTTACCTAGACAGTGATTAAATGTGTACACTGACAGTTTTTCCAAATTCAATTAATTTCAATAAAAGGAAATTTGTTTTGGTTATGGTATTCACTGCTATAGCCTATTGGCACTTTTTTTCAGATCAATGTTAGTCTACACCTGCTTTTGAAAACCTCCAGATTTTCATTTTAATGGTATCAATTGCCGGGGGGTGGGGGTGGGGGTGGGGAATCCCAGAACGTTCTAATGCCAGTTGTTCTACATGGTCTTTCTATTGAAAATAGAGGTTAGGTCAAAATGTATGTGCTACAAAATCTTAAGACATAGAAAGTTTTAATTTTTCTTGTTTTTCTCTAACATCTAATTTAACACACACAAGCCAAAACGTGGCAGCAAAAGGAGAACAAGGGAGTGTGGGAGGCTGTGGCAACTATAGTTTGGGGGTAGTTGGGGTCCATTTTTTCTTCTGATAACAGTCCTCTTCCCCCAACACAAAGAACAGAGAAAGTGACCCAGACTTAGACAGGGTATGCCAACCTCTCACCAGAGGGATGATCCAGAGATTATTCTTCAATAGCACGTGATACAAGCTGAGATAATCAAGTCTTTCTCCATTAGACTCTAGTATCAGGGAGCTATCTAGTATCAGAGAAGTCAAATTAGAAGGGTTTACATGCCTTGTGGAAAGTCTTATCAGAAATGAAGAACATGAGGCTAAACACAGAGAAACAGACCTGTGAGGAGAAACATGAAGCAGAGGGAGAGAGAGAAAGAGAAAGCAAGAATGACAAGAGCTTTCAATATCCTTTGGAGTCCCTGAGTCCATAGTACCTATGGTCAGAAACTTCCCTATTCTTGCCGGCACCATAATCCACTGAATTCTGCTCTCTGTGTAAATTAATTTGAGTAGGATTTCTTCCCCTTGGAAAAATAGCTCATCCTCGTTCAGAATACAGTTATGCCGTCATCGAAATGAATCTTCCATGCAAGGTAATTGTTAGACTGCCAAGAACCAAGTGTGGACTTCACGGAATTTAGAGGAACCATTTGTATGCTATTCTATTTGGCCTAGTTGCTAATATATATTTGTATCTGTGAAAAGATTAACAAAATTTTACACTAATATTCAGAAAGTATTCACCCTGGTTAGTAATTGCAAAATTTAAATTAAAACCAGATCAGTTTAACCCCTTTAATCAGCAAAACATTAAAATAATTTCATAGATTAGAGAGGGTGCAATGAAATGCATACTCTCATTTATTGCTGTGGGTACGTTGATACATTCTATTTGAAAAGTAATTTGGCAAACTCCATTATGAGTCAGAAAATATTTGATTTTGTATTCTTGATTCAGTGACTTTTGATTCATTAATTTCATGTCTGGGAATCTATCCAAAGAAAATAATCCATAATGTATTAAAACTCATGTAAATAATATATATTAATATAATAATACTAAAACACTGGAAACAATCTAAATATCTAAAAATAGAATGTTGGTTAAGTAAATGCATGCACTTAATGTAATATTATAAAGCAACTTAAATGATGATTATTCATTCATACAAAAACAAAAGTTACCAAATTGTCCCCAAAGGGTTATATTACCTTGCATTCTTTTCAGCATTGTACCTTACCTACAATGACAATGGACATTGTCATTTAAAAAAAAAACACACTGGTATCTGTGTTGTTTTATGTATTATTTTCATAGTGGAAAAATGCTAAAATTATGTTTTTAAAAGATTATGTCAATTAAGGAGAGATGTGTGCTAGGTACCATGGTTGCAATCAGTGTTTTTATTTTTTTTTAGTTCCTGTAATTGTATGTAGCCTAAATTTTGAGTTGGATTAATTCAAGATAGCTTTGTCCCCTAAAAAGAACTATTTATTGAAGGCTTGATGGTATCTTACTTGCTTTCCTCTTATTTAGCTCCATATATTTGATTCACTTAATCTTGATTGCCCACAAAGAACAAATTTCTCTTATGTGGATACTTATATTCATCTAAATAAGGAATCATATCCAAAACATATCTTGAGACTTTAAAATGTTCCAATATTCAGGCCCAGTAATTATACTGAAAATAAATCCTAGGGCTATAACCTAAAATGGTTATAATGTCTCAAAAATTATCCAATAATAGAGGAAATTTATAAAAATTGTATTTACAAGGTGGTTTAAAAACATGGGAAAATGTTATAATGTTAAATTGAAAGTATATTAAGCTTGAATATTTATTATGATCATAACTGTAAAATAAGCATTTTAAAATACTGCAAAAACTCTCAAAAGCTAACTTATTTATATTTGAAGCATATTTTTCTTTCTATTTATCTGTATTTCCAAGTTGCAATTACAGTAGGTATTACTTTTATATTTAGAAAAATAAAAAATATAAAGACTATTTCAGTTGATATTAACAGAAACACAACTCAAATTAATTAAGCCAAAAAGGGAGAGTAGTTAAAGGAAGGTGGAGAAAGAGGGAGAGAGAAGTTCACGGAGGGGTTTGGCTTCCGGCCCAGATGGAAATTATGTCATCAGGTCTTTTTCTTTCACCCTCCCCCAATATCACAGCTCAGCCTCCTCTGTGTACTGACCTCATTTTCTTCCATCTTGCAGGCTGCCAGAGAAGTAGGTTGCCTACAGCTCTAGGCTTACATCGTCTGCTTTAAGAATCCCAGTGGAAAGAGACTTCTCTCCCCCGGTGTCTACTTCCACAGAGGCACTCTCATAGGCCCACTTGGGCCACGTGCTCACTCCTGTACTAATCACATTGTCTGGGGAACTGAGTATTAAGATTGGGTGGTCTTGTGGCATAGGACCATAACTATTCCAGAAGAGAGGATCTGATACTGGCGGAGAGAAACAGCATGATGGCCAGGCAAATTAACAAAGATAATGAACAACACAGTATACCATTTTGGTTCACTGTTATCATCCACAGTCTGGCCTTTTTGAAAGTGCATTTCCAAACTGTTCCATACTGGGAGTTCCCTGGTGGTGTAGTGGCTAGGCTTCAGTGCTGTCAACGCTGCAGCCTGGGTTCGATTCCCAGCCAGAGAACTACCCACCCCACCCCTTCCCCCCAAAAAACAAAACCAAAATGTTCCATACTAAATTTCATGCAACCCTTTCATGTATAGTTCATCTCCCAGCCATATGCTTTCCTCTTAGTCAGATGAAATGAAACTCCTCTCAGTCCTGAAGTGCAAATATCATCTAAATTGCATCCCTTGCAGTGAAGTAAGTTCTTTCCTGATTCAGTCTTGCTGCCCCTAGGTCTGCACATGTGAGAAGTAAATCTCCCTGGTGCCCATTATATTTCAGGATGGCACCACATTAGCCACCAATGCCTTGTAGGGCTGATTATGCAGCCTGAGTGTTGCCTCAGGCTTTGAACATTCACACAAGCTTGTTTTCAAGTTGGGTTTTTCGGGCAATATGACTCCCTTCAGATCTCAGCTGGCTTCTTGTCAAATTTATACCTAGGGCTTCCATAAACTAGGTACCAATACCAGAAATCTTACCCACCTCACAGTTTTTGTCTCTTAGCAACAGATATCTCAGCCTTGATCATTCTATAGGGTTTCAATTTACAGTCTCCCATAAGGGTTAACCTGCCCCTAGCCTGTACTCCAGTAGGCAGTGTTTTGCCACAGGCATGATTTCTAATTATATTTGGCAGGGAACAGCATAGCTGTTTAAAAGAAAGGGGCAAGGGAAACAGGTTTCCCTAATTTTTATCAAGTCTCTGGTGTGTTTCCTGTCTCCCTCCTTTCTATTAATTTTATCCTGGAGCTTAGAGTTCAACTTTTTCAGACCAGCAAAAAGAATTATTATTTAACCCTCAGTGGTCCTGGACTGCTAGCTAGAGGCAGGAGGGGCCTTCCAGTAAGCTGCTGCCTTATCTGATTGCAGACAGGTGGAGACTGAATTCAAGCTTGTCCCTTCCTCTTAGCTTAGCAGGGTATCTTTCTAGCATCTCTGTGTTCTGCATCATCCCAGTTTGTCAGCATGTCTAGAGAAATGGAAAAGCCTTTTTAATTACCTTGGATCATATGCCCAACTCTGAGGGGTGGGGCTTACTGGAGAAGAGGATGAGGGGTGAGAATTCATGCCAAGGTAGACAACAAGCAACCATTTAATGTTTTTTTTTTTTGTTTTTTTTTTTTTTGCTTTTTTTTGGTATGTGGGTAGCTCCCTGGCTGGGAATCGAACCCAGGCCGCAGCACTGACAGCGCCAGCGCCGAAGCCTTAAGCCACTACACCACCAGGGAACTCCTTAATGTTTATTTTTAAGAGTGTATAGTACTTCATATTAAAATAATCAAATCTAAAATTGAAAATGTAGCATAGAAAAGATTCTTGGACACACCCTCATGTTTAAAAATTGCAAGGTGATCTGAAACAGAACGAGAAAGAGCCAGAACCAGAGAACAAAGAAAAGAAAAGACTTTATCACACAGTCTTCACACCATCAGAAATGCAAGAGTCAGTCCAGTGAATATTCAGCAGCTGACTTCCTTAGTCAACCTACAGCTTCTTTTTTTTTTTTTTTTTTTTTTTTTTTTTGCCTTTGAGTATGTGGGTAGCTCCCTGGCTGGGAATCGAACTCAGGCTGCAGCGCTGACAGTGCCAGCACCGAAGCCTTAAGCCACTATACCATCAGGGAACTCCCAACCTACAGCTTCTTAATGCTTGACAGGTAGAATGAATTTCAAAAGCACTTTTAGAAGGAGTATCAATCAGTAAGTGCTCTATCCATCATTCTCATCTACATATATGTTTGTTTTTATAATATTATCTATTTCTAAAATCTCATTTCTAGGTTTATATTAGCACTTAGTGAATACCAATATTCACAACCAAGAAGATTTCCCCTCCAGTCAAGAGCTTTCTGCCAGTTTTGAACCTCCTCATTCAGAAGCTCTCTTGGTTCCCAGCCTTTTCAATTTTGCTTCTTGGTTCTATCTAATTTTTCCTTGTAGTCCCAAATCCAATCTAGATCCCTTAAATAGTAGACTTGGCGTCCTTACTCATGGAGATAGATTGGAAAATAAAACTTTAACATTCAACTAAATTGTTTTGAGTTTTTAAAAAAACTAAACTTTTTATTTCATAGTAATTTTAGATTTACATAAAAATTTCTAAGATAGTACAGTCTCTGCATATTCTTCATCCAATGTCCACTAATGTTAACATCTTACTAAGCTAGAATGCATTTGTCAAAACTAGATAATCAACTTTGGCACATTACTATTAACTGAAGTCCAGACTTTATATGGCTTTCACTAGTTTTCCACTAATGTTCTTTTTCTATCTCAGGATCCAATTCAGGATAGCACATTGTACTTAATCTGCTAAATTTTGAAACAAATTATTTTTCAAGTCATTTCCAGTTAAGCTATGACAATTATTAAGAATGTGGTATTTTGATATTTAAGATAAACTATTCATTAGCAAAAACAACACAAATTATCAAGATGCCACATTCTGTGATTATAAGCTCCTCTGAGGACAGGTCTCTATTATTTGTTTGGCACATATTAGCTATATATAGTTTCATACATTCTCTGCAGAATGTAGTTTTCACAGCCGTAAAAGCTGAGCGAAGTACTTGAAAATTCAAAGCATTCTAACTTTTAGTGGAAAAAAATTTCATTCTTCCTAATGTAATTAGTAGAGTTAGGGTTTTATTCCATGCTATAAAGGTAGTAGAAATATACTTTATGCATACATTGTAAGTTTGATCTAATCATCACAGTTTGAGCCACAAAACTACAAAAGACCACAGAAAGAGATTCTTATCCAACCAAGTTCATTAGGGAGAAGGGCACTTGCCACCAAAGCCAAGAGTTCTCTCTTGGAAAAGAAAACTTGCTCTAGGAGTATTATCTGAAGCCATGTGTGGGGAAATGAACATTACTTTGCAACTTTAAATAGAGATATTTTCAGATCTCTTGATATAATATCCATTTAAAAAAACTTACATGTGTTTTTTGTTTTAAGAGAACAATATTGCAGTTATTATAGCAAAAGAGCTCTAACGAATTCTCCCTGAAGTCAATTTAAGGACTTATCCACCTCTTTCAAGGATAGCATGACCAGACGTACCATTTTAAACAAGACAGAAAACAACGGTACTGTCCCATTCCAAATGTTACATGTGGCCAGCTACTGACACCTTGAATTTAGCCCAGTGAGACGAGGCTGACCACACGTACCATTTGAAATGGGGCAGTGCCATTTTTTCTGTCCCATTTAAAATGCTACATCTGGTCAGCTTAGATAGCATCTTATTAAACTTTTTATCTTCATAGGTAAGTGGAAGTGTTATGGACTGTATTGTATTCCCCTCCCCAAATTCATATGTTGAAGCCCTAACCCTCAGTGCTTCAAAATGTGACTGTTTGGAGATGGGGCCTTTTAAAAGGTGATTGAGTTAAAATGAAGCTGTTGAGGGAAAGGGTGCATAAGCAAGAGAAATGTGGACACACAGAGAGAGATACCAGTGATGAGCTTGCACAGAGGAAAGATCACATGAGGAGAGACAGCAAGAAGGTGCCATCTGCAAGCCGAGGAGAAAGGCATCAAAAGAAGCCAATCTGCTGACACCTTGATCTTAGATTTCTAGCCTCCCAAAATGTGAGAAAATTAATTTCTGTTTAAGTCATCCTGTTTGTGGTATTTTGTTACAGCTGCCCTAGCAAACTAATACAGATGGTCATAGGCAAATGACATGTAGCAAGTGCTTAAAAAATGGTAGTTATCATGTATAATAGGCAGTTATTATCTTGTGTTTAGATTATTTATGCATATGCTTAGAAAATTTTAGGAATTTGTGTGTCTTTGCATTCATCTCTCTCTTATGGCTGTCTTTAGATTCTACGCGGGTGTCTGTTTCTTCGTTAGACAGTTAAGTGCATTGTTTTTTTAAAGCTTTGTATTCAAGAAATTTTGAAAGGCTTCTTACCTATTACGAAGATTTCTATCATGGATAAAATTGATTCCCTGAGGTAAATAATTTTGTGCTATTAATCAATTCCACAAACATTTTATTCAGGTAAAGGGCATAGAAAATTTTCAGGATCCAAATTTATTCTAGAGATAAGAAGCTCTGGATTTAATTTAATTTTTCAATTAATTTTAAAATAAATTCATTATTTTTAATAATTCATTTACTTTTTTCATAAGACAAATACAGACTGAGAAAATAAATAATTTTTGATAAAACGACAGAAAAAATTGGAATATAAAATTTCCAATCTTACTCTATGATTTGTGAATCTAATGTAAAGTGTGATCATATCATTGCAGCTCACAGCACTGCCAGGGCTTTCACACACATTTAACGGAATGATCTGGCTCTGGTCGGCCTATTCATCTTTCACTTCCCACCTTGTTCCCTTTTCTCTCTGTTCTTTAGCCTTAGAAGCTTTCCTGTGGATCCTGAAACAATTCCATTTGCCAAGAAGACAGCTTTCCTAACAGCCCTCCTTCATTCTAATCCCTACTTCAGTGTCATCAGCTAACGCGCGTCCCCCCATCATTCTCTACCTTCTTACTGCTGTGTTTTGTTTCCCCCCCACCCCAGCATCTGTTATAACATCTGGGCATATGTCCTTGTTTGTTTATCTGCTTATTGTCTCTCTCCTCTCTATCAGATTTTCAGCTCCATGAGGACAGGGTTTTATCAATTACTGTTGGTTGGATGGAAATTTGCAGCATTAAACATTAAAGTCTGAGATAATAGCTTTCGATATTACTTAGTGATATAATGAATATTGGAATGAAGTCAAATAATGCTGAAAAGATGTATTCCACTATTGATTGAGTACATTAGGTTGCCCCAGAAATCTCTGTACGGTATTTTGTACTATGTAATTGACTTGTTAGAGGGTGTCTATTCTGCTCAAAACTTTTATCCAGTATCTTGAACCTGCCACTGCTCCTCAAAAATGGGTCCTTTGTAGCTATGTAGAGGAAGACTGTCCAGTAGAAATAAAATGTGCATTACATATGTATTTTAAAGTTTAGTAACCATATTTTTTAAAAGTAAAAAGAATAGGTAAAACTAATTTTAATATTTTATTTAACCCAAGATATCCAAAAATATCATTTAAACTTTAATCAGTATAAATATAATTACTAATGAGATACTTTACATTCTTTTTTTGCATTGTTTTCAAAATCTGATTTTTATATGAGCAGCACATTTCAATTCAGATGGTCAATTTCAACAAAGCAAAATGTAGTTCTACCATAATAATAAAGGTATATGCAATGGAAAAATATTTTACATTGTTTTAGTTTAAAATTTTTAATTAATAACAATTAAACAAAATGAAAATTTTAGCTCCTCAGAGGTACTAGCCACATTTCAAGTGCTCCATAGCCACAGCCACAGTTGGCCTGTGGCTTCTGTATTGGACAGTGCAGATATAAAGCATGCTGCTCTGCCTCCTGCCGGTAATTGATGGGCAGTAGCAGGCTTCTGAGCACAGCACAGCCAATCAGATTTTCCCTCCCAGGAATTTGAATTCTGAACAGAGATACACAGAAAAGGGATAAGTTTGGCTCTGAGTAATGTTAGTGGCCGAATTCCAAAGCGAAGGTCATCATCAGCTATTGTCAGGAGTCCCAGAGCTTCCTTCCTTGTCTCCAGTCCATCCAGAGACCAGGTTGGTGATTCAGTTCTTTGTGCTCCATGTGAGGGCCTGATATGCGTGTATTTCAGTAAGTTTATTTCCCTTGAGCCAGCTCAAACTGGTTACTGTTACTTGTAATGATACTAATAAAAAAGTAAAATGAACAAAAAATCTTAACAAATTTCTTTAAAAGGAAATACATAGAACATAATTATGCAGAAGGGTATACATTTATGCAAAACCACTTTGACTACTTTAAAAAATCGTAATTGTCCAGGGTGTTATCAACTCTCAACAGAATGGAGCAGGGTGTAGATAATTCAAAACAGTAAATTGATCCAAACAGAGCATCCATTTGATTTTAGAATGCATTTATGTGAATTGGGGGTGTGGATGGGGACAGAGCAGAAACAAGATACAGCTTCCTAATTGTTTCACAGAGAATTTAATCAGCATGAATTCTCCAAGAATGACGATGATCACAGAGCAGGTGCTTGATAAATGCATGTTGATTAATTGACTTAGAATACACCAGCTGTTGGTGAAAAGATGTGATCCACAATCAAACTGTTTGACAGAAGAAAGCCAGGATGGCTTTTAAAATTAGCAACAACGTGGAATTCTATATGCAAATAATGCAGAGACAGTGTGACTATCTTTGGTTTCCTTCCTAGATGAGAGCAAGATAATCATACTCTGCTTTGGGAGGAAGGTATTTGGTGTTTAAGGCCATAAACCTAGGTAAACTCTTCCTCCAATCATTTGTTCCTTTAAAATGAGTACCTGGGAGGACTTTTGGTTGCATATACCAAGTCTGTGTGTGGGTGGGGGTGTGTGGGGGGGAGGTACAATCATAAATGATCTTTCCTGTCCTGAGAGCTTTGATTTTTTCCTTTTCTTGGCATCAGGTAATCAATATTTTAAGTTTACAGGGTAGAAAAAGAGAAGTAAAAAAGGGTTTCAGAATATCATGTTTAAATGGGTGGAAGTGAATCTAATTATGACTCTAGTATTACTACCAGTTTACAAGAAGTATCACATAAAGAATGCACAGAGGGATACACTCAGTCAACTCCAGAATATGGAAAACTCTACAGAATAAATGACATGAACTTTTTGACACAAATTATAAATTGTATAATTATATTATAAATGGCACCGTTACATTTGAAGGATAGTGCCACCTGGTAGAACATTATTTTAGGCTGGGTACCCTACATACAAATTTCGAGTGAAGAGTTGAGTGTAGAAGTTTATTGGAGAGATACTTCTCAGGACTGGAGAGTGGATAAGCTGACTTCAGTGAGGTTTTAGCTGAGGGCTTAGTAATCCTTTGGGGAGTTCTAGAGTGGGGGTGACCTTTCAGAGTTGTCCCAAATTGAGGCAAGGGGGCCAGGCTTTGCATTCCTGCCTCAGCCAGGTGTGTGATATGGGCTGCCTCCTAGCAGCGGGTAAAACTTTAGGAGAGGCAGCTCCTTGGACACAAGGAGTGTTCCCAGCAAGAGAGTGCTGTGAGCTAACAGCACTTAAATTCCCAGCAGTTAGAGGATGAGAATGCTGACCCTTGATGGAACACAATAATACCCACTACAGTAACATAAATCAGAATTAAATCCAGAGATTATGGTGACATTTATCGATAATATATTTCAACCTGTAATTTGCATAATAATGGCTATTACATTTGAAAATTCAAAAAAATATGACTTTACCTTGAAAGTTCTGGCATTTTATATCAATTGATTATTTATAGTTGTTGCATATATTGATGCAGGGAAATAAATTATCGTGTTGTATTCGCTTGCTAAATATTTTCATTATAGCGACAGTTCTGGAACGTGAGTAGCGGGCACTTTCTTCACTTGGCTCTCAGGCTGCCATACTTGTTCTCCCACGTCACTGGCCACTCCTTCCTAGTCTCTCTGCTCTCATGATTTCTCCTCATCTATGGCCTCTGAATTTTGAAGTGCTTAGGGCTTAGTCCTCAGACCTCTTATTTTCTCTTTTTAAAAATCTTACTTTCATTTCCTAAATGGTCCCATCCAGACTCATGTCTTCAAATATCATGGGTACCTCGATGACTTACAGATGTTTATCTCCAGCCAGGGCCTTTCCCCTGAACTCCAGAATGGTACTTCAAGAGGCTTATTTGACATCTCTACGCAGGTATCCATACACATCTCAAACTTACATATCAAACCAAGCCCACAATTCTGACCCGCTCCATCCCCTGCAAAACTGCTTCCTCCTGCAGTCTTCAAAAAACTCAGTAAGTAGTAGCCTCACTCTCCCAATTACCCAAGCCCAAAAAGTCCTGGACTCATTCTTGAGTATTTTAAAGAAAATTTTGGACGTTATGTCAGTTCACTCATATATACTCATTGTGCATCTCTGATAAGGACTTTCTTTCTCGAATGAACACCATGCCTAACAATGTTAACATAATTCTTTAATATCTTTTAATAACCAGTCTATATTCAAATGTCCCTAAGAGTATCATTTTATAGTTGCCTTGTTCAAACCAGGATTGAAATAAGGGAGAAAGTATATTAACAAATAAAGATAAAATATGTCAAGTTTAGAGGGGTAGACAATACAAAGTAGAAGGGAATGGTTGGCTATTTAACCCACAGTGCACAGGAAAAGTCTCTCATAAAGTGACATTTGAGCAGAGATTAGAACAATGTGTTTTAAGGAGGAAATGACCAAATGTGTCCTGAAAAGTGAGCACTGAGAATTGATCTTTGGATGTGGTCACAAGAGGATCGGTAGGGTTCTTGACTAAAGCTGCTTTTGTGGAGTAGAGGAGGTGAAAGCCTTATCGGATGGGTTCAGGAGAGAATAGGAGAGGGGGTGAAATCAGGAAGTACAGGTAACTGTAGAGAAGTTTTGCTTATAGGGAAGCTGCTGATTGGGGCATTGGCTGGAAGAGACACAGAGTCAATGAATGATTTTTTTTTCCAAGTGGGAGCTATTATAGTATGTTTGATACTAACAGGAATGATGCAGTGGGGAAAAAACTTTGATGATGCAGGAGACAGAGAACACTTGGTAGAAGAGGGACTTGAGTATGTGAATGGGGATAGAATCCAGTGCACAACTGCTGGTGTGGCTACAGACAGGAGGACGAACAGTATATCCATAGTTACAGGTGAGGAGGCAGAGTGCGTTGGCACTAATGCTGGTAGCTGTGGTAGTAGCTGTGAAGGTTCTCTTCTCAGTGCAGTAGGGAGCAAAGTCATCTGCAGAGGTAATCCAGAGGTGTGGGAGAGCTGAAAAGGGAGGAAAAGCGATTACATAGTGCTCTGGGAAAGTCAGAGAGTGAGTGGTCTAGGGAATGCACTGGGGCTTTATAAGAGGCCCATTGGAGGTTGGGACCATGAATTTGCAGCATCTTCTGCATGGCTGTTTGTTTTGTTCCAGTCACATTTATCTGCTGGGTGTAACACAGGAAGAGGGTTGTATTTAATTGGGGCTAAAGTTACGTCATAGTGTACAATGCAGGGAGAGAGAGATGGGTATGGGTTTGACAGTGTATGCAAAAGAGTAATTACAATGATGGACCATGGAATATAAGCTGGGGAAGTAGAAATGAAAGAACATGAGGGGGAGTAGTGAGCAGTGAAAGGGTGATAATGGCCTGTAAACTTCAGAAGCATAGTGGAGTCACAGTAGAGCTCAGTGAACTGGAAAAATAGGAGGTGGTGGTAGATATGTGAGTAAAGCAAAATTATATAGTAAAACAAACAAACAAACAAGTAGCCAAATAGGCAGTGTTATGCACTGATAGTGGGAATGTAAACTGGTATCACTCTTATCGGGGATAACATGAAAATATCTGCCATATGTTAAGTACCTTTGACTTAGCAATTTTTCTTCCTAGAATTCATCTGACAGTTACAGTTGCAAATTGCATGAAAGATACCAGAGTGTTCTTTATAGCATTATTTTAACAGCAAAAACTGGAAAAAAACTAAATGTCCATCAATAGGGGACTTAATAAATAAATTATAATACAACTCTAAAAGCTAGTTTTAGCAGCCATTTCAAAAGAATGATTTATAAATAACACAATTTTAAAACTTCAATATAATTGATTCAAACAAGGGTTATCAGTAGATGCTAAAACTGAAACCGAGGGTCCTTGTAATTCTGATTTGAATTAAACTGTAATTTTAAAATAATCTTTTTTTAAAAATTATTCTTCTCTTTCTGGGCACACTTCCCTGACCTGACCTTAGTCTCTCATATTGATAATGAGGCAGAAGAACATGGGTTAGCCAGGTTTTGCTCAATGATCACAAGGTATAAGCCTGTAACAGGCTGAAGATAGCATCTTAAGTTATGTTTCAGCTCCTGAACCCTAAGGCTGGATGACCCCCTTGGCTATCTTTCCTTGAAACTGGCTTGGATACCTGAGCTGACTTGGATAAAGGATTTATTATCCTTATCTCATCTCTAACCAATTGGCTCCTAGTACAGTACTGGACCCCTAACCCACTGGGTCTTGTGATTTTGTGCTATATAATCTGTAACTACATGCCATCAGGGAGTCAGGTTTTTTAAAACATGAACTTGCCAGTCTCTAGATTGGTCAGTTTTAATAAACTAATTTCTTTCATCACTGCAAACCTCTGTTCATGCAATTTTTGGCCAGAGTGTGCAGGCCAACACACTTAAATTTTGGGCTTTGGTAACAAAACCACTGAGTGCAAGGTGGTTGGGGAACGGGATCTCACACTGTCTTGGAGAATTATATATTATATTCTCAGGATTTAACACGCTAAGTTTAGTTCAATTCAACAATGCAATTTAGCTTAAAACTTTAAAAAACTTTCTTCTTTTCTTTGCTTCCCCCTCTCCTGCCAGCCTTAATGGCCCTGTTTACGCCAGGGCTACATGCATACCATGTTAACCTAGTTACTCAGCAGAACACAAACATGCAAGAACCGGAGTCAGCCCCGCCAGCTGAACACCAGCCATCAGGCTGCCGTTCTGAACTTAGATTCTCCATCAGATGACATATGAATCACTCCTAAGACTGGGTTTGAGATAACTATCGGGTGACCAACTGGACCAACTGGACCCCAGGAGATATTATCGCAGATGAGTCACATTTCTAACTTCTTTTGTCCTTTGTTCTGCTTCTACTTGCATGCCTACAAAATCATCTGGCTGTCCTAAGCACAGGGAGATGGGCTTTGGGGACAGGAGTCCACATCCTCCCAAAATGCTGGCATTTTGAATAAACCTGCTTTACTTTCCACAACCTTGTCTCTCGATTATTGAATGAGCGGGGAGCAACCGGACCTTACCCCAGTAACAGAATCACCCCATAGACTATTTATTAATTATAAAGGGGACAGTACCTTTGCATTGAGGAAATCCAGTCAACATCATTTGAACCAAATGATCATTAGCATTATCAACAATGAGACAAACTGGCATTACAGGTCTTCTGAAATGAATTTAATGAGAAGTGCACACTTCTCCTACGGTATTCTTAAAAAAGAAATGTAACCTGAATCTAACCATGATGAAGCAACTAGGTAAATCCAGAATGTAGAACAGTTGACAAAGCAATTGCCTGGACTCTTCAAAAAAAGTCAATGTCATGAAAGACAAAAATAACAAAGTAAAACAAAAGCAAGGAACAATACAGGAGACTACAGGTATTTCTGTTATATGTAACAAGTGAGCCTTGATTAAACTTTTCACTGCATTTACTTCAAGTTTTTTTCAAAATGTATCTCAAAGCCACAAAAATAAAAAATTGATATTTTGACTATTTTATGCATTTGATAATAACACTTTGAGCTGCTTTGTATGTAAATGACATTATTTTTATTTTAAATTGTTGTTATGTGGTAATAAATTAACTTTTATATTGAATTTTAGCAAAAAGTACTCAAAACATACTAAGTGGTATCAATTAGATTTAAGTACAGATAAACTGGAATATAATGGCATTGACGACATAAAAATGTGTATTACAACATGTTACACAATATGGCATACAAAACATCTTCTTTGTTGATAGTGCAAGCCACAGGAAAACATACTAAAAAGTCTTATAAATGGAGAAAAGTTTTTTGAGCTGATGGTGTAAACTCAAACGCCACAGTCAGTAGATGGAAATAGTCATTTAGATATATCTTAATGTCTCAGCAAAAGGGTTAAATTCCAGACATTACTGGGGATGTGAGTTATGTCATACATTTTATGGAACTGATATTAAATGTCTTGGGTCTGTGGAGAGTAATATCAACCAAGTAATTTGTGAATGAAGGGATTTATGGGGCCGGAGAAGAAAGAAAGAAAAAGTGCTGACAGTCTCAGAACAGGCAGCCCCGGCAGGCCACGTGCACATTCTGCTATATGCCAAATTGGAGGATACATATCTCTCTAGATACCTAGATATCTAGGTATCTAGAGAGATATGTTCAGGGAAACAGGAAGTCGAAACCATAAAGTTAGGACCATAGAGTTCCAGGAGCCCAGCTCCACCCACAGACCTCCCAGACTGATCAGTTTTCTTCAAGTCTCAGTTCATTGTCATGCTGTCTGCAATGTGCTTCCAAATGACCCAGCAAAAACAAAAGAATAAAACAAATGAGGAGAATTTTAACCATTCATGAATCTAGATAAAAGTCATTCAGGCATTTATTCATACTATTGTTTCAACTTTTTCTGTAGGCTTGACAAATATTGATTATTATGTTATTGTCATTGGAACCAAGATTTTCAGCATAAGTGAAAAGAGATGGAAATACAAAATCAAACAAGCCAAATAAAATCTGTAAAACTAAATTCACGCAGTTTTTAACATGATCTGTAGAGCTCCTGGAGAGAGGAAAATGGAATCCTAGTATCTAATTTTCCTAACAATATTACACAGTTACAATATGTCAATGATTGTTAGTGGTTTTCAACTTTTAAAAGCAGTCTATGAACAAAATGGGTAAAGTTTAAATACAGTTACTAGAGAAAATATAAATACCAATCTTTAAAATGTGAAACTAAAGCACAGAAAGCAGCAGGAAGATGGAGAAGAGCTGGAAAAAATGAAAGACTTATGTTTTCACTTAATACAGTACTTTACCAAGTATATCAAGAAATAGCATTGTTTAGAATTAGGTAAGTAACCATCAGAAAGCCTTGAAACAAATAATTAGAAGTGGTTCCTTCTGAAAAATCAAATTAAGGGTGGGGCTGTAGACTACGGGTTTTCATGATAAGCCCTATTGTATTATTGTGTTTTTCCACATGTGTGATCAGTGTGATAAAATGTTTTATAATAAGGAAATTTTAAGTAGGCAGGGGGAATAACTTACAATTCATAATGCCTGTACAAACACAATAGAAATCGGGTGTTTAAATTATATCAGTTTCACAGGGATTCCAGAGTGAGATTGCTTATCAGAAGATCTATCAGCTTGAACAGTAGAGGAAACTCATTTTGAAATACAAGATTTGGCTGTCGGAATAATTTTGAGAAATGTACAGCATATTAACCACATTATTCTCTATCCAGTGGTGTCCTGGTAACTAGAAACTTGAGCCAAAGCTCTGGAGAAAGATGTCTATTAATTTACAAATGAGTGAAATTCCTGGAGTTTCTGACTGTGTGAGGCACAGAAAGCAGCATTGCTCTGCATCTGGAGGTGACAGGGGACACTGCTCTCCTCTTAGGCAGACTAGGGACTCAGGCTGGATAGGTACCAAGAAGGATCTTCCTGGGCACCACAGGACTCCTTACAGAAGCACATGCATTACTTGGTATATTGAGAGAGAAATGGTCTTGCATTGCTGTGGGTATAGGCTAAGCTAGAAAAACACTGTGTTTTAATGTTATTACAACCCAAGGTAGCCACAGGCGGATGTGGTCTATAAATTGTGATCAGCACAGCTGATTATACAGCAAAATGCATTAAAGGAGATAAAGAGTACTATATTATGAGTAAAGATTAATTGAAATGTGGAAACATGAATGTTATAATGGTAAGGTCCAGATATAATCCAATAATAAAATGGAGTTTTGAATTGACAGAGATGCAAGGATAAACCTTTCTAAAGGTTGCATTATTATGGGATAACATGGGAGTAGATTATATTATTGTTCCTTAGCATTAATATTTGTTGCCCTATGAAAGGATTATGTCTACCTCCCCACTGCCATCAAATTTAGCCTTATGACTTGCTTTAGCTTATGAAATGTATACAAAAGTGATGTATGCTGCACATCTGAGCAGATGCTTTAGGAGACATCCTATGGTTCAGCCATGTCTCACATGTGAGAGGCTGCTCCTTCAGTCTAACCCTGGAATGACTAATAAACCTTTGTTGTTGTAAGCCCCTGGGATTTGGGGGGATTGTTATTCCACAACATAATCTAGAGAAAGCTAACTAATATACAGTAGAGCATAATCTTCAAATCCTTTGCTATGAACACCTAGAAAAGCTAGTTGAATTATAACAAACGTAATTTTGAATGCTTATTTAAACTCCTTGAGGACCTTTAAATTAAGGTGATATTAAAACAAAGTGTACATGCTTGAAATGATGCTGCAGCTATAAATAGTAAAAAAAAAGAGAAATGTAATAAATTAACCTTAAAAATCTAGAAAAGGAAATGGGTAATATCTTAAAGGCAAGCAAGAAAAAGGGAAATATTAAAAATAAAAGCAGAAATGAACAAAATGAGTAATAGAAAAGCAGAACACTAAACACTTGTACCCAATGACTGTATCTACTTATTTAAAAATTGTTTCTAGAATGTAACCCCTTCGCTTTACTGTTGGTTTAATTTACCAACTGACATGGGTTTGATGTTCACCTTGAGAAAATAAATAAATTTTTGATACATTAATAAAAAACATTTAATACACATCAAGGTTAATATAAAAACTATACAAATTCTGAACAAACGTTTATGCTTCCTTTTAAAATAAAACAAACATTTATTCTCCATCAGAAACTCTACATCTTGACCACAAACTTGTCATGATCTAGGTCAGTGCTTTTCAGTTGAGGGTTGCAAACTGCTAGTGAATTATGAAATCAGTTTAGTAGGTTGTGATTTACATTAAAAAATAGAAGAGAATAGAATTGAAAACATTAGAGGGCAAAAATAAGTACTGTTTCAACAAATACTGGTTTGGTTACATGGGTGTGGGGGAATGTGTGTGTCCTAAATTGAAATCAAAATGTATATCTTAAATATAGGTGAACTGGAATAAAAAAAATTTGGAAGTCACTGATTTAGGACCCTGTAATCAAAAGTAATGTTCACAATACTTCACAACTGGCCAAGTTTGGGCATAGCCCAGTCAGAACCAAAGCTGGTTGCAGTTCAGAGACAGGGCTCCATCCAGGGAACTCTGCTATGCCAAGGAAGCCTAAAGACAGAGGCCGCAGAGGGCTGGGGGCAGTGGCTTATGGGCATATTAGTTTTCTATTGCTGCAGTAACAAATTACCACAATCACAGTGTCTTAAAATAACACAGTTTATTATCTTACAGTTCTGTAGGTCAGAAATCAGGCACAGGTCTCACTGACCTGAAATCAAGGTGTTGACACAGCTGTATGCCTTTCTGAAGGCTCAAAGGAGAAATCTGTTTCTCTGACTTTTTCAGTTTCTTGTGGATGGATGCCCACATTTCTTGACTTGCAGCCTTCCTCTATCTTCCAAGCCATCAACATTGCATCTCCCTCTCCCTCTCCTTTCATGATCTCGTCCTCTGATCACAGGGGCAGAAAACATCTACTTCTAAAGAGTCGTGTGATTTGACTGAGTGAGCCCCCTGGATTTTCCAGAATAATCTACTCATTTCGAGATCCTTAATTATTCCTGCAAAGTTCTTTTTGCCATGTAAGGTAACACTTTTACAGGTTCTAAAGTTGTAGAGACTGGACATCTTTGGGGACCATTATTCTGTCTACCACAATGGGTATGGAACCATTTCATTATTTGAACAAACAGCACAGCCAAATCTGTGCAGGCTGACTAAATGGAAATGAATACAGGTCATTTGTAAAATGACCCCTTTTGAGTCTCTATGGAGTACTCAGTGAATGTGTCTTGAATGTTCACCCTATAACTTCCAAGAGAAGAAAGGGGAAAGTTTAAACTACACAAACCAATATAACTTAATCCACTGCTTTCATCTCTCCGATATTCTCCAAGGAGGATTAACTACAAAATGGGCTGACTACTTCAGATCCAGGAGAACTAGAAGAGAATTGCACACAAATTTAAGAAAAGTATCTGACAAAAATACTCTCCCTTTTATCA
This sequence comes from Lyroderma lyra, assembly GCA_004026885.1. Lineage (NCBI taxonomy): Eukaryota > Metazoa > Chordata > Mammalia > Chiroptera > Megadermatidae > Lyroderma > Lyroderma lyra. The sequence goes on along the minus strand of PVJL010001557.1, from coordinate 13,117 downwards.
CGTGAAAAATTTTAAAAATCATATGGACACTTATTTTATTATATTAATTTTATATAGCATTAATTTTCATTAGTTATATGGTATGCATTTCATGATGACTGCAAGTGGCAGCTTTAAGAAAATTAAGTTTCAAAATTCCATGCTGACTTTTATAATTCTAAAACATTTCATAATGCTGAAAGTCTCTAGAACAGTATTTCAGAGTGGTACCCCACAAAATCTTATGTACTTTTAATAAACTAGAACTTTCAAAAGTCTCTGAAATGTCTACATGTTTACCCATAATCACCTTCTTCAACACTGGTTGTTGAATTTTTATGCTAACTAACAAAATAGAAATGAATTCATTCTTGAGTCATATAAGCCAGAAAACCCCAATGAACAAAATCCCAAAGCCGTTTGTAAATCAGAGCGAGGGTGGAGAAAATATAAAAAAGCTAAAAAAGTAAAATTCCACATCAGGTATCAACTGATGGTAATAAGAGCCTTTTGCAAATGCTAGTGGATATGCCTAGGTGGAATATGAAAGGAAACTAATTTGGGAACATAACTCTATTGTGCTGTTTTACTCAGCTGTCTAAGGGCATTAAAGGATGGTAATTTATGTAGCTTTTGTATTTTTGGTGACTCATTTTTTTCTTCCATTGTAAAGGACAATTTACATATATCTAGTAAGCTAGCTCTTTTTTCTACTTGTGAAATTCATTGCCTCCTCAGACAAAAGGAAAGATTTTTTTTTGTTCCCCTATCTTCACCCTTAATTTTAGTTTCCAAAAAAAAAAAAAAAAAAAAAAAAGGAAAGATGGAGTCTTTTTCAAAATCCATGCTGGACTTTCAAGTTAATTATCCATGGGTCTGCCCCAGACCTGTTCTACCCTGCCCATTCATTCTCCCTTTTCTCAACCATCCTTGGTCTTGTGCTACCATTTTTAATATATTTCAATAGCAAGATTTCTCAAGAAATAATTGAAAAGAAAGTGTTTAGTAATACACACTTATCCAATCCACTCAGAAGTAATTTTCTAGGAAATGTAATTGATTAAAAATGAGTCGCATCTACCTAATTGATAATATTATTACTCCAGTTATTTGCTGTTGGCGCAATGCCACATTCTTCCTTCTGTGCCCTAATCGCAGGGCTGGAAGCCTGTAACTCCATTCCCCAGACTCCTTTATCAATTGGCTTCTGATCAGGTTCGGCCAATGGGAGCCACTGGCTTGGAAAAAAAGAAGCCATTCTAGTTTGGTACCAGTGATAGGGGTGGCTCAATGGCAGATTGGGCACTGACCACATGGTGGCCCTTCTGTGAAGGTTCAGTTCCTGTACTGGCCACACAGTAAATAAAATAGGCATTTAATACTGTAAATGTTCACTGGCAAAAGCTCTCTATCGGTATATGATAGCTCAGTCCCCTCAACACTTGTGAGTTTCAAACTTTAATGAACATAACATGTATGAAATGAGTAAGTATTACTTTTGATTATGAAAATTGACAGCAAAAGAAACTTCCAGTTTTAGGAGAGAAATAGAGAATAATTTAAAAAGTTTAGTAAGATGCTTGGAAATATAAGGAAAATATATAAAATTGAAACAACATTCATACGGACCAACATGCTCAGTTTGAAATATATAATTAAAAAGGAATCCTATTTTAAACTAGCAGTAGACATGAACATATGTTAATGACCTTCAAAGGGGACTATAATGCCGAAATTTATAATTAAAAAGAAATCCTATTTTAAAACAGCAGTAGACATGAATATATGTTAATGACCTTCAATGGGGACTATCTTGCCACTATGAAGAAAATTAGATTTTCCTGAAAGATACGAAGTACAAGAAAAGTGATACCATATTTTAGAAGACTAATATTTTAATGTCATTCTCTCACTAATTAATTAATATACTTAAAGCAATTATGCAAAATTCCAATAAAAATACATTAGAAGAACTTGACAAAATAATTCTGAAATTTATCTGCAAGAATAAACAGGTAAAAATAGCTAATATTCTAAGCTAATTGTCTCATGTTTTATATTATTATATTTCCTGAGTTCACATTATCATTTTGTTAGCAAAATGTTTTCCTAAGAAACAATGCAAACTTAAATTTTATATCATAAATTGTGAGTTGGTGGGGACCGAGGTAATAAGATTGTATTTTATCAAGATGCTAGACTAACGTTCTCAGATACGGATCTGATTGAGGCGTAGCATCTCATTTCTGCTCCCTCCTGAAGTATTTGTGAGTCACCTTCTCTCACCTCTATTGGAATAGCCTCCACCACCAGACTCAGCATCTTTTTAGCAAATTGAGTTCTTTTAAGTATCCAGTCAGTTCAATATTTTGATGTTTTCAATATCTGGATTCTAATCACAAATAGTTTTATTTAAAATTAACTTTGTCATTTTTTATTTTTAGGTAGCTACCATTATTCTCATACTGAATATTATGACTTGAACAAATTATTTTATTAAATGATGAAGCTTTAGCTTTAGCAGAATCGTTGTCCCATCCTCTCTAAAAATAGTGCTTTCCAATATTTTAATCAAAAAATAATTCACTGAAATCACTCCTTGATCCTCTTAGGTCATTTGAAACCATAAAAGTTTTCAAATATTTCCTAAAGAAATTCAAGAAGCAACACATGCAGTATTGTTACAATAATATAACCATCAAATCTTAAAATTTTAATAATAATGGTACTGGATGGGGACAGTACATGTAAAACTGATGTATACTGAAGTGCATATTTTTAGCAAGTTTAAAGTGTAATTACAGTAATGGATTCAGTCAAATGGCTTCATCTGTGAAAAGCAGTTCAATGATATAGCTGCAATTTCCATACTAAAATGCCAATTCTATTCTTACACATTTTCATGACAAAAATTTTTTTGAAACTCTTCCTGATTATTTTACCCATGACCATTTTATTGATATTCATCACTATATATAGCAAAATGTTCATGTCCACTAATTAAACCAAATCACCTCTTTTTTAAGGAACTAATAAAAATTCAGTAGGTTTGGATGCATTATTACAAAGACACCTCATGGCAGAGCTAAAAGCACGTAAACAAAGGGGAATGACAATAACAGCAAAATGCCAATGAAAGGAAAAACAGATTATTTCCTAAAATGGCAAAAGAAAGTAGCTCAGATGGGAGGTAAGTATAATATTAAACCATGTTCTAAAAATGCAAGTATAAACACTTTTGGAGGAGTGAGCAGAGACTAGTATTGACTATCCATTGTCAAAATACTGGCAAGTGAAATTTATTTATGTGTAATAAGGAAATGTTTAGTAGTGAAAACATTCTGGGTTTTTAGTGTATCCATACTGATTAAATGTCATATTTTGAAGCTGTGCTGCCCCATACATTAGCCACTAGCCATATGTGGCTACTTAAATTTAAATTAATTAAAATTAAATAAAAATTCAGTTCCTCATTTGTACTAGCCAAATTTCAAGTCCTCAGAGTCATGATGAAAACAGGGACACATTAGACATAGGGAGATAGAACATTTCCATCCCAGCAGATAGTTCTGTTGAACAATGCTGTGATCCATTATGAGAAGAGTCATAATGAGGCATTATCAATGTTATTCTTCTGAAAGCTCACCACAACTACTTTTTTATTATCCAAGCCATGAGTTACTTCTAGAGACAAAATATACAACTAGATAAAACTAGGGTCAAATTCTTTACTGCATTTTTTTCTCCCCCCAAGAAAGACTTCCTTGGATTATTACTATCTACTAGCATCTGAGAAATGCAACAGCTTATTGTGAAAAATATATAGGCAGTAACTTTTGACTTGGTATAACATTTCAGATGATGAATCACTAGGTATAATTTTATTTTCTCCATGATTGAGCAGAATAGTTGAGAAAATAAAGAATTTTTTCTGCTTTATGTAATAGTGTAACCCATAGTAAACCTAGATAGAGATCATTGTGTATAATAGGTTTGGAAGGCATTTCTTTAAATGTTGGGGTGGGAAAAATAACCTTATTACAGTCCTTTAAGATTTTGAATTATAAAACATCTTTACTGCAATATAAGCAATTATAGATTTAATTTAGAAAATTTAATAGCATTGTTTTCAGAAATGCCTTAGGAACATCATCATCATAATAATATAGAAAAAAATCATTACATATTCATTCTGGAACATAAAACACAGAAAATGATTAGATGTTATCCAATTCTTTAGTCAGAGCTAAACATAGTTTTGACACTATAATCCAATAACAATATGAGACACTAAAAACAATTTATAGACAAAGCTTACATATGAATAAGACACAAAACAAAAAAAATGCCAGCAAACCTAGTTCAAAATCCATTAAAACTTTAACCCTTGGGGTCAAAGGGAATTTACCTCAGACTGATAAGAAAACTTATTAATAAAATAATTATATCAATTTATTAAATAAGAAAAATTATATAATCCTCCCAGTATAATCTGTAAAGCCACCAGATGAAATTCAACACTCATTTACATTATTTTTTTTCTGTTTTGCTTGTTTATTCTGTTCTTTACATTCCACATATAAGTGAGATCACTTGTTTATAGTCTTAATAAAAAACATATTATTACATAAAGTTAAAATAAACACTATGAGTGTTTATTCCAAATAAAAAATCAATTATACATTATTAATCATTATTTTAAATATTTTATATTTTTATATCATTTTTAGTCAATGTAATGAACTATGAAACAGAAATAAGGGAAACAAACAGTGGAAAGGCAAACACTAAAATTTTATGGTATTTTTCAGATTATATAATTGCATACCAGAAAATTAAAAAGAACTAATTTATAGCTATTTTTTAATAAAACAATATATCGATTAAAATAACTGCAAAGATCAATATATTTCTGTAAAATCATCAAAATTCAATTTGAATATATGTATAATAATCCCATTCCCAAGTAAAATTCTTAATGAGTACATGCATGATCTTTATAACAAGAACTACAGTCCTTACTGATAGATCTAAATGGAGACTTAAAGAAATGTAAAAAATATCATGTTCTTGCATGGGAAAAATAAATATCATAAGGATCTTGATTTTTTTCAAAATAATGTATAGCTCTGATGCATTTCTAATTAAAGTATTACTTTGGAGGCCTTAAGAATAAAATTCATAAGAAAAAACAAAATATATTTTATCAGATAATAAAATACATCAGATAAACGACATTACTATTAGATAACTAAATATATTACTATGGTTTAAAAGAATGCCTTTGACTAATCCCCCATCTACCCACCTCCACCCAATGCCTCCTATTCTAATAGGAAACCAAGTTCCTTAAGACCTATGGGCCATGGTGCAGCTTGGTCTTGGTAGGTGTGTAACAGAATTTTTTCTTCTCCTTTCTATTTTTTTGAGATCTGCCATCTGGTGGCCTGAGTCAGCAACTACATTTTCATTGACGTCTAGGGTTGGCTTGTTGTTGTTGCTTCTGTAGTTGACACTTTCTCTGGTTATCCAAGGAATTAGAGGTGAGTGCCTGGGTCAAAGGGCACTAAATGACATCTTCCAATCCTACTTTAAAAACACTCCTATATAAAATGACATGAGGTCTGGTTTTGGTTGAAGCATAGTGCTTCTTTTGTGTAAGAGGGATATCTGGAAAGTATCCAGCCATGTAGTATGAAGAAAAGAGGCATTTATGGGTGGATTTTCTTCCGGACAGTCCTTGTATGTTTGAAAATTTGTATAAAAAAAGTTTTTTAAAAGAAACAAAAAAATCATTGTTCTCATAATTATAAATGGCCAATTAGTATATGACAGAATCCTCAATCTCATTATCAATTAAACATAGACAGCTTAAAATAATTAAATATTTTTTACCTCTCAGATTTAAAAAAAGCATTAAAATACATAGCTTTTAGTGCTGAAAAGGTGTGGAAAAATAAACATAATTTTTTGGTGAGAGTACTAGTTAGTATTGTCTTTTGGAGATCAACTTGGTAACACTGATGGAAATTGTTATTGTTCTAAAAATGTTTCATATACTTATACTCCTCAGGCAAGAATGCAAAAATGGATGTACACTGATGTTTATGGTACATTGTTTAAATGAGCAAAATACTGGAAATGAGCATGAATAAGATATTCATTAAATAAAGTCACATTTATATAATGAAATGCCATACATCCATTTAAAAGGATAATTTCTTTGTATTAATATAGAAAGATATCCTGGAAAAATGAAGTAAAAACAAGTTATATAAATAGAAATGGACTCACTTTGGTTAAAGAAGATATGTTAATATGCGCATTTAAAAAACTCTGAAGGTCAATAACCACACAATGAAGTGTTTTCTTCTAAGGTGGTAGAATAAAAGGAGACTTTCACTTTCTTCATTGTGTAGTTCTATGATGTTTGAGTTTTCTGCAATGTACATATATTGGTTTTCCAACAGAGAAAGCCATAAAGATAAAATTTAAAAATGAATCAATAAAAGAGTGTTTCCCTGCCTTCCTTACAAATGTTCCTATTAAGCCAAATATCCTACTGCCTCTCTCCCATCAGGATGGTCCCCAATCAGAATGATTCCATCTCTTCTAAAGAGGCTTTTGTTACCCTTTTTTGAGAATATTGATCTCAATGTCCTTGGATCCAAATGTGAATCTTGAAATTTTCCTTACCATTCCTCCCTGAATGTTTTAAAAGGGACTATAGCAAAGGAGACACTCACTGGCTCCTTACTATGCCAGAGTCCAAACTACCAAGTTCATCAAGCCCAGACTAGTGACCTCCACGAGACAATTCACTGGCACTCAGGGAAAAGTATTAGAATTTAAACCTATATATTTTATCTGAATCTTTGTTAATTTGAATTTTTAAGTTTTAAAACAATTGTGTATTATACAACTGTTTATATGCGTATGTGTTTATGTATGTAGTTCATTACTAAATCCATATTTGCACATTAAGGGGAATATTATAATAATTTTTACTGATGAAGTATCTGATCAAAAATTTAGAGGCCATTAATTTAAGCTACAAGTATTTTTAAGAGAACTAAAAACAGATCTAAGTTATGTATAAAGCAGACCTAAGATCTATAAATTAGTCATCCCCCCAAAGTCACCAATATTGTAGTTAAAAGGAAAAAAAAAAAAAACAAGGAAAGCAGGTGAGAAAATATAATGGAAGATAAATGCAATGGTCATCTTAGCAGTAGATAATAACATGTAGACAGGAGAAGAAAGTAAAACAGGAGAATTATGTATATATACATAAATAAAACAATGAAAACAGAAATAATGAACAAAGAAAGGGAGGTGAAATAAAAAGAAATAATTCACAAAAAAGGCCCTGACATTTTTGAGGTCAAGTGAAAGAGAGTAACTGTCATATAGTTGGAATTTAGAATGTACGATATCCGGAGCTCTTTATTTCAATGTCTAGCATAGTGCTTGGTACATAGCAAGCACTCAATGAATAAAGAAAGTATTTTAAGCTATGTTATTCAGTCGCAATTTGAAAAGTCATTGTATTTTTGTTACTTCTTTGTTGCTATTTTAAATCAAACTGCTGAATATTTGATAGATTATGAGGAACAGAAAACAAAAGATGTTCAAAAGAGAATGGAAATTCTGTGATGCTACATCTGCAAATGCAGTAAAAATCTAAAAATTCATGGGAGAACTTGAAGATATGGCAGGTAATTATTTATTTGCCAGCCTACAAAAACCTCCTCAATCCTGTTGCTGTTATATAAACCAAATGATCAAGTAAGAAGATTTGTAAAGAACCTGTAATTTAGAACTTCTAAAAAGTCTTGCTATAGCCAGAATAAAAGCAATTTATAGGATTAAAGCAATGACCTTTTTAACTCTCTTTACTTGAAAGCTGAATTCATACCACTTGGAGGAGCAATTAGGCAGTTCATTAGTAATGTTTTATATGTTCTATAAATTACATATGAAGATGACACTTCTATTGAGGTGGTATTTTTAGGCCCGTTGCTAATAATCACTTTAAGTCAAATGATCTAGAATGCAAGCATGTTTTGTTAAAGTTAAAAAAAATCTGCTCTCCTAGTAGTCAAACCTTTATACTCTCTCCCCTGGGGCAGAAAAGAGAAATGGATTAATTTTAGGCAAATATGAGGAACTATATATACTGAGATAATCATTCACATATTCATCAAATATTCATTGTTGGTCTCTCAGTGCCAAAATTGTGTTGGAATTGGAGATACATTTGTGAAATTAAAGAGTCTGCTTCCTGGGAAACACAGTCATATCTCCAGTCTTCCTCTGATTAAATTAACAATCTCCACATTATCTGAGATATATTTGTGCATGCATGTGGATATGTAGACTCCTGGATGTAAAACAATAATAAAAAGCATAAGAATTACTTAGAATTTAATCATGATCATTGCAGAATGCAAAATACTTTCTCTTAAAAAAACACCCTGTAGTACAAATGTCTTTAAAAACCACATACTGTATGATTTAGTGATTCCACTTTTAGGAATGGTAAAGATTAAGTGCAAAGATTTAGTTACAAAAATGCTTACTATAGAATTATATTTTAAAGAGTGCAAGAAAGAGCCTAGATCAATACAGTCTTATTTAAATAAATAGTGTTTTGACTTAATGGAAACGTATGTTCTTTAGACTGTTTGTGTGTCCTTGGAATTTATATGTTAAAATCCTAACCCACAATGTGATGGTATTAGGAGGTGGGGTCTTTGGTGGTAATTAGATCATGAGGGTGGAGCCCTTATAAAATGAGGACACAGAGCGAAGATGCTATCTGTGAACCAGAAAGAGAGCTCTCACTAGACACTAAATCTGCTGACTTCTTAATCTTGGATTTCCCAGTTTCCAGAACTGTGAAAAATAAATTTGTTGTTTATAAGATACCTAGTACATAGTATACTGTCCTAGCAGCCTGAGCTAAGAGGTAGCATTAAAAACGTAGCATTAAAAAGGATGATGTAGAAATGTTTTGAATGACATGGAAAAGTTTCTGTAATGTATTATAAAGTGCAAATGGGAGGTTACCTTGTTGCTTAAGTATTAAGTACAGGGAAGTGCAAGCCCTAAGTTTGCTCTGACCCTGGGCAAAAAACTTGACTCCATAGTTTCACTTTTCCCATCTGTTAATGGGCTGAATTGTGTCCCTCCTAATTCATATGTTGAAGTCCCAACCCCTAGTACCTAAGAGTATGACTGTATTTCAAGACAGGGTTATTGGAGGGGTAATTAAGATAAAATCAAGTCTTTAGTGTGGGCCCTAATCCAGTATTTCCATGTAAGGAAGGAAAAAACATTTCTCTTGCTCTTAGATTTAGTACCTGGGGCCTGTGAATTAAATTAACAAAAGATAACAGGAGAGAAGGCATACAACTTTATTAATATTAAAAACTGTGTATGCCTGGAGCCCTCAAAAAAAAAAGGAAGTGAAAAGATCAAAGAGCAGACAGACTTGGGGCCTTACATACCATTTTAACAAAAGGTAATAAATTGTGAAGAATTAACTAGACAAAGGAAAGAAGATTTGGGCTCCTAGGTCTAATTTGTTGTGTGAGTGACTAGGAAATATATGGGGAAGGGTTAAGATATTGTACTCCTAATGGAAGATAAGGATTATTTTAATAAGGTCTGTTTGTACAGAGCCATCTCAGTATTGACTCCTCATCTCCAGTGATGAGTGCTCTCCTCTTCTCTTCCTGGTGAGAGAAGGACAGTAACTTTCTCACGGGAAATTTATGTTCTGCTTTTACGCAGATGGAGAGCAGAGAGCTTTTTGTGCCTGCTGCTTCTCATATGCCTTCAGCTCAAAACAAATATGCCAAAGTGGGATATTTGGGGGTATCATATTCTGATCTCCTTCAACTGATGTCTTTATAAGAGAAAATTTGAATACACATGGGTAAAGAGGGAGGACCAGGTGGGTACAGCAAGAAGGCATCATCTAGAAGCCAAGGAGAGAGGCCTTAGAAGAAACCATTCATGCTGACACTTGGATCTCAGACTTCTCACAGTCCCTAGAACTGTGATAAAATAAAATTCTGTTGTTTAAGCTACCCAGTCTATGGTACTTGGTTACCAGCAGTCCTAGCAAACTAATACACTACCGATAAGATGGGGGGAAATCTTAATACCATCTTTATTTAGCTCTCAAGGTTGCACTGAGTCAAATAGACGTAAATCCCTTTGTAAACTATTAATATAAAGCACAACACTAAAGTGAGTAGTTGTTATTCACACGGTCCTTGAAAACCTGTTGGGATGCAGCCATTTTGTTAAGACTGAGCATTTTAACCTTTTAGTAAGGCAGAAGCTCAGTTCCCATACAGGGAATGGGGAGAAGCAGATTTCAGTAGCACTGTGGTAAAGAATACAAGTGGTTTGCCAGTGAAAGGAGAGAGGCAAAATAAAAAGAATGGCTTTTTTTATACCCACGCTGCAAGTTGTTAAAAAAACAACCTAGATTACATATAATAGTAATAGCCAATAAACTCGTATATTGAGCATTTACTACCAAGCACAGTCCCTAGTACTTTTTATATTTGTTTTCTAATCAAAACTCTTAATAATCCTATGGTAAAAGTACTGTAGATATCTGTGTGTGTTTATTTGTGTGCATGTGAGTGTTCTATTTCAGTCTCTTCTGTTACAACACATATCCTCAATATGAAAATTTGTTCACATGTAGTAGATAAAAATCTATATAAAATTGCCAAAATGAGAAGTTGTGATTTTTCAAGAGATGATTATGCTTGCACTATTGTGAAACAAATAAACCTACCAAACTGAATAAAGTAACTTGTGGTAAAATACAACACCCACCCACCTCATCTTCTTACTCTTATTCCATTGTAACCACATTCATTACTCTAAGAGCATGTACATTATTATTGTTTTGAGTTTGTGTTTATTTCATGATATGTGGAAGCATATTGAATATATCATATTAAACCTGTATAAGCATCCTGGTGATAAGAATCCCAAGTAGTGAGTAAAAAGACAAGCCTTAAATTTTGAGCAGAAAATTGAAATAAAAAGTTTTGAAATAAATGAGAGAACTTACAGATTTGAGGGAACCCACATTGCTTACATTAGGAACAACACTGAGAAAATAAGTGAAAAGAGAGCTTGTGCACTGCAGTTATCATCTGTGTTTGGTGGAAATGGAAAGCAGTTGGAAGAAATGAACATAAAGACACTAATACCAAACAATACTGCGTGCAATTGAATAGCACTTTGTGGTCTCTAGGCTCATCAGAAACCATATAAACAACTGCTTTATGAAAAGAAGAAATTCTCAGAACAAAAGTGGGATTTCTATTTTAGGCTGATTTAGGAAACAGAAAAACAGAACAATAAATCAGAGTATCCCACTCTGGTATCACATTATTTAAGATTTAAGACTAATGATGTCCTTTTTTCCTTTTACCTCTTCTTAGCAATTAAAAAACCACAGCACCCATTTATAGCAAATGGTGTTGGAGGTATGGCTATCCACTAATAAAAAAAAAGAAAGAAAAGAAATAAAAACAACAAAAACTTAACTTTTTACCTTCCATTTAAGTCTATGGGGAAAATATAAAACTTCTATATGGCAAAAGACTAGTGAATTAAATTAAAAGACTAACGACAAACGTCATTGTAATATGTGACAAAGGATTAAAATCCTTATAATGTATAGAAAGCTCTTACAAATCATTGAGAAAAAAAAGAACATGCCAACAAGAAATGGTCAAAAGATATGAAAAGCAACATAGGAAGAAACACAAAGGCTAATCAACATGAAACAGTGCTCAACTTCAAATTAAAAAATACAAATTAAAATGATGCATCATTTTTAACCTAGTAGATTGGCAAAGATGTTTTTTAATAGGATCTAAAAAATAAATTCAGTAATTCTCCATTTGGAAATTTATTCAAAGGAAATAAGATTGAGGTTGAAGAATATATGTTCAAGTATGTTCATTAAAGAATTGTAATGAGTTTAAAAAATTGAATAATTTAATTTAGTAATTGAGAATCTAGTAGTCAAACGAATCAAGGTAGAAGTCCCATTCTTAAACAATGTCATGAGTTGAACTAAATTATAATTCCTGATACTAACACATTAAAACTAATTTAGTATCTGGCCTAGAGCATATATAATAATGTCAAAAAAGCAGGTACCATATACTCTATTAAACTGTTGTATTCTTAAGAAAAAAAATAAACCAAGATATATACTTTCATTTAACAATTCTATTAGAATCTACCCCTTTGGAATGAATACTCAATAAAACCAATATTTATGTCCTAGAGACACAAAGATATTTATTTCAGCAATTTGTAGAAAAGAAAAATGGTACAGTACACCCACATCAAGAGAGGGAAAAAAAGAAAAAATTGCACACTAATAATGATCACATTTATGTATCTACGTAAGAAATTGTAGATTTCTTACGAATATATACACGAATGAAATAAAAATGGAACAAATGGTGGCTTATATAGAATTTTATGCAGCTGTAAAGAATGGAGTTTTATATTTTTATATGAAACTGTGACTATATTAAAAGTGAAAATAGTTCCATAACTGTACATATAATATGATCCTATTCATGTAACTATATAAGGTTATTTGAAAATATTATGGGACGCGAAGCATTTCGACCATGGACCTCCATCTAAATAGCTGATTAGGTGTTATTTGACCTTAGATTTGGTTAAGTAAACCGTTACTTAAATGAATAATAACTTTGATTTTGCCCTTCAAAAGCTCCTAAGGCTACTATTTTTGTATCTGCATGAAAGGTAAAAGTACACGGATGGAGCTACAGGATGCAAAAACTGCCGAGCCAATCAGCAAATTTTACAGATCTACTTTGCTTGACTTTGTATTTTCCAACAACTCTTTAATTACAAGAGCTTCTGGGCCAGCAGGGTTGAAAACGGTTGGCACTTAGCTGGGTTCGAAGATTTTGAAGCTCTTTTAGTGGAGTCAGGTCACTACCGGAACCTCACTACTGCATTTCTACGCCTCAGCTCCCACGGACTTCATCCAAGAGGGAACTCGGAGAGTCCGGATCGGACCTTCAGCCAATGGCTACACTTCTACTCT